>JAWPHD010000410.1:0-479335 GCA_037043455.1 Cyrtodaria siliqua | reverse complement strand
GTCTGGATATTACTGAACTGTGCCTCCAGTGGTCTGGGTATTAATGAACTGTGCCTCCAGTGGTCTGGGTATTACTGAACTGTGCCTCCAGTGGTCTGGGTATTAATGAACTGTGCCTCCAGTGGTCTGGGTATTAATGAACTGTGCCTCCAGTGGTCTGGGTCTAACTGCAGCAGACTACTCAAATCATAATCAACCACACCTTAGTTTTGCTAGGGGGTGCTACCTTGATATCACCACACCATCACTGTGAAACAACCAAACACTTTGTAAGACAGCATAACATATACGAAGGAGACGACTTATTGGCCATGAGAAAGAGGAGTCAACAAAACTGCTGCATGCTTATGGTTATATAGTTATTGACTACTTGTACTTTGTTATCAAACAACCTATATTCTGCGTGGAGTACCAGTTAGTCATACAATTAGGTAAAAAATAAAAGATTTTCCTACCCCTTCCTTCACTTTTAACCAGTGTGAGCTATCTCCCTTTTCTGTTCATTTTTATTTTAATGTGTGCAGCAATAACAATTGTGAGTTATCTTCCTCTTCTGTTCATTCCTCCTTATCGTAATGTGTGCAGCAATAACAATTGTGAGTTATCTCCCTTGTTTGTTTATTGCCCTTGTTTTAATGTGTGCAGCAATAATAACTGTGAGTTATCTCCCTTTTCTGTTTATTCCCCTTATTTTAATGTGTGCAGCAATAACAATGTTATCTCTCTTTGCTATTCCCTTTAATGTATGCACAGCCTTACATGCTCTTCAAACCATTTTAATTATGTTTATTAAAATACTGTTCTATATTAAACATGACATTTTCAAGAATGATTTTGAATTTTGTTTTCATAAATAGAAAATTTCAAACAAATCTCCCATTTTTTTTCCTTGTGTGGTCCCGCCTCGTTATTTTGAGCAGCTATGAAGCGAACGTTATTGATCACTCAAGCTGTATTTGGAAATTGCCACAAATAACACCTCTTCCTTACAATTGAATGCATTCAAATGCTCTCTTACTGTACTGGCATGCTTGATCACAGACTCCAGAATAGAGACCTGATGAGAGTAAATGAACATGCATTCAAACTGATCCCAACAACAGCTACAAAGGAAAACAAACAACATCATGGTTAATCTACCCAATTCAAATGTGCAATCAAATCAGTAACTTGAGTTGCAAGAAATAAGCCATTTTATGAACATTTAATGAACAATACAATTAATTTTGAATGATATCTATATTGCATAAAATCTGACAAATTAATCAGACATGTTAAACTGCAACAGCTGACAGACAATATAAAACAGTCTGTCTAGTATAATTAGTGTTAAAATACACGATTATGCGCTTTTCCTTTTTTTTCTTATTTGGCGAAAGTGCCTCCGGATAGTAAAAACAAAGACAGTGCTTCTAAAACGTTCTCGTCTCTCACCGCTGCAGGTTTCGCTGAGGTCTCGACTTGTCAAGTGAGAAAGTGTCGATTCTTACAGATGGCATGACGTATACAGTGCTGGTTCTACCCAGGAAAAATGGGGTCAGGTAGGTCTACCTTTACTACAAAATAACTGACCGTCATATATGGCCGAAAATGTGCTAAAAATAACGTAAAACAAACAAGCTTAGGCCAAACAAAATAATATGTGTGGTTCAGGTAACCCGACCGACCCTATTTATTTACCGCCGAATCGCCGACCCTATTTATTTTTTTCGGGTTGAGAACGAATTTTCGTGGGTACGTTCGGTAAAGAGTACGAAACACCGCGAAGTACGAAACGCCGCAAGTACGAAACACCGCATAATAGAACATGGCGGCGACCGTGTTCGCGTTTACTTTCGAAAGATGTATTCACGGCCCGGAAAAAAAAATGCTGAAGGCAGTCGTAAACCAAGCTACATTGATCGATATATTTCAAGAAAATCACCACGATTCTGGCTTAAAAACCAGTTCATTTCAGTGTTTCGCCTATAAGAATATGGGAGATGGAAGTCCCTTCGAGGTATTTTTTAAACATGTGACACGATCATGAACATATTTAAATAAAAGTGAAGCCGTTTTCTTTCAACTATGTACGTTATTAAGGGTGAAATATTATAATAAATTTTAATAGTTTAAATATCAATGTTCTCCAGAAGTGGATGGGACACCGTTCACTTATATACCGAGTGCAGACTTTGCATCTTTGCAACCCTCTTGTCAATTTCTTTTTAATATATTTCACTTTCAAAAAGGACTTAAAAACAGATATGTGCATTTTTATTTTAGTCAAATGAATTTATTTTGCTCTGACATGCTACATTTTTTTTAAATATTGTCCTGGTTGTATAAAGAGCCAATAACCAAACAAACATATTAAGCAAAGTATTACAAAAGTATTAAAACACTGTGTTTGACCTATTTTTGGAACGTGTCGAGAGAAAAAAAAAAAATTAAAAAATAAAAAAAAATCCCTACCTACCTACCCTATTTTTTTTCCCAATGTTACCTGAACCACACATATTATTTTGTTTGGCCTTATTTAACGAACATTATCATTGTGCGGCAATATTGAATATCAGAATATTAAACAATCTGCATGGAAGTCCAATTTCATAAGGCTGAACTATAATATTATACCCGGTAGTCACAAAACGTCCACAAAATAATTTTTCAACAAACGTTCATCTTATTACCACTTCCATCCGTGTAACTAAGCTTGAAGCTTTCACCCAATGTCAACCATTCAAGGAGAATTACACAGGCAAGAATGAAGGGGTTGTTGCACTATTCTGGAAATAGCTTCAATTAAAAGGGTTTTAAAAACCATGGAAAAAGCTGGAAGAATTATCAAAATAGCATACAAAATACAGGATATGATCTTTTAAAAATTTGCAAAAATTCTCAAACGGAGGAAGCCATCTTGGATTGATGACATCATCGCATATTTTTACCATTTATTGCAAATTGATCAATATCATTTAAAGAATATCACTGCAAATACATGTAAAGCGTAAAATGAGCAAATACAGTATAAATATTTTACTTTGTATTTATAATTTAATACATTTATTTGCTTTAACACTATTTATTATCTATTTTCCATATATGGAAAAAAAAGCGCGACGACGTCATCATTCAAAGATGGCCGCATCCACTGGAGTACTTTTGCACATTTTCAAAGCCCTTTTAAATGGAACTAGTTCCAGAATAGTGCAACATCCCCTTTAAATGTCAGTACCCCTTGCCGTTCAAGATGCAAAATGCTTGCCTGAAATAATTTAGTCAGGACTTAAATATAATTTCGGCAGACTTAAACACCATGCAGTCCATATAGTATGGTTATAATACAACCTTCATGGTGCATCTACCCGGGATACGCGGGAATGTGCGTGCCAGTCTTGTCCATCTTATCATTACTCTATCATTACTTTTCAATTTTCTTAGGCTTGTGACAAGTACGTTGAAATTATATGGGTTTGCAAATATGTTCCCATTGAAGTAAATGCTTTATTGCCAAATTTAAGCGCTTTGCAGGTAAACTCCAAACGGAGTCGACAGGTGCGGTGATTTGTGGCCGTTACTTTTTTTATCGCTCTCTAGTACTGGATTTAAATTCTATCCGTAAATATGAGTTTAAAACCGACTTTATTGATCGCAGCTTTTGATGTTGCTTAAATGTTGAGAAATAAATGGATTTAAGATGACTGACCCAAAAAATAAATGAAACCCATCAATAAAAGTGTGTCATGTAAGGTCACACCAGAAATAATAACTGACAGTGCGTTGACCTATAAGTGTACCTGTAAAGAAACAGACCTAAACAATCAAAAATATAATAACTTGCTGACTGTATAAGGAACTTTCCTGTATGCTCAAATTCACATACTTAAAATATGACCATTGTTCTTTTCTACATTTCTTCCCTTCTAACAATGACAAACACATTTTTTTATTTTTTTAAGTATTTTGTTAAAAAAATGCAAACAAGAATGTTCAAATCATACAATATTAATTGAAATCCATTACAAGACCAACATTAGAGGCCTGAACAAACACTTGCTCATTTCAAGACTTGTTGAAACGATTGCTCCCCGTGTTAAACAGACGCGGAAAAAATCAATCTAAATCAATTTATATGTAAAGTTAAATTGAAGTGGGGATCTAAGAAAAGTGACAATGTTTAAGTTCAACATGGCATTTAATTGAAAAATCAATTAGTGCTCGGACATGTTTGCGAAAAGTTTATTAACACTATAGCGTGACGTGGAAAGCAAACTTTGGCGCTTGATTGTAAAATCAATGATAGAGAATTGACGCTTTTCCGAGACTCCAGGATGTTTTTAAGAGCTACTTAATCATACGCTTTTTCTTCAAATCGATGATTCATTGTAAAACAATAGTAAATTGATTGTCTCTTGCAATAACGAGAAAATTACTCCAAGGCATAACGCAATTGCTGCGTTTAATTACTTTATAAAAAATTATAGAATTAAATGTGTGTTTGGAATTAAACTACGATAATTGTTTGTTATTCGTTACTGTTTTCTTAGGGTTAGGTAGTAGAATGGTCTTATTTAGGGTAACTAGCAGCACTGGTCTATTTAAATTTAGTAGTCATGTTCTTATTTAGACTTATTTAGGGGTCTTATTAAGAATTATTGGCAGTGATCTTATTTAGTGTCAGTAGCAGTGATCTTATTTAGTGTCAGTAGCAGTGATATTATTTAGGGTCAGTAGCAGTGGTATTATTTAGGGTCAGTAGCAGTGATCTTATTTAGGGTCAGTAGCAGTGGTATTATTTAGGGTCAGTAGCAGTGATCTTATTTAGGGTCAGTAGCAGTGGTATTATTTAGGGTCAGTAGCAGTGGTCTTATTTAGGGTCAGTAGCAGTGGTCTTATTTAGGGTCAGTAGCAGTGGTCTTATTTAGGGTCAGTAGCAGTGGTCTTATTTAGGGTCAGTAGCAGTGGTCTTATTTAGGGTCAGTAGCATTGGTATTATTTAGTGTCAGTATCAGTGATCTTATTTAGGGTCAGTAGCAGTGATCTTATTTAGGGTCAGTTAAGCAGTAGTCTTATTTAGGGTCAGTAGCAGTGGTCTTATTTAGGGTCAGTAGCAGTGGTATTATTTAGGGTCAGTAGCAGTGTTCTTATTAAGGGTCAGTAGCAGTGTTCTTATTTAGGGTCAATAGAAGTGCTCCAATTTAAGGGTCAGTAGCTGTGGTCTTATTTAGGGTCAGTAGTAGTGGTATTATTTAGGGTCAGTATCAGTGATCTCATTTAGTTTCAGTAGCAGTGGTCTCATTTAGTGTCGGTAGCAGTGGTCTCATTTAGGGTCAGTAGAAGTGGTCTCATTGAGTGTCAGTAGCAGTGGTCTTATTTAGTGTCAGTATCAGTGGTCTTATTTAGGGTCAGTAGCAGTGGTCTCAGTTAGTGCCAGTAGCAGTGGTCTCACTGAGTGTCAGTAGCAGTGGTCGTATTAAGGGTCAGCAGAAGTGGTCTTATTTGGGTCAGTAGAAGTTGTCTTATTTAGGGTCTGTAGCAGTGGTCTTATTTAGGGTCAGTAGCAGTGGACTTATTTAGTGTCAGTAGCAGTGATCTTATTTAGGGTCAGTAGCAGTGGTATTATTTAGGGTCAGTAGCAGTGATCTTATTTAGGGTCAGTAGCAGTGGTCTTATTTAGGGTCAGCAGAAGTGGTCTTATTTGGGTCAGTAGAAGTTGTCTTATTTAGGGTCTGTAGCAGTGGTCTTATTTAGGGTCAGTAGCAGTGGTCTTATTTAGTGTCAGTAGCAGTGGTATTATTTAGTGTCGGTAGCAGTGGTATTATTTAGGGTCAATAGAAGTGCTCCAATTTAAGGGTCAGTAGCTGTGGTCTCATTTAGTGTCAGTAGCAGTGGTCTTATTTAGGGTCAGTAGCAGTGGTCTCATTTAGTGTCAGTAGCAGTGGTCTTATTTAGGGTCAGTAGCAGTGGTCTCATTTAGTGTCAGTAGCAGTGGTCTTACTTAGGGTCAATAGCAGCAGTCTTATTTTGGGTCAGTAGAAGAGGTTAATAGCAGAGCTAGTATTAAGTGTTAGTAGCAGAGCTAGTATTAAGTGTTAGTAGCAGTGCTAGTATTAAGTGTTAGTAGCAGTGCTAGTATTAAGTGTTAGTAGCAGTGCTAGTATTAAGTGTTAGTAGCAGTGCTAGTATTAAGTGTTAGTAGCAGAGCTAGTATTAAGTGTTAGTAGCAGTGCTAGTATTAAGTGTTAGTAGCAGAGCTAGTATTAAGTGTTAGTAGCAGAGCTAGTATTAAGTGTTAATAGCAGAGCTAGTATTAAGTGTTAGTAGCAGAGCTAGTATTAAGTGTTAGTAGCAGTGCTAGTATTAAGTGTTAGTAGCAGAGCTAGTATTAAGTGTTAGTAGCAGTGCTAGTATTAAGTGTTAGTAGCAGTGCTAGTATTAAGTGTTAGTAGCAGTGCTAGTATTAAGTGTTAGTAGCAGTGCTAGTATTAAGTGTTAGTAGCAGTGCTAGTATTAAGTGTTAGTAGCAGTGCTAGTATTAAGTATTAGTAGCAGTGCTAGTATTAAGTGTTAGTAGCAGAGCTAGTATTAAGTGTTAGTAGCAGTGCTAGTATTAAGTGTTAGTAGCAGTGCTAGTATTAAGTGTTAGTAGCAGTGCTAGTATTAAGTGTTAGTAGCAGAGCTAGTATTAAGTGTTAGTAGCAGTGCTAGTATTAAGTGTTAGTAGCAGAGCTAGTATTAAGTGTTAGTAGCAGTGCTAGTATTAAGTGTTAGTAGCAGTGCTAGTATTAAGTGTTAGTAGCAGTGCTAGTATTAAGTGTTAGTAGCAGTGCTAGTATTAAGTGTTAGTAGCAGAGCTAGTATTAAGTGTTAGTAGCAGTGCTAGTATTAAGTGTTAGTAGCAGTGCTAGTATTAAGTGTTAGTAGCAGAGCTAGTATTAAGTGTTAGTAGCAGTGCTAGTATTAAGTGTTAGTAGCAGAGCTAGTATTAAGTGTTAGTAGCAGTGCTAGTATTAAGTGTTAGTAGCAGTGCTAGTATTAAGTGTTAGTAGCAGTGCTAGTATTAAGTATTAGTAGCAGTGCTAGTATTAAGTGTTAGTAGCAGAGCTAGTATTAAGTGTTAGTAGCAGTGCTAGTATTAAGTGTTAGTAGCAGTGCTAGTATTAAGTGTTAGTAGCAGTGCTAGTATTAAGTGTTAGTAGCAGTGCTAGTATTAAGTGTTAGTAGCAGTGCTAGTATTAAGTGTTAGTAGCAGTGCTAGTATTAAGTGTTAGTAGCAGTGCTAGTATTAAGTGTTAGTAGCAGTGCTAGTATTAAGTGTTAGTAGCAGTGCTAGTATTAAGTGTTAGTAGCAGTGCTAGTATTAAGTGTTAGTAGCAGTGCTAGTATTAAGTGTTAGTAGCAGTGCTAGTATTAAGTGTTAGTAGCAGTGCTAGTATTAAGTGTTAGTAGCAGTGCTCTTATTTAGGGTTAATAATAGTGGTCTATATTTTCATACTTCATATCAATTGTCCATGAAGGGTAATCAAATATTGAAAATGAGTTTTCTTTAATCTTATATTACCTTACATATTTTTCATCTTTTGTAATCTAATTGCCTCTTTTTAAATCCATTATTTCTGTGACCATACTAAATAGTATCACAAGACAGTGATTTATTTACAAGTGAAATGGCCACCTTTTACTTTTAAATAAAATAACCATATAAAGTGTTTTGTAATGTATTCGTATGAGCGACATAATAAATTTAGATGTAAATTTGATACCGTTGTATAGGATACAGTTATTTTCGCCACCTAGATCTAAAGATCTTGGTAGCACACCTGTGCCAACCCAAAACTGCAATGATTTGAATGAAAATGTCAGTTTGAAAAATTTGCATGGACGTTGGCCTGGTCCAGGTCCATTGTTGAACCACGGTACATATTACACGCTAATCAATACTGATTTATGTTACGCGAGATCAGATTGTCCCAAAATCGGGATAACCGCAAGTGAAATCTACGATGATAAATTATGTTGGCCACTTGTCCCAACACCTGTGACAATTTTGAAATGCTGTTACCTTTGGAAGTTTGTAGCAACGAATCTTTTTGTAAATCACCTCCAAATTAAACAACTTGATCCTTCCAAATGGAACACGAATCCCTCGGAGATTTGAAACTTAATAAAACAAATTTGCTCAAAGCTAAATAATTGCTATATCCACTTGATCAAGTTAAGTTACACCACCAAATAATTATGTTTCAGTCAGCATGTTTTTAAAAAATATAGTAGTTCTCATTTTTCTTTGTATTACTTAAGCTACAATTTAATTACGACCAAAGGAAAATCTTTCACAACAGTATCAAAGGATTCGAGATACCTTAAGTGAGGCAGCTTGGTGGATTAATTAAATGTCTGGAAACATCCCTGTTGCTTTTTCGGGACAATTTAGACCATTTACTGCAGCGACAATTCATTTTATACATAATTATGTGTCTAGTTTTTATACTAAAATTAAAGGGGCACACGGCAATCTTGATTTTTTTAAAAACTCACGGCGTCCCGTTACTTCTTCTCGGCGTCCCTTTACTTTTTCTCGTAACTTGCATTTATTCAGTCATTAATATTAATTGTTAGAATTGTTCAAAGCAAATTGTTTTTACATATTATTGACTTTTGATAATATTGCACCAATAATTAAATATATTTAAAAATGTGTTCAATAATGAAGGAATTTTTTTTTTATTTAATTATATGCAAGCAGTTTTAAAGTCAAAATGATAAGGATTAATAAATCACTGTACTAATTGCAATGCTTGATATAAAACTCAAGATTCCGTGTGTCCCTTTAATGTCAATATCTCTGTTGCTTTTCGGGACAACTTAGACCATTTACTGCAGTGACAATTCATTTCATACATCATTATGTGTCTAGTTTTTATTCTAAAATTAATGTCAATATCTCTGTTGCTTTTCGGGACAACTTAGACCATTTACTGCAGCGACAATTCATTTCATACATCATGTCTTTAGTTTTTATACTAAAATTAATGTCAACATCTAAATTCCTATAGCAAGTACAAATTGCAATTAACAAAACAAAAAGGCTTTGCCTCATTAATTTCTGTTTCTGTCCATGGTTGCAGACTGCATTTAACTGCATGCTTTAAATTTGTCTTGTGTGGTGTAAACCATCTGCCCATCTCGCACCACGTCCAGCCCAGGTAATCACATGGCACGCCTTGGCAACCGTTTTATGCCTCGTGTACGTGTCATAACTAACAGTGGGGTGTCCAGGTAGTCAATATGCCTGATCGCCAGGTAAAAGTCGTAAATTAGGCATCTAATTAGAATCATCCCATGGGTGTCTTTTTATCACCCGAATAAATCTTTTAGAACACATGCTCTCTTTTTTGTTGCGAAATATTAAATCATTGCCATAATATGGAGACTTAATTTATGCCGTTTGAACAATAAAGCACGTTATCTCAGTGATCTGGTTTCTGAAAATTGTATGTCAGATTGAAAATGAATTATGTATTATGCCAAATGGGCATGATGGGGTGAGTAAACAGAAGTAACAAACGAAATTTAAAAGCCTTATGGTTGAGAGGCGTAAAATTTTAGTGTTTTTTTTTTTATTCATCGTTACCTGTCAACATTGATTAGTAAGTGCCATAGACTGAGATTCTGGGGCTCATGGTCCAG
The DNA here is from genome assembly GCA_037043455.1 of Cyrtodaria siliqua. Lineage (NCBI taxonomy): Eukaryota > Metazoa > Mollusca > Bivalvia > Adapedonta > Hiatellidae > Cyrtodaria > Cyrtodaria siliqua. The sequence goes on along the minus strand of JAWPHD010000410.1, from coordinate 469,663 downwards.
TCGGCGCAGTCCCAGACTTTGGTGCTACAGTTGATAAAAGGCATGTCACGTTTATTGTATGAATGACAGTTGATTAAGACAATAACAGAAAATGTATCTACATTAAATTAAAAAAATATATTCATTTAATTCTTTTTTAATTAATTAAAAGTTTTTAATTCCTAAAAAAAATCAATGATGCACAATTTTTAAAGAAATAAAAGGCTATTAATTATAAGGCAGATTGGGCTCGATCAAACAAGAACTGACTAAACTTCAAAAAAAGTCTTAATTAATGCACCGAACCCGACTTTTTAACCTAATATACATAGCCTTCAAACATAGGGAGCCGGTTTATCCATTAAAATAGATGAGATATATATGCAAATTCAAGTAACAGTTAATGGACAAATATTTTAGACAGTTTGATCTACGTGAAATAATTCAAATTTATTCATGAATCATCTGCCTCATCAATATTTACTGTAAGTTTATCCTTCTGTTTATAGTGTCAAACACAAATTCAACAAACTTACAAACAAAATGGCGAAGGATAGATATGACAAGCTCGAGGTATTTCCTCAGGTATAAACACTTTACTTCGGTATTATGAAACTGTCAGCATCTTATCAGAAGCCGAGCAGGGGGGTGAAGACTAAAAATTATTTTAAAATTAAAATTCTTCTTTCAAAAGAAGAAAGATTAAACATGAACTGTGCAATGATACATCTGCATGGAGGTCTTGACAACAATTTAAACATCGAGGACACCACGGTCCACAATCAGGGAGGTCTACCCTGCTGGTACATGATGTCGCACAAATATGAAATAATAATATATCAGACATAACCCTATTCCTTATGTAATGAGACAAAATCAAATTTGTTCATTCTCCATTTTGTAGTTTCCCATGACTTGGTATGATCTCATTGAATAATTTTGCATCCTAAGTATTTCCTCATCATTTATACTGAAACAATTCATTTATACCGAAACAATTATGCTTCCAACCTAAAGTCAATGTAAGGGAAACAACTCCTTTGAGCAATATTTATTTCCAGTCTCTTTAATCCCACAATAGGTTCTATATAAATTCAGTAGCGGCATTGCTGCGACTGCTATAATGGTTCCCAAATGTAAGGAGTTTGACCATTCAAAGGCAGGGACACATACGCTATTATTTTTCAATGCATTATATATTTAATACACTATATCAGCATATTCCCGCCAATGATTTTCTTGCACAAGTTTGCAGTGTGTTGTGCAGATATCCCATTATTATGAGGAACAGGACTGTGACCTTTCCGACATTGAAACTCTTTAAATTGTAGGATACAGCAAGCAGAATTATTGTTTCAAAGAGGGTCAATTAATAGCCCTGAATCCTGAGACGTACCTCTGTTTTGCACCAACCCAACAACTCATCGATAAAAAAAGTTGAGTTTTAGAGGTGAGGAGGTGTTTTATAGTAAAGCTACATTCTAATATTCAGAAAAATTATACAAATGTAAGATTAAATTAAACAAAACAAAAGGTTTCTCTACTAAATGTACAATTTTTGTTTATGCAACCCTACAGAAAACAAACTTTTTTTTTTTAGACTTTAACTGGTGTCATTAAAGAAACTTACCCTCCAAATAATGGCAAAATTACACTACAAAACCGTTTATCAAAACTTTATCCGGTTGTTCAGGTCATATAATAATGTATATGTGCTGATTAAAAGCATATAGAATGGTTCATGGGTTCTTAAAATACCCGTGACTGAATATGCATGAATTATTAGTTGGTAACTCTTAATTCAACGCTCCAGTTTTGGGGTTTGGTCTGGCTGGTTAAACCAGTTTATACTGTGTCTATAGAGTTTGGATTCTCAAAATATGTTATATATTTACCTCGTCATCATTGGGTTTAGAAACAGTGTACATATGTTGTAAAAGTTGGCTGTTGTTTGCGGTATAGGGACTTAAATGTTAAACACCTTCATTCAAATCTTGTTTCATTGACGGGACAGGACCTTTCTCATCTGTAACATTGTCATCTCAGGCAGTCATTGTCCTCCTCTCCTGTGCCTGACCAAGGATCAGACCGATCTGATATAGTGAGTACAGACTTGTTTCACCTTTAACCCTTAACCTGCTACATATATATAATGGACTGTTCTTTCTTTCAATTAAGACCATTCCATTTATATGAAAGGGATGTTTTGGGGGAAAATGCCTGATCAGCCAGACATTGTAAACCCTGATCAGCCTACGAGTTAATTACTCGCAGGCTGATCTGGGTTTACAATGGACGCAAAGACTATAACAGTCATGCTTGAGCAGGTTAAGGGTTAATATGCCCATTTCCTTCATGTAACAACACATGGGTCAACAACCTCGGAGGACACTGAGATGAAGGATGAAGTTCCCAATCAGAAATGCCTCTGCCAGGGAGCGAACCATGTCTGGTAAAAGTCTGTAGCTCTAGAGCCCTGGCGAGGCCTTTTCCACTGAGCTTGCTCCTTTACTTTACTTTATTAATATCCTAATCAAATGCAATGTTTTCTGACATTTACAATTTTTACCTGCATTAAAGGGACACACGGCAATCTTCAAGTTTTTTACCAAACATCAAAAATTAGCTTCTCAAGTTATTAATTTAGTGACATTTTGACTTTAAGCCTTAGTCAGCTTTAAATAAAAAATTTGAGTTTAAAAATTTCATCGTTATTTTACCAAATGTTGAAATATATTATCAGTGCAATATTATCAATAGCCAGTAATATACAAATACAAAAACAAATTGCTTTATACTATTCTTATAATTAATATTAATGATAGAAATAATGCGTTGTGTAGAAAAACTAACGGGACGCCGAGTGAGTTTTTAAAAATCAAGATTGTGGTGTGTCCCTTTAAAGGTGAAACTAGTATATATATACTCACCAGAACAGATCAGTCTGATCCATCATTAATATTTAGTAGACCATGACCATGAAAACACTTATATTGCTATCATTGCTGGACTTTTTATTAGGGGGTGTGGGGAGGGAGATATGCACAATTACCTTTGGTCTGCTTATTATCGAAGGGACACAATCCTTTTTTTAGAACTCGCGGCATCCCTTTAGTTTTTCTACATAATTTGCATTTGTCAAGCATTAAAGAAACTAACCCTCTAAATAACGGCAAAATTACGTGAAAAAAAGTTTATCAAAACTCTACTCGGGTGTTCAGGTCACATAATAATGTATATGTGCCGATTAAAAGTATAGGTTTATTAATGGGTTCCTAAAACATCCATGATTAAATATGCATAAAATGAATTACGAGTTATTAGATGCTCCAGTTTTGGCTGGTTAAAGCTGTTTACCGGTATATTGTGCCTATATATAGCGTTTGGATTCTCAAAATATGTAAGTTATATATATACACCTCGTTGTCAGTAGATTAAGAAACGGTGTACATATGTTGTAAAATTTGGCTGTTGTTGGCGGGATAGCTACTTTAATATTAATTATAAAAATAGCGTTGATTATATTGCACCAATAATATATTTAATACTATACAAGTAGTATATTATATTGCACCAATAATATATTTAATACTATACAAGTAGTATATTATATTGCACCAATAATATATTTAAGCTTACTATACAAGTAGTATATTATATTGCACCAATAATATATTTAATACTATACAAGTAGTATATTATATTGCACCAATAATATATTTAATACTATACAAGTAGTATATTATATTGCACCAATAATATATTTAAGCTTACTATACAAGTAGTATATTATATTGCACCAATAATATATTTAATACTATACAAGTAGTATATTATATTGCACCAATAATATATTTAAACTTACTATACAAGTAGTATAAGATCAAAACTGAAAACTCAAAATTTTTATTTAATTACATGCAATCAGCTTTAAATTAAGTAAAACTGATACTGGATAAATAAATCCAGACGCTAATTTTATTGCTTAATAAACAATTCAATATTGCCATGTGTCCCTTTAAACCGTATTCCGGTCCAGAGTTGTGTATCACTGACCGCAGTCTAGCGAACAGGAAGCTATACGTGATACTCACCAAGATCATGGCAAACTATCAAAGAAGCATTTTCTTACAAGATTTATTAATAATTGATTACACTGCAATCAATTTTATATGACTCAAATGGGAATTAACAACCTCATATATTGATAAATACAGGGAGAGTTGGCCTTGGATTATGTTACAATGCTAGAAAATAAGACAAGAAAATATGTAAGATTTATTAACACGACAAATAGAATGTGTCTGTTTGAATAATTGAGATACAAACATCTTCAAAACTTGTGATCAAGTCTATTTTCCTCTATAACTATGTATATTCCGGACAGTCAATTATTAATACATTTTTGGACTGAACAGAACGAATTGAAAGTTGTTTAACGGGTCATCAACACATTATAGGTTATTTAGAGCCACCACAAAGAAGGAGCAAGGTCACATAGGAATCCGGAAACCTGCCCTACTCTAACAACTTAGATTCCTATGCTAGGATAGACTTTGACACGGGACTGTCCGGTTTACGTTCCCGTTACAGTTATAGAATCCTGGTATAATTATCTCCCTTTATAGACTCCAAACATGTTATGATTATCTCCCGTTTTAGACGGTCAAATCATGTATTTATCATTTCCCTTAGAATTATAGAATCCTGCCATAATTATCTCCCTTTATAGACTCCAATCCTGTTATATATTATTATCTCCCTTTACAGTCAAATCATGTATACTTCAATCCTGATATAATTATCTCCCTTTATAGACTGTAAAATCATGTATTTATCATCTCTCTTATGGTTACAGAATTCTGTTATAATTATTTCCCTTCTTGTTATAATTAACTCCCTTTATAGACTGTCAAATCATGTTTTTATCAACTCCCTTATAATTATCTCCCTTTATAGACTCCACTGGTGTCCAGGTGTTCAGTCATAAGTAGCTCTCTGCATGGTTATACTGTCTTACATCATTTCTCCTCATGACATCAAGGGGATTCCGATCATTTATCAACAAGCAAACTTTCTTACTGATTACTTTATCTCCTTAAATGGTTACTGATAACATTTAATTTTGGTAACAAAGTTACGCAAAAGTCTGGGTTGCCAACCACTTGTCAAGTGTTTATTAACTTTGAAGAATTAAAGGTCGGCCACATACATGTATTTCTCAAGACTAGATTATGAGACACTTCGCCAACTTTCTATTTTGACCCCACCTGCGGCGTTAAGCACAAACCAAAAATTCTTAATAGTAGCTACCTTGGACATAATTAATGTTCTTTTACTTTCAATGAATGCATTTATGCTTACATTTATAGGTAATACTGGGACAACAACCTCAGAGGGAGATGAGATGAAGGATCAAGTTTCCCATCAGACATATGCCTCCACCAGGAAGCAAACCCCACGAGGGGCTTATGTCTGTAAGGCAGTACTAACAAACCCCCTAGGGGCTTATGTCTGTACGATAGTTCTAGCAAACCCCCTAGGGGCTTATGTCTGTACGATAGTTCTAGCAAACCACCGAGGGGCTTATGTCTGTATGGTAGTTCTAGCAAACCCCCGAGGGGCTTATGTCTGAATGGTAGTTCTAGCAAACCGCAGATGTGCTTATGTCTGTACGGTAGTTCTAGCAAACCACAGAGGATCTTATGTCTGTATGGTAGTTCTAGCAAACGCCCGAGGGGCTTATGTCTGTATGGCAGTTCTAGCAAACCCCCGAGGGGCTTATGTCTGCATGGTAGTTCTAGCAAACCCACAAGGGGTTTATGTCTGCATGGTTGTTCTAGCAAACTCCCCGAGGGGCTTATGTCTGCATGGTAGAGGCTTATGTCTGCATGGTAGTTCTAGCAAACCCCCGAGGGGCTTATGTCTGTATAGTAGTTCCAAAGCCAATACCTAATAGCCACTGAGCTATCAAGGATGCCACTTCTTATAACTTAAAATTAAAAAGAGCTGACTTGGGTATAATCAACATTCTTTTACTTTTAACTTAAAAAGAGCTATAATTCAGACATAATGTTAACGTTCTTTTTACTTTCAACTTAAAAGTGTTCTTTTGCTTCTAACTTAAAAATCTAGATCTACATAATTCAGACCAAAAACAGCTAACTCTGATGTTATAATTGTTAACTTTAAGTACATAATTAGCAAACTCAAACATTTTCTCTAACTTTTAAACAACTGCATTTAATACAAGAAAAGTTGCCATGAAACGGTGCTAAATAATTTATGACCTTTCTTTTAAGCGATTCTTGTGAATGTACATTAAAGAGATTTTAGCAGGTACTTATAAAACAATTTTGTTTAACACTTATTCAAACTTTATTGAAACGACAAAGATAAGACGGAGCAAGGATTATAAAAATCTAGTTATTTTCATGTGACATATAAATTACACTTCAAATTTACTGTCAAAATTTATTCTGCTCTCGAGACACCAGGTGAGAGTGGTTTTCAATTTAAGTCTTATCTCTATCCCACCCTGCTATGTAAAAAGTAAACTTCCTTCGACATGCGTTTATGTACGAATTACAGCATTACATGAAGTACTTCGCCGCGCTCGCACACCTGGACCAGGTATCATCGTGATCTCCCGTGATTTAAAGCAAAAGCGTACCATCTCAGCCGTGTAAATCATGCGAAATCAGGCAATTATGCTCCGAACTTGAACGAGTATATTGTGACTTATACCTCAACGAGATCTCTATTAAGTGGACTTTTATATTATATTTCTGCATTTAGACCTTTAATATTTTTTTAATATGTGTGCATAACTGTTGATAAAATCTAAGATAAAAGGTTAGATAAATGACCATGACGACCGATTTGAACGGAGGTGCTATATATCCCTGTATTATAAAAGAGGTGCTATATTATAGGTTATTGAATTTGTATGGCTAAATATTACTTGGAACTCGTTGTTTTGGCACAGGACGACGAGCTATGGCTAAATATTACTTGGAACGAGTTGTTTTGGCAAAGGACTACGAGCTTGCGAGTCGTCCTGCGCCAAAACGAGTTCCAAGTTATATTTAGCCATACAAATTCAATATAAACCTTTTTATTGTATACTTTCATATTGTTTTCGATCAATGTTAATTGTATGACTATTACTTTTCATTGTATTTGTGTTATTTTTATAGCTTTTGATGGAATTCCTATCTTGTCATTCAGTTTCATTTTGTGTGGATGATTATTTTGCGCGAAAACGTCGTCGAATGACATCATTAAAAACATCAAGCGATTTTCTAAAGTTTGTTCAACATTCGATAATGTTAAAAACAGTGGGTGAGTGACCATTTCAATTATTTTATCAATTTCTGCCATAAAAGGTTGAAAAAAACAAAACACATATTTTTTGTTGACACTATAGGCAGGATTCCGTTATTTTTATTTGAAAGTATTTCCTTATTTCTATTTCGCGGCTCTTAGCAAGCACCAGCAAAAGTTCCGGTGCAATATCAATGTGTGCAATATCGTAGAATATTGCACACTTAGCTCAATGCAAACTAAACGGGACAATATGAAAGTATACAATAAATGCCCGTATCATAACGGAGGTGCTATATATGTCCGTATCATAACGGAGATGCTATATATATATGCCCATATCATAACGGAGGTGCTATATATGTCCGTATCATAACGGAGATGCTATATATATATATGCCCGTATCATAACGGAGGTGCTATATATGTCCGTATCATAACGGAGATGCTATATATATATGCCCGTATCATAACGGAGGTGCTATATATGCCCGTATCATAATGAGGCACCGTATCATAACAAGGCAATTGTTAGCCATAAAAATTATGTAAAAATATAACACTTCATAATTATTTTTTTTTAAAAAAACAGAGCCTGCAATTAACTAAAGTTTGAACATTCTACATTTTTAACTCTTTTTTTTCAATTCTTTGTTATGAGATCGGTTCAATATATAATATGTCTGCTTTTTACATAAAGCTTGCTGATTTTATAAGGCCTAACAAAAAAATATGTGTGTTTCCGGTTTCCCGACCGACCCTAATTTTTCACCGCCGACCCTAAATATTTTTTGCAAAAAAAACACACAAAAAAAAAAAATATTAAAAAAAATAAATAAAAAAATATATATATAAAATGATAATTTTATTAGCCACAGTTGTTAAGCATCTAATCTGGATCCAAACTGTTTGCAAAGGTTATCAAAAAGTTGCCTTAGTACAAAAATGGCATAATATATGCGAACAATATATATAAAAAAAAATATCTAAAAAAACTTTTTCCTACCTTAGCCTACCCTAACTTTTTGACAGGGTGAAACCAGAATTACACATATTTTTTTTAGGCCTAATGTGGCCACAGACTATTTTCAAACATAATCCAAAAGTGTACTATTTTTCAATGCATTATATATTTAATACACTATTTTCAGCATATTCCCACCAATGATTTTCTTGCACAAGTTTGCAGTGTGTTGTACAGATATCCCATTATAGGAACAGGACTGTGACCTTTCCGACACTGAAACTCTTTAAATTGTAGGAAACATTAATATATTTTTCTGAATGGACATACATCAAGCAGACTTATTGTTTCAAGGAGGGTCAAGCAAAACAGGGAGTTGAAACAGCTAGTGCCCTGCACACACAAAATGTGAAAGTGTTTTCCTGAAATTATTTTTGCCCTTTGGATATCTGTGTCCCCTATCTGTCCACGAAAGTCACCAGGGTCGATCACACACTGTGATACAAACAATGAAACCCCATGTCCAAAAGGACATGCAGGCCGGGTCCCTAATTAACTTCTGGACTGAGGCCATCCTTAAAAAATTGTTGGTTTGCTGTGCTCTGACCCAAATGTTTTAGGTGGGTACTGGGTAGGTTACTAAGTTAGGTGAATATTTTTTCGCTCCAAAGACTGTGAAAACCATAAGAAATTAAGAAAAAATATTCTTAAAATAGCAACAAAAAAAAAATGTTAAAAGAATTCCAATAAAAAGTTTTGGGTAGGGCTCTTCTTGGTGAGTAGGTCGAGCACAGCAAACCAACAACTTTTTACGGATGGCCTGACCTAGATATGGAGTTTAACTTCCATAGGTTATCTGGGATATGCTCTAGGTTCTATAATCAACAGAAGCAGAGTTCAGGGGGTCTGTCTGTGGCTGATCAACAGAAACACATGTAAATTAGCAAGTAAATGGATAGTTGTTTTTAACAATTAACTTATCCATCTACCACTCATCATATTAGGCACTGGTCCTGCATCGATGAGGAGACAGAAACACAAATACACAGTGGAGTGAACTATTATTCCTTTTTTCCTTTAGCCATTAAGTAGTGGAATTTGCTCTACCAGAAGATGTGTGATGCATGACTTGATTAAGTTCAAGCATGCTGTCAGCCGCATCAACCACATCAAGCCATAAGTGCTGTAGTTTTGTTTTTATCCTGATTTTATCTTTTTCACACTTTAATTTTAACACAAATTTCACACTATTTCCTCACCTTTTCTTACTTTTAAACTTTTTATCTTGTCTACTAACAGACACAGGCGTGCAACCTGCTCGAACTTACCCATGAGGGTCAGTGTAGCAGTACAGAGAGATAGATAGATAGATAGATAGAATGGACAAATGTAGCAACTCCCCAGGTGCCAATTAAGTTTGATGAAAATAATAATACTCTAACCAGTGACAAAGTATATGTACAACTGGGAGGAAATAAGTGGGTTGAAGTTTAAACATGTGTTTACAAAGTGTAATATTCTGTATGACATTATATCTAGCCCATCATGTGCACTGAGCTGCCAATCTATTACCGGCTTATATCACACAAAATGAATATAATGACATGTTGAAAATGTCAAAAGTATAAAGTCATGCACCAAACACAAACTGCCATAAATTGAAATAAACACAGAATTAAATTCATATTAAATATTATTGCTAGAGTTTATGAGGAATATATCAAACTGACAAAACATGAAATATTGGAAGATACAACATATATATAATAAATATTTATTCATTTTTTATTTAATATTATCTTTAAAACAGCATTAAATCTTCTTCCCTGATATCAAGCTGTTCTAATTTATTGACATGTACCCTTTACAAAATGTTGGATCAGAATTGCAGATTTAGACAGGGCAGCGACAATTTGCAGACTTTTCTTTAAAAAAATGAGAATTTCTATACAGTTACGAAGGAAAGTGCATACAAGTACATGACATTTTTGAGTATTTTCTATCTGAAAGCAAAATGTGTTGCCAATCTCTGGTTTATTACGTCTCTGGACCTGGACACTAAAACTTTCCCATTGGATGATAATTAAATAATATTCATTTTATAATAGATTGAGGGGCCTGCAGTCTTTTTGAGGATTCTTCCAGGTTTATCCAGGCCTTAATTATCAAAAGGTCGAACCAAGACAGTAATTAAGACTGGCTACAGAGCATGACTTAAAATATATAAACGTATGACTTCTTAGCATGGGGCCAGGCTACTCTCTATGCAGTCTCACTTTAAAGGGACACAAGGCAATCTTGATTTTGTGTTAAGTCGCAGCGTCCCGTTAGTTTTCCTTCTTTCAATCATTAATTAATATTATTAGAATAGTTCAAAGCAAATTTTTGTTTGTATATTACCTGCTGTTGAATATATATTTAAATGTAAGGTAGAATTTAATTAATTGAATTGAATGTTGTTTAACGGCTCATCAACACAGCATAGGTTATTTAGAGCCGCCCCAGAGAGAAGGGAAGGATACATAGGAATCTGGGAACCGTGCCCTACTCTTATTATCGAATAGATTCCTATGGTTCTTTAACGTGCTCGGAGGATAGACCGATACACGGGACCCATCCGACGGACGAGGCTAAGGGGAAGTGTATTGCCCAAGAACACACCGACAAAACTCAGTGGCACCACAAAGGATTGAACCCGCCGGGGCCTCCGGTTACAAATCCGCCACGCTACCGACTGTGCCATGGTAGAATGATGAATAAAGATAAAAACTCAAAAGTGTTATTTAATTATTTGGAACTGAGTAGGTTCAAAGTCAGAATGATGCGGTATATATTGAGGTTTCAATGATTGCCTTGTGTCCCTTTAACAACATTTCTTCCTAAACCTGGATCTGCTACTACCCTCACTGACACTACCTTCTATTCACCACAATGTGTTGTTTTATGAACCATTTCTCTTTCACCAAGTCAATAAACACCTCCCTATAATTACCCTTACCCACAATACACTTCTCTACGAGTAATCAGCCCTGCTGGGTCACCAACAGTCCCTTTATTCCTATCAAATTGTCTGGTCATCCTAATTGTCAAGGGTCCAGCAGTCAGCCCATAAATTGGCTAACTCTATGGCATGTTTATTTTCTCAGTTTTCTCACACTTTTGTTTTATTCTATATTAGATAATTAATTGACAATTAATGAGTCTGGGAAGACACTAATTTATTCCCTGTATTAATTGATTGATGGTGTAGTGAGTAATTTATGGTGCATAGCCATTCAATTATAAATGCCATAAAACCTTTTTCCTGTCAACATACTTATACACATCTTCAACTTGTTTGTCTAATGGTCTAGCAAAATTTATTTATTTAACAAAATATTTTTAAATGCAGATAGGTTTTCCTAAGATAAGAAGAGTTTAATTGGTTTGAACATTTTATTTCAAAGATAAAATACTGTACAAATGTAACATACAATAATAAATGGAATAACACGAGGAAAGAAGCAGTAAATTAAACAAGTGTGCTTCTAGACTAATGGCCATAAACAACTCTTAATGGGTAAACAACATAATCTTTGTGTATATAATATATATATATACGTATATACATAATCATTCACATTTTGTAAAAAAGTATAAGACGCATTTATTTCAATATCAACAAGAAATGTCACCTGCCCCTAAAGATGTTGACTCATTTGTCCTTTGACCTCCAAGTGTGACCATGACCTTGAGGTACAGACCTGATTCTTGCCATGACCAGTGTATTAGGCAGAAATTCAAGAACTGGGTGTGCAAATATGCAAACAGGATGTGCAAAATAATTTGCTAAAACGCATTACGTGCCAATTCACGACGAGTGGGTGTCTCAGGGGGTAATTTATATTCACAGATAAAGCTGAAAAAGGTGCATTTTAGATCATCTTTCTTCTATAAATGTACAAAAGACATAAAATATTGAGAAAGTAAGAGTTTTAAGTAAGATTTTGGAAGTGTTATTTAGCAAAAACCCCACCCACTCCTCCAAATATTGGCCGCGATTTGTGCAAAAGACGGCTGCAGGGTTGGCTGGCTAATAATACACTGCGCATGACACAAGGTCTCATTGTGGTTAACATTTGTGTGAAGTTCCATGGAAATCCCTTCAGTTCTTTTGAAGTTATGGCTGAGATTGTTTCGGACGGAACTGTTTCGAATAAAAGGACAAACGGGCGAACAGACAGTGCGATTACTGTATAATATACCTCCCTAAGGGGGCATAAAAATTGTGCACACTTCCTAAACATATTTCCCATCACTGGCATAATTACACTCTTTGAAATACTGTGAAATACTGGAATAGTATACCCCTCTCCTAGTTATACAGCACATAAATGACATACGATCTGCTGACATATTGTCAGCATCAGCTTCAACATAAAATTTTAATCAAAACCCTGACAAAGTCATAATGTGTGAATCAAGCTAGTGTGGAATTTATAGCCACAATGTAACACTTGACAAAATTCTTGCCATTAAGTTTTAATAATTCATTAACAATGTCCTGTGTGTATTGGCTAAAGATCTTAGTGGTGTTTGGCTTTGCAACACTGGCATACAAATTGCAACACCATGCATATCTACTGAGCATCAGCCTTTTTAATGGAATTGCCTGTGGAGTTTTGCCTTTTGTCTGAAGGTGATGGAACATGCATTTGTAAGCATACATAACAATTATCACTAATTGTTGTTAAAAGCTGACAGATAATAACATTAATTTTTAAACAGAAATACATGGAATTCTTTTAGACACCATCTATAAATAAAAAATGGATTATTTGATAATGCATGTTGTTTAATGTCTCATTTATTTCATCCACTTCAGACAGAGAGATCACAGAAATCCAAGAATTCCTTTCATTTATGTTACAAAGTTACGCGCAGGCTGATCTGGGTTTACAATGGACGCAAAGGCTATTGCAGTTGCCCTTAGCAGACTAAGGGTTAATGAATGGATTCCAATGGTTCTTTAACAAACTCGGAGGACAGACCCCAATACACGGGACTGCTCGGTTTATGTTCCTATATATGAGGGGGAAATGTCTTCCCCAAATATACATCCGACGAAACTCAGTGGCACCGTTTGGGGCTTGAACCCGTGTCAAGTCCACCGTGCTATCCATGCATTGGGCCATGCAGGCCAGTAAAATAATATGTCTGAAAAAATACTGTCTAAGTGGTTAACACTCATCTGTGGCAGATAGTTCTTTGATTAAGGCTAGAAATGGGGTTTTATATCCTGGTTACACATCATACTAGGACGGATGGAGGAAGTATCCAATCAAACATGTCTCAGCCTGGGAGAGAAACCCACACGGGTAGAGATCTGTAGCTCTTAAGTGCAATAAAACTTACCCACTGAGCTACCGAGGCCGCTATATAAGCAATACATGTGAGACTCGTGCCAAATTATTGTTTTATCCCTATTATATATAGCCTATAAAGGTGCCCTGAACAAAACATATTTTTAATATATTAAACAGCTATAAAACTGTCACCTTCCTTTCTTTTTTTCTTAAAGACCAACATTAACGAAGATTTGCATCCTATATTAGACATGCTGCATTAATTTTCATAAATTGGGAAATATCTTTCTTTATCTTCCCCAATCCACTGATGACAGTTCATGAAGAAAGCTCAACTCTTCGTATGTGGCTTATTGAATAATGGAAGATGGTTCTGTACTGGCACTGAACCTCTATAAATGTGGAGGAAACCAGTACAGAGAAATAAATACCACTTCTACTAATTACAATAACATCAAATATTTATCTTTCCTTACAGAGAAGCTTTCAGGAGAATCATAAACCTGATCATGAGCAAGCTTCTCCATGATATAATCATGAACCGCTGCCATGTAATTTGCGTTCAAGTCATTGCCCGTAACAACAAAGAAAACGGTACCACAGAATATCTATCCAAATTAATAACTCTTAGTATGAAGCATGAAAATATTAATCAGGCTCATTGCAACGCTTGTTAATTTTCAATCAGAATGTCAAAATAAAAAATAATCTTGACACAGATCGGATGCGGTCTCAGATTCTTGTTGTAATATTGCACCAGAAAGGTGAGACTATCTCAATGGAAATGAGAAAAAAATAACGAAATGTAATAACTTAATTGACACAGTACATCATCATACTTTGTTGGAATGGTGTTTTGTCATTTTTAAAATTTAGCACATGTTAGGCCACATAATTTTTATAGTTTTTTTGGTAGAGGCAGCCCTTCCGTAAGAATCAACGCTTTTTCGCTTGACAAGTCAATGTCCTAGTGGGATTCAAACTCGCAGTAGTGCATCGGAGGTGAGGATTAAGTCGCAGCGTCTTTACTATCTCGGCCACGGAAGCGCTGCATCATGTTACAAGTACATTTGTTATATGATAAATAATTTACAAATTAAATATAATGGAAAAATCATTCCCTCATATTACTAAATGGATTGCGAGTTTGGTCAAAATTAGCTTTTTCCTTGCAGTTGTCTTTTCCTTGCAGTTGTCTTTTCCTTGCAGTTGTCCACTCAGATCAATGGATTTTATAGAAATATGTTACACAGCTGTTTTCTCCTTTTCAATTGTATTGCCTGTTTAACATTTTACGAACAAGAAAAATGACCAAAAATACCAATATAACCGTCACAGTGAGAAAAAATAGGAATAGCTGTCATTAGGCCCAATGGAAGTCAAGAGTGAGATGGGGCAATGGGTTGAAGCTCCCTGCAGCCGGTAAATTTTAAGAAATTTAGCATAAGACGTACACTCGTATATAAATATACATGGAATACACAATAATACATTTCACAACATTTTGAGCATTCCGCAACTTTCAATTTTGACACCTTTTGCAAAACTGATTATTTGTAAAATGTTTAGTTTTGTACAATGTTTAATTCAAATGATCAGATTAGATTTTCTTGACTCCTTTGTTTCTGGTGGATGGTTTAACCAACCATCAAAAACAAACGAGTCAAGTGACCTTGAAGCTCTACTGATAGATTTTGATAGCCAGATCAGCCATGGGAACCTGTGAAGTTTTATGGGAATAAGACCAACACTTTCAGATAAGTAGTCCCCACAAGTTTTTCCTATATCACTCTATGTAAACAAAGATGGCCACTGGTGGCCATGTTTGACATAGAATCAAAATTTATTTTGTTAGGACCAGCAATATGTTATGCCAGTCATTTTAGTAAAGGTTTCAAATCAATTATACTAGTTATGGTTTTTGAGAAGTAGTTGCCACAAACTTGTATTTAAGCTGTGACAGCCATATTACATTTCCGGTCAACCTGATTTTTACTTGGGACTAACTGGACATCAAGACCAACATTCCTGTAAAGTTTAATGAAAGTCATTTCTGTAAATGTACCAAACCGATACCACTTATGATTTTAGAGTAGTCGCCACAAAATTGTATTTTTAGCCATGGCGGCCGTCTTGAATTTTAGGCCAACCTGATTTTTACTAAAGACCAACTAGACATCGAGCAACATTCCTATATTCCTAAATATTACGATTTATTATGCAACATTACCTATTCATAAATATTGTCCCCAATATGCCTATCCCATAGAGAGAAGTTAATTTTTAGAGACTTGCCAAGTACGGTACCAGAATTTATCTATTGCGGATGATTCATCTATTCCGGATGTTCTGTTGGGTCTATGCTCCAGAAATCAAGTTTATTGTTTAATAATAAGTGTTTATACATGAGTGCCTTAATGAAATGAAATCTTGTTCCTATTTACGTCTATCAGTGACGATTAATACAAGACACAGCACAAGATCCACTCCATTACCCCTGACTAATTAAATCAATCATTGAGCTTGAAGTTTTGCCCATTTACATAAATTTCCATATGCCACTGTCAACATATTCACTTGTAATTTTACCCTTCCCTTCACTTTAATGGCTAAACCAGTAGCCTCCCTTGCAAAATTACACCACAAAACTGTTTATCTAAACTCTAGCCAGGTGTTCTTCAGGTCATATCATATATGTGTATGTGCTGTAAAGGTTTATTCACGGTTTCTTAAAATATCTTTGACTGAATACGCGTAAAATGAATTAGGAGTCGGTAACTTAAATTGATGCTCCCAAGTTTTTTTGTTTGATCTGGCTACATGGATAAAGCCGTTTAAATTGTGTCTATAAGAGTTTAGATTCGCAAAATATGTTAGTTATATATATACCTTGTCATTATACCTTGTCATTAGACATGTACACATATGTATGTTGTAAAATTTTACACATTATACAGGTGAGGAAGTACAACTTGTTTTTCAATATTAAATTTGGCATGAAATCAATTATCTTGCACAAATACTGAATGCCACGAAACCTGATTTTAAAAGTCGGTGCTATGCTAAATAAGGTTCCACAATTGTATTCTTCTTAGGTTTCTTTTACTAACCAACGTATTTTAAAGGGACATGGCAATCTTGAATTTTTTAAAAACTAGTGGCGTCCTGTTAGTTTTTCTCCATCATTGCATTTGTTCAATAAATAATATTTATTATAAGAATAGTATAAAATAAATTGATTTTGCATATTATTAACTGTTGATTATATTGCACCAATAATATAGTTAAACCTATTATTAACAGAGCTGTAGATAATGTTTAACTGCAATGAGTATTTACTTATCAGATTCAAAATGAATGCATAAAAAGGAACTCATTCAGAGTTAACAATTGCTTTAAAGTTTAAATAGTTTATGCTTTCAACATGGATGTGAATTAATACATTTAAAACAAACACTGAAACAACTATTCTGATTAAATGGAAGTTGTCACTGTATGACCTTAATAGTAGACACCTGAAACAATGCACAGGACCTGCATGCAATACATACAAATATAATACTCATGATTTTTAAAAGTTATGAGTTTTTGTAGTAAGACTTTACACTTCCAGATTGCCATGTGTCCCTTTAAATCTCCAGATTTTAATCAACTCAATTAAATTTAAACTCTGATTTAAAAGTCAAAGATCTATAGGACATTTGGGTTACAGAAATTAAGTTGTTACTATAATGAAGTCAAACTGAAATTCTCACAGCAAGGATCCATAGCTTATCTTAAAAAAATATGTTCAGTAATCTATCTGTTTACAGATTTCTCCAACCCAACTGTTAATGTCAAGACATGACACCATTGTGGATTATCAGCATGATGACCATTGTTTCTATAATCTTAATCTGAGATTAGCAACAGATTATCTACTCCATGATGGCGGGAAGATAGTAGCCAAATGGTTTTGTTGTCAACTTGCTTGCATGATTTGTGTGTGCATCAGAACCCATAAAAAACAAGTTCACTTGCTTTTAACTTTTAAAAGGGTTAGGCAATATAAAACACAATCCATTAAAAATACATTCAAAAGTAATTTAAGGCAAAAATATGTTAATTTCGCTTTGCTATTTCGCTATTATTAACTGCCAAATCTATGGATAAAATCCAGAATCTCAGGATTGTTCAGGACTTCTCCAGGTTACTGGATTCAGACTGGAGTCGTAAAAAAAAATGCAAAAATTAAGCCACATGCTGAAATTTCAAAAATAATAATTCTTCGTGTAAATCAATCTGAATAAAATAAAATCTCAGGATTTTAAGGCAGAATATTTTATCAGCCCTGCAACATGTGCGCAAATGAGCTCATAGAACCCTTTCCCACGAATAAAGCTATTTAATAATTACAGCAAATGACAACCTCACGGTCAGCTACAGACATTTTTTTGAATATTGCCAATAAATTTTAAATAGATTTTTAAAAAAAAAAAAAAAAAATTAATATACATTTCAGTGAAATGTATACATTTCAGTGAAATGTATACATTTCAGTGAAATGTTCCTTCCAATAAAAAAGGTTTAATAAAAGGCAGTCAACAGTGACTCTGGTTTTATTTATAAGGCAATAAAATGTCTCATAGATGGTATTGGAAACCAATATTCTACCAGACATGGTGCTGTTCCACCACAAGTCGCTAGGTGCTTACAATAAATATCGGACAAGGGCCAATCTCATTGACTGTTGATAGAAGTCAAAGTTCGAAAATATAAAACAATAAATTGTGATTCAGTTTCAGTACAAGACATCACAAAGCACAGGTGTCCATATTTTCATCTTGCTATGGGTCATAAATTTTGGGTATGAAGTAAACTATCCAATATTGAACAACAAAGAGGGCACAGATTGTTTCAATATGACCTGTACCATGTTTACACCATAACAAGGGAAAATGATTAAAATGGTAGTAAACATGATCTTTGTTCAAGACTTCTGTACTTTCCATGCTCAATTTAACTTATTGTATATCATAAAATCTGGCCTGGCAGTAAATGTGAACAGATATTTTAAGCATTTTTTTATTTTCTAATCGTTTTAAAACTTTAAAACCTCTTTGATAGCAATTCTGGGGTATGTTGCTCGCATTATATAATTTTACCCATTTGTTTAATAAATTCAATATTAAAGGGACACATGGCAATCATGAGTTTTATTAAAATATTTGAAATTTGCTCATCGATTAAGTTATCCAGCGTCATTTTGACTTTAAAACTGTTTGCATATAATTAAATAAAAATTTGAGATTTCAATTTTCTTCATTATTTTACCTCTTTTTTTAAAATATATTATTGGTGCAATATTATAAAAAGTAATATGTAAAAATAATTTGCTTTGAACTATTCTTACAATTAATATTGATGATTGAACAAATGCAAGTTAACAGAAAAACTAACGGGATGCCGTGAGTGTTTCAAATATCAAGATTGCCGTGTGTCACTTTAAAGGGACAGACTGCAAATTTGATTTAACTTTGTAAGTTTTCTGCATAAGTTTGACCTGCATATTTGAAAATTATTATAATTGTTCTGAGAAAATGGTTAAATGTATATTATCCATACCATATTTAACTGGGAGAATAACGCCAACTTACAGGTTATATATTGAGGTGCTGTTTTCATTCAAGATTGCTATGTGTCCCTTTAATGCAATTATAAAAGCCCTCGAATCATGTATATGATCATAACAGATATAAAGCATAAACTTCAAGATCGAAACATCCACCGACCCTGACCCTAAACTTGTTAAGGCACAAAAAAAAGAAAAGAAAAAATTAGTATAGTAAGGATCAATTCTAAAAAAAAAAAAAAAAAAAATCCTACAGACCTACCCTATTTCTTTGGGGGAAAAAAACAGAAACAGGCCTGTTTTTTTTTCCTGACTAATAAAGCATACAAAAAATCCATTTCAGTGTGTCCTGGTTTGGAATGCAGCCATTATATCAGACCACTGTAGGATCATAAATCTAAGAGTTTTATACTGCTACACTGGTAATTAAGCATACACTGTCTCAACGAGCCCCTCTTAAAGAGATACATGGCAATCTTGAAGTTTGGATCAAGCATTAAAATTAATTTTGCTTCTGCTTTAATTACCTAATATGCATGTAAATGAGGCATAAAAAAAGACTGTCAGACACTTTGCATTATTTATTCCAAATTATTATGTTTCATATGCTTAGCTGTCATTTCTGATGAGTAAATACAAGATATTTTGGAACCTGTTGTTATAATTAGGCAATTAAGCATGCCATCCAGTAGTGGTGTTGCAAATGAATGTCTTACAAAGCAATGGGATTTGCACTGCCAAATAAATTTTAAAAACCTGTCAGCTTGACATGAGATATTGTAACCACAGTAATATTGTCTGCTGATAGCTCACTATCAACCCTACATATATATAGTGGACTGTTCTTTCTTTGAATTAAGGCCATTCCATTTATGTTACAAAGGGATGTTTTGGGGGAAATGACTGATCAGCAGCCAGACATTGCCTGATCGAGTCACGCAGGCTGAAATCAGATCTGGGTTTACAATGGATGCAAAGCTATTATAGTCGTGCTTAGCGGGTTAAGGGTTAAATAGAACAATAGTTATCACATTAAAGGGACACGCATCAATCTTGAAGCGCAGATATTACCGTCACCTTGATTTGTTAGTGTGCTTGGGGGTAGTTTTAAGGTTTATAGACCCTCCACCTTTTAACTAATAGGATATTCTAAAGATATAGGTAAAATAGAGTCTGGACTGGTTATTAAATTATTTTAGTGTCAGTTGGACTTATAATCTGCTTGCATATAATTAAATGCAATTTGGAGATATCAATTTTTCTTTGTTATTTTACCTTTATTTATTTAATAGACTAGTTTTAACAGGGTTCTTATGGTTTTAGATATAATATTGGTAAAATATAATCAGCAATGAAATACTTTGCTTTGAACTATATCCAAATAATTATTTAAAATTATTCAAAATTATTTGCAAATTTGCAATATGTTGAACACAGCCACACAAAAGATTGCCATGTATCCCTTTAAAGTTAAACACTATGCTATAAAGATGTTATGAAATTAATATCAGAATCATAGTTCTGCAAAGGTCTTAGGGTATTTTCATGTTTGCATTAAATGATTGTGCCTGTTATAATACTATATTCTCTATGGGCATTCTATGTGATAAAAAATATCTTTCATATATAATTAATTAATTAGCACTGAACTGTACATACAGCCATTAATGGATTTGAGCACATACATTTTCATATCTACATCCCATAGTAGAGTACACAACCGTTGACGTGGGGATCATTCAATATTGGTGCGGTTTTATGTATTTGATATGAAATTAATACAAACCTTTAACAAACTGGACACAGCACAACGCAACTAAAACGAAAGTAGAAGTATGGAACACGCCCCTTGCCCGGGGGTCGGGCTTGATGACTGTGATCATGTTGACATCGCACGTCCGAGTTAATCCAATATAAAATGCTGTTAAAACAAAGGTGTTTTTAATCCAACGAATCAACACATAGGTAAAATCACAAAATATAAAATGCTAAAGTAACAAAGTATTGGCCAAAATTAAATATTTGTATGTGTTCCAATCAGTATAATTATATAAGTTTCATACATATGTGTGATAATTTGAAATTAAATTACATGTATTTCCGTGAGAACACTTTAAAACTTTATAATCAATAAGTTGACAATTAGCTGACAAACTCTCTAAGACACAATTATGTAAATTTGTCGCACTTTAAATCAATACACAACGATAATCCACTCTGAACATCCGTTATATTCTCAATGGTAAACTAATACCCTTCAATAAACACGCGGTGTTCTCTGATATTGTCCCATACCAAACGTACCGTTGAAAAATTGTGTATAGATATCAATGCCGCTGTGTTGACTTTACAACTCCGTTTTCTCGATCCCCAGATCCTATCACAAGTCAGCGAGGGGAATCTAGAAACCAATTACCGCGACAAGAGGCGCGCAGTGACGGACAGCCGGCTTAAATTCGTACCTGTAATTTGACTGGATGATTGATCCATTGACACACCCATATCAGCGCAGTTAAGTGGATGGGAGGAGTTTGGCTCGTACAGTCGGTAAAGATCAGAGAAACAAATTATTATTTATATTATAAATAAGAAATATATAATAAGTAGTCGCTTTAATCAATGTTCTGTTGTCAATGTTGATATTATTTTCCAGTATATTAATTATGTTCATATAAATGGCCGAAAATAAATAGGAAAGTAATAGACAAACAGTAAATCTATATAGATATATACTAACAAATATCTTTGAGAAAATGTAAATCAGGAACATAAGTCTTTATCCGATTGACCGCTACCTCAATCAGTTACTTATAAAATAAAAGTAAAATACACATGACTTCTGTAGCTTGAGTACATTATAGATATAGATTATAGATACAATGGGGTTTTACGTCCTGTTAATATATCTTATAAGGTTATCTCTGAAAAGCAACCTCAGAGGGAGTTAAGACGCAGGATGGAGATTGCCTTGATCAAATCTGCCTCCGCCAGGGAACGAACCTCTGTAGCTCTAACGGTCTAGGACTTATCCACTGAGGTGTGTGTGTGTGTGTGTGTGTGTGTGTGTGTGTGTGTGTGTGTGTGTAGTTCTAAGGTTTAACGTCCCTCCACCAACATACTCGATCATACGGCTCTTAAAGGGGACCTAAAGAGATGGGCACAACAGAGTCTGGACTGTGCTTCTTGTAGTGTGTAGTGCTGGGTGAGATACCGATGCCGCTATACTTGATAGAAGTATACAACTTCAAGGGACACATGTCAGTCTTCAAGTTGAAATTAGCATATCAATTCATTAATCCAATATCTTTTTTTGACTTTAAACATGGTTGCATATAATTGAATAGAAGTATGAGTTTTCTGTTTTTCCCTGGTCATCCTGCCATGTTTAAATATATTATTGGTGCCATATAATCAACAGTTAGTAATATAAAAAAATGCTTTGAAATATTCTTATAAGTAATATTAATGATTTAACAAATGCAAGTTATGTAGAAAAACTAACGGAACCAAGCGAGTTTTTACAAGATTGCCATTTGTCCCTCTAAACTATTTCATTTTCTCGCCATGTAAACGAAAATATGACAACCTAAATTTACATGACAACTATAATAACGATAGTGCATTCTTGTTTATTAAATATATGACGTAAAACGATGTCTTATATCTCGGTATACAGTAACGTGTCCAATAACATGATGTCATATCTTGTCCCGATTTGTCAATTTTAAAGGGACACACGGCAATTTTGAGCTTTTGAACACTCTCTGTGTCCCGTTAGATTTTCTACATATAACTTTTCAATCAGTAATATTAATTAGTTCAAAGCAATTTTGTTTTTTTGCAGATTTCCAACTATTGATTATATATAAGGCACCTATATTTAAAACATAATAATTGTGGTAGAATAAGAAGGGGGAAAAAGTGTGTTCCTTAAAAGTAAAAAAACACACACAAAAAACACCGTAACTACATTGATGGAATAGACGCTCTCAAATTCATTATGCAGGAAACCTAACTATCATTTCGGTTCGTTTTCAGACATTTAATTTGTAAACTTTTGACAGGATAATACACACAAAAAAAAGTTATAATTCATCTGTTTTTCTTCGGATGTATAGACAAGAATCTAATAAATTAGGCAAATATTCTGATTTAATATTCCTGGCGTTAAACATTTACAGCATTATGTCTGTAAGTTTTCACGGTTTTGAAAATAAAAAGCATATTTTGCTCATTGGCGCCGTAATTGAAATCATTTATATGTTGTGTTTTTTGTTTGCTGAATCACCCCATTAGTGTTTGTTTGATTGGTATTTTACGTTATTTTTTAGCACATTTTAGGCCATATATGACGGTCGAGTTTTTGTTTTGTTGTTGTTGTGGAGGCACCCCACCCCATTTGCCATGGGTAGAACCACTGTATACCTCCCGCCACCCGTTAGATTCGACATCAAGTTAGTAGAACTGTCAGGACACATACATGTGGTCGGTTTGAACAGAATACACTGACCTACAACTGTTTTGTTGTTGTTTCCTGTAATTCTTCATTTGGACTAGATTTTCATTTTATACAGCTTCATGAGCTTCTTTCTCAGATTCATAGAATGCGATCATGGTATGTATCGGGAAAAATGCTCGTTCCTGTACATTTCTTTTGTCATTCATTTCTTGACACTTTTGGTGACCTATATAGTTATTTCCATGATGAATAATTACAGAACGCGGTCTATTGATACTTCCGACCCATTCGTGGAACCCATCGCCGAATTACGTAACCAATTTTGAATGGCGATTATGGAGATCGACTATACATCAGAGGTACTTTTTCTGACCAGAAATGGAATGCTTTTTACATAAATGCGCAACACGTGTACCAACACAGCTTATATGGAACACAGCTTATATGGATCAATTTATGGGGAAACATGCTTTAGAGGACCATTAAATACTAGTTCCTTGCAGAGGAGTAAGTTATGTTGCGCTAAAGAGGGGCTATGATGACAATTACAAGTTAGGGTTGCCGGTGTAACACCGGAATATGCAGCATAATGCCAAGTTAGTACTAGTCTCAACGACAGCAAATACGACATACTGCCTTATGAAATCTGTAACATGTTTGAAATATTGTAATTTTCTCAATTTAAAATTCATTATTATCATTTCTTTGGTCACACGCAATACTAACAGAATGCAACTTTACGTCCCCACATTTAGCCAAAAACAGATTTAACACAAGGTCAAGCATATTGTTCCCAAAGCAGCTCTAACCCATAGGGCACCGTTTTTGTGGTTTCTTTTTTTCTTTTTCAAATTGGTTTTCTATAACTCTATCGGTTAGCATACGATTGTTTTATTCATATTTATTTAAAGCTCATATGAACGGCGTCAAAAAGTAGGATCGGCAGGGGGCGGAAACGCGCATTTGTTAGCCTGTCTGACATTTAAATAAATTGTTACGGTTTTAAACTTCTTTCAGAATGAAAATTAAAGAGCCTGAAAGAGTCCAAATATTGATATACATACATTCATCACTTCATACACGGTCCTGGTTGTGATTTACATACATTCATTACATACACGGTCCTGGTTGTGATATACATACATACATTCATTTCATTTCACACACGGTCCTGGTTGAGACTCTGTATGTCTGTTCAATTTTAATTTTATTTCAGAAACCAGTTATTCTTACTCCCTGCAGAA
This sequence comes from Cyrtodaria siliqua, assembly GCA_037043455.1. NCBI lineage: Eukaryota > Metazoa > Mollusca > Bivalvia > Adapedonta > Hiatellidae > Cyrtodaria > Cyrtodaria siliqua. The sequence goes on along the minus strand of JAWPHD010000410.1, from coordinate 444,735 downwards.
ACGGAGAATAGTAATAATAGCGAATATTATAATGTTTATACGCACTATTTGAGAGTGCATATATTTTAGGAAAATTAGAAAAATCGTTGTTTATTTTATAGTCTCAATGCCCTATTATAAAAGTTTCTTTATTTGGTCAGATTAGTGGTAGAGCGTCCGTCTCGCGTGCGAGAGTGCACGGGTTCAATACCCGGCCGGGTCACACCAAATACTTCATACAACTGGTACCAGTAGCTCCCGTGCTTGACGTTTAGTGTACATACTAGTTCTATGACTAGTTGGCCCGGTGTCAGACAGTTAACTATGTCTTGGTGGGGCATCATGCTATGTGTCTACGGCGTGGTATTCCACTGAAGCAAGCAGCATTGCTACAAGTACACCCTCCTCCACCACCAAACACACACATACATAATCATCTGGTCAGATAAAATACAACCACACGTTCCTTCCTCTAAATAAAACGAAATATTGCATTGTCATGCCTCGTTATGTGTTTTCATCGATGTCTGTTTTTATTTCTTGTGCATCTATGTACATCTTTGTCCATGTCCTAGTCCACAGGGATGACAGTTCTTACCCTAGCCTAGTCCACAGGAATGGCACCTGTTATCACGTCGTCATATTGGTTCAATCAATTATCGCTGATTATCACCTGGCCGTTAACTCACCTCGTCACCCTCTCCAACGGGTCCCATCCTATCGAAAGACCCTAGTTTCATCCACTTATCCCCCTGTTTTGGACCACTTATCTCTCGTTGGCACTAAGGTGGTAGGTGATAAACGTGTCCTGGGTGAAAACTTTCAGCTTTTGGGTGACACTATCACTGTATCACACAATCATTCTAATTCAATTTTAGACGTAGAGGCAAATTATTTTATCGCAAAAAGCGACACCTTTATATATGATGTAAGCAGCTATGATGTCGTCTGCGATCTATGCATGTGACAGGTGGAGAGGATGCTATAAAACACACCATTTCAAATATTCGAATATAAGTAAGTACATAATTATAGTGCTACTTTTAAAGTTAAAACTAAAAGAATTTCACTGTTTGATCATATAAAGACATTTACAATATCTATCTCTTCATGTACTGTATACTCGTATGTAATTGCTTGCATATTTCCACCAAAAAGAAAGTCTGGCGGTTTGTGTAGTACACATTGCAATGCAACTCGAGTAGTATGAAGGCAAGTTACATGTGTAATAACACTAATTTAGCGATATATTTTTGTGCGTTGTCAGAATTATGATACACCATACATTTCACATCCACTAGCCAAAGTGTAGTCTACTCTTGCACTGAACCCTATACATATAGAGTATTAAACACGCGTCTTTTACTTGTAAATTCATTTAAATTTATAATTTTAACCACATGTCGAGCACCTTTTGACTATTTACAAATATTAGTGCAATCTTCAGTGCACATGCGCATTGTTATGACACCCTCTGCCAACTGAGTGCGTACTTATGGCGTAAGGCATTATCGCTGCGTTTATGATTAGCAACATTGACACGATATCTGATAAATACATGTCTTGTAAAACATCTGTGAAATTAGTTCCAATATCTATGAAGTGTTGCTAGACAAAATAAACGGGTTTCATTTTTTTTAGGGTTGGTTGCATGTCACCCTAAACATTTATCGGTTTGGATGGATATGCATTTTTTCAGTTTTAGCATCATTCAAAAAACATGCACGTATACGCCTGTATGTATATAAACTCACACGCTACATGCATGCGACATTAAAGGGACTGGAGGCGATCAACAGAGTGATTTGGAGTCAATCCAAAACCTTCATACTGCGCTTCAGTTTCATATGCATTAAATTAAGCCGCATGTCGGCTTCTGGTTAATTATTGTTAATGAACATGCTCGACGACCCTGCTGTGTTTTGTTGCTAAATCATACATATTAATTTAATGGAGAATATATTGCTAAAAGTTGTACATAATTATAATACGAATCAAGTGTAATTCTACCACAACACCAGAATGTATACGAGCCTTAAAGCATCAGAACCATCAGAACCATCACTACAAAACTAGACTAATCGGCTAGCTTTCCAGACCAAACTGATCTCAGTCACAATAATTGTGTCCTGGTTTAGTGCATATTATGTACACTAAATCTACAACTAATTTTTTTTTTACGCAACTCGAATGGTACCTGGCTACATTAGACCTTTCCTTTCGTGCGAAAGACTAACACAACACGCAACACTATGGTGGCTGATTTCTGCCATTTTTCCATTTTTCATCTTTTCGTTATTTCGCCGCGAACAGACGACAGAATGAAAAGACGATAGATTAGAAGAGAAAAGACGACAGAAGGCCGCACAAAATAACGAAAAGCTGCATTTTCGTCTTTTCGTGGCAAAATAACGAAAAGGCGAAATGGCAGAAATCAGCCACCATATTTCACACCAAATGTTATGATAGAATATGGGCTTGGTTCAAGAAGGTGAACACGAAATTCATAAATGATTAAGTTCCGCTTTGAAAATTTGAGACATTTCAGTACTGTATTTTGCAAAATGTTACATTCTGTGTGTGCTCCGCTGCTTGAGTCAAGAGCGCGTTCTATCAATAATGAAACGTTGCAGCATGGATATATATGTGTGTATGTAGATCTATGGTTGAAGGGATAACATTTGGTGTGTTATGTGTTGTTCTAGTCTTTTTTCCGCAAACGATAGGTCTAACGTGGCCATGCACCATTTGCTTAACAGCAGCATATTATGCATACAATATATTTTCGTTTCTTTTTTCTTTTTAAGGTGTACTTGTACATATTCTTACCAAAGGCTAACAAAATGGCCAATACCTTCGTTTTCGTCCATTTTGGCAGTGTAGTTGCAAACAATTCACAACATTTTTAAAGAAATAAAACAAAATTATATTTATCTAGTCATTGTTTCCACTTAAAAAATTGTTTTATTGCCAGATGAATGCTTGTACCACAATGAGAAACATCACTATTTCTTCTTTATGCGTCTGTTCCCAGCTTGAGTGAATGGTATGATACCAGACGAGCTAATACTCAATCGTCCATGCTCTACATCGTCCATGCTCTACAAAATACCCAACCACCTAGTAGACAGCCCAGCTAATCTGTACCTATCACACACATGCAAATTACTCGAAGAAGCTGAGACAGATCACAACTTCTCCAGAAGCCTTAAATATAGCTCTCCCCCACGCACCGTACAAAGTGGAACTGTCTGTCCACTGTGGAATTCCCAATCAACTGCTGCAGCTGAGACCCTCTACTTGGTAACGTCCAAGCGGCATCAGGCATTCTTCTTCCATTAAAGTGGGTCCCAAAAGTGGGGGGGGGGGGGGGGGGGGGGGGGGGGATGTTCACGTGATCACGTAAAATAAAAACAAGGATCACGTCTTCACGTGAAAATAGCAGAACTTTCACATTTCACGTTAAATGTAAATGTGGATGAGCAGACGTGAAGCGCTACAGGCTCGAGCTTCTCTAGTACAATGTGTGGGTTGCAACAACAACAAAAAAACAACAAAACAAAACCACACACAATCACACACAAACTTGAGCCGTCAGATGTATTCTGAGTCTTTCAAATTGACAACAGCATTCTGGCATCTCATGTGGTATAAAAGTTATGACAAAAAGAGAACATTTCACATACCTGGGTCATTTACTGCCTATACTGTATCTGATACACGACTCGGCTGATTGTAGTGTCCCCGGGGATTCCCCGTGCCAGATGTTCGCGCAAGTACGAAAGTTCAGCTCTCGGGGGAGGAGGAGGGACACTAAAAAGACTGAAAAAGACTAAAAATTCACGTTTCACGTCACCATATCACGCGATCACGTTTTACCAAGACCAAAATCACGGATCACGCTGATATAATTTTCACGCAATCACGCAAAAATATTGTTTGTTTCACGTGTCACGTTTTTAAAAACACCCCGATCACGTTTTCACGCAAAACCCCTTTGGGACCCCCATTAAAGTTTAGGGCCCAAATGTAAATAACCTACTAATGACAGGTTGAAGCTTTGTTGGTTGGATCTAGCACCTAGGGGCCGCTACGGTATATAGCTGGATTGGTTCAGTCTAGATGGATCTGCTGAATATATCTTCTACAGATGCCTTTAATAAAGAACAGCTTTTTCTCTTTCCTTAATTATGACCCCGTTTCCGAAGAGGGTGAGGGTGTGGGGGTGGGGGGCATAATGCTTTGCACATGTCGGTCGGTCTCGGTCGGTCGGTCGGTCGGTCGGTCGGTCCAGAAATCTTCTTGTCTTTGCGAGAACTCAAGAACGGTTGGCACTACAAACTCGAAACTTGGCAGGAATGTTTGTGTCATGGTCTAGTTGTGCACCTCCCCTTTTGGGTTGATTCTCATAAGAAATGTGGTTGCCATGGTAACAAAACATAAAAAAAATGTCGGTCGGTCGGTCCATCCCAAAATCTTCTTGCCTTTGCGATAACTCAAGAACGGCAGGCACTACAAACTCGAAACTTGGCAAGAATGTTTGTGTCATGGTCTAGTTGTGCACCTCCCCTGCAACCAAGAAATGTGGTTGCCATGGTAACAAAACATTTAAAAAAAACACTAAAAATCGCCTGTCTTCGCGCTTACTCAAGAACAGCTTAAACTACAAACTCGAAACTCGGCAGGAATGTTTGTGTCATGGTGTAGTTGTGCACCTCCCCTTTTGGGTAGATTTGCATAGATATGTGGTTGCCATGGTAACACAACTTGTAAAAAATCACTAAAAATCGCTTGTCTTCGCGATAACTCAAGAACAGCTGGCACTATAAACCTAAAACTTGGCAGGAATGTTTGTCTCATGGTCTAGTTGAGCACCTCTCCTTTTGGGTAGATTCCCTTTTGGGTAGATTCGCATAAGAAATGTGGTTGCCATGGTAACAAAACGTGTAAAAAAATAATCACAAAAAAATCGCTTGTCTTCGTGATAACTCAAGAACAGCTGGCACTACAAATGCCAAACTTGGCAAGAATGTCTGTCTCATGGTGTAGTTATGCATCTCCCCTAATGGGTAGATTCGCTTAAGAAATGTGGTTTCAGCAAAATATCAAACCGTTTCTTCTAGACTCGTGTTTTAATGTCATGCGCATTGAATGGAAGAATGGATTGGGTATGATATATATGCTGGCTCTTCGACAATGTTATCATCTGAAAACATGACCCGACATACATGATCATTTGACCGGTGCATATTCTTTGTATTTGCTGTTGCGTGTGTCTGTCGGTTGTGAATTCTTTACTTCCGGTCCAGCGTTTGCACTTAGTTACATTAGGTCATATACCACTATGACATTTCCCATAGACTTCCATGTAAGCCTTTTGGCCTACAATCACCATTCCTATATCCGAACGGACGAAAACACCTAACTTTAAATACATATCTTAGAGACACTCAAAAAAAAACGGCAAATTGGGGAGTAATGTGATGCTTTTAGCCTCTAATATTTCACTGAAGGTGCGCACACCCAGAATGGCAGTAAAGAAATTCACTTTTTGCAAATATACTCTCAGTACAACTGTATCCATAAAAATGCAAATTTCAGTCAAACTACTTTAAATGAACATGTTTTATGATTGAAATATAATATTTTGATGTTTTATGGGGATTTGTTATGATTTGGGTAATTTAATCCAACTAGAATCTATCTTACAATCTGACTGTATGCCCTAATCAATAGTGGTATCTGACCTAGAGCTAAATTACTTAGATTAATTAAACTGTTGCATTTTCTCCATTTGATACGGCAGTGTTGCATTGAAGCCCTAATAGACAATTTGTCAACCAATCAGAAGCCCCAAATCAATAGTGGTATCTGACCATTATGGCCACACATGCCCATTTGGCTGCCAGAATTAATATTATATGAGTTGCCATTTCAGTGTATAATTGAATTCAAATTGGATACTTGTTCGTGAATATATTGACAAGATGCGATTTCGAGTCTATAATTAAACATTGTACATAGATACCTCGCTTATCTGTTCATTGTTCATGAGTAGATTGTATCATTTGCCTGTATTGTGTTGAAACTTTTATTTCTTATTTGCTGTATTGAAACATATATTGTTTAACGTCTATTAAAAAGTGTGTAATGAGATGAACTATCATGTTTCTGGGTTTAGCAACAATGTATTTTATTGTCCGCATAATTCGTGTGGTGCGCTATTAAAACAGGACAGCTAGAGTCCTGGACAACGTCCCGTCTTAACATTGCTACCTTTGACGTTGTTAAGGCAGAAAGAGAACGCGTCACAAACTCCAACTTAGATTTGTTAGTATGAGTTGAGTTGAATGTTGTTTTATTTTGTTTGTTTAATAATATTTTATTGCAGATATGTTACAATACATAAATTCAACTTCACAATATTCATAGCAACATATGCAAATGGATTGAACTACAAGTTATTACAACATTAGTTACAGTTCTCTCCATTGTGGCTGAAAAAGTCTGTACTTGATTGAATGTTGTTTAACGGCTCATCAACACAGTATAGGTTAATTAGAGCCGCCCCAGAGAGAAGGAAAGGATACATAGGAATTCGGAAACCGTGCCCTACTCTTATTATCGAATAGATTCCTATGGTTCTTTAACGTGCTCGGAGGATAGACCGATACACGGGACCGCCCGGTTTACGGCCAAGAACACACCGACGAAATTCAGTGGCATCACGGAGGATTGAACCCGGGGCCTCCGGTTACAAATCCGCCGAACTAACGACTGCGTGCTCAGTAAGAATTAAATATATAAATATTAGCTTTACAAAAATAGTAGAGTTCTTTTTTTTCTTCTTTTTTTTTGACGAGAAACTCAAACGGCAAGATTATTTTCGGAAAAAAACATTCATATTGTATCGTTAAGCATGCCTGATTATGGTGTTTTCATGCTAAACTGGAAGTTTCATATAAAAATATTCAAGATTATTTGAGTTCTTTGTTTTATCTTTTTCAAATGCAGTCTCAATGGGATTCCACAAAAGGGGACATAACCTTTAACTATTGATTAAATGCTATTGAAATCCAAAATGTCCATGATAGAACTTCATGTGTTGGCCGTAAATAGACCAAATTTTGTCTATAATATGAAATATAAAGTGCTACGTATACAACACAAAAAACTCAGCCAAATTAAGCCCAAGATTTCATAATTTGCTTCAACGAAGAACAGTATAGTAAGAGTGTTTGGAGTGTTTAGTAAACATTGTCCACAACCAAACCCTAATATTAACGATCTTGGCCAAGATATCGCTTTTAATTATTATAGACCAAATCAAGGGTTATATGCACGTCTGCCAACATCAAAAGGGTGGTTATAATTTAGACAGCAAGATTAGAGCTTATGCTCAAAGCAGTATAATCTGTCTTGTTCTTTATTCACATAATATAGTTACAATAGTTTCGCGTTCATCCTTCGAACTATTTGTTTAAAATACTATGTATAATATGACATATTGTATTATGTGCAGTTTTCTATTTCTTAATTAATGATCGTTTTCTCCACTAAGAACAATTTTAATTTGGTCTAAACGCATATATAACCCGACCTCTGCTTAATTACAATGCATTTTCTCTCATGCATGTCCTAGAGCTGCATGTTGTTATAATTATTTGTCCGGTAATCTGCCATTGCAATTACGGTCTTCTGTCCTCTGTTTTTTCATACCTCTGCTAGTGTTACGCTTGTTTCTCATGTCGTCTGCTATTCTAATCCTGCTTTGTCTCGTCATCTGCTATTGTAATTCTGGACTCTTTCGTCATCTGCTATTGTAATGATATTTTCTCTCATCATCTGCTAGTGTAATGCTGGATTATCTCGTCATCTGCTATTGTAATGCTCGTTTCTCTCATCAGCTGCTATTGTAATCCTCGTTTCTCTCGTCATATGCTATTGTAATGATATTTTCTCTCATCATCTGCTAGTGTAATGCTGGATTATCTCGTCATCTGCTATTGTTATCCTCGTTTCTCTCATCATTTGCTATTGTAATTCTCTCATATGCTATTGTAATGCTCGTTTCTCTCCTCGTCATCTGCTATTGTCATGCTCGTTTCTCTCATCATCTGCTATTGGAATTCTCGCTTCTCTCGTCATCTGCTATTGTAATTATTGTTTCTCTCATCATCTGCTATTGTAATCATATGCTTTTGTAATGCTCGTTTCTCTCCTCGTCATCTGCTATTGTAATGCTCGTTTCTCTCATCAGCTGCTACTGTAATTCTCTCATCATCTGCTATTGTAATGCTCGTTTCTCTCCTCGTCATCTCCTATTGTAATGCTCGTTTCTCTCATCATCTGCTATTGTAATTTTCTCATAATATGCTATTGTAATGCTCGTTTCTCTCCTCGTCATCTGGTATTGTAATGCTCGTTTCTCTTATCATCTGCTAGTGTAATGCTCGTTTCTCTTATCATCTGCTAGTGTAATGCTCGTTTCTCTTATCATCTGCTAATGTAATGCTCGTTTCCCTCATCATCTGCTAGTGTAATGCTCGTTTCTCCCATCATCTGCTAGTGTAATGCTCGTTTCTCTCATCATCTACTATTGTAATTCTCTCATATGCTATTGTAATGCTCGTTTCTCTCCTCGTCATCTGCTATTGTAATGCTCGTTTCTCTCATCATCTGCTAGTGTAATGCTCGTTTCTCCCATCATCTGCTAGTGTAATGCTCGTTTCTCTCATCATCTGCTATTGTAATTCTCTCATATGCTATTGTAATGCTCGTTTCTCTCCTCGTCATCTGCTATTGTAATGCTCGTTTCTCTCATCATCTGCTATTGTAATTCTCTCATCATCTGCTATTGTAATTCTCTCATCATCTGCTATTGTCATGCTCGTTTCTCTCATCATCTGCTATTGTAATTCTCGTTTCTCTCGTCATCTGCTATTGTAATTATTGTTTCTCTCATCATCTGCTACTGTAATTCTCTCATATGCTTTTGGTAATGCTCGTTTCTCTCATCATGTGCTAGTGTAATGCTCGTTTCTCCCATCATCTGCTAGTGTAATGCTCGTTTCTCTCATCATCTGCTATTGTAATGCTCGTTTCTCTCATCAGCTGCGACTGTAATTCTCTCATCATCTGCTATTGTAATGCTCGTTTCTCTGCTCGTCATCAGCTATTGTAATGCTCGTTTCTCTCATCATCTGCTATTGTAATTTTCTCATAATATGCTATTGTAATGCTCGTTTCTCTCCTCGTCATCTGCTATTGTAATGCCCGTTTCTCTTATCATCTGATATTGTAATTCTCGTTTTAATGCTCGTTTCTCTCGTCATCTGCTATTGTAATGCTCGTTTCTCTCATCATCTGCTATTGTAATGCTCGTTTCTCTCATCATCTGCTATTGTAATGCTCGTTTATCATGTTCTCTGATATTGTTATGCTCATTTCTCCACACGGACTTGCTTTTACAACAGACAATCAATTCCATCATCAAAACGTAGACGTAAAATATGCTCGGTTTTTGTTTTATTTGTTTCGTAAATTCATTTTTGGACGCACCTACGTTTGTTCATGATCATTGAAAGACTGGAACATTTTATATTCGGTACCATTCAACCTTGATCTCATCCCCATTTGACTGGATAATTCAACACTGTGTTGGAACAAGAGGAATTGCTGCATGCGCAAGAAAAATTAATACCACGGTCGGTCAACAGAAACTTATTTTTTGTTATCATTCTAATATTTGAGCAGCAGCTCGATAAAACAAGATGTCGCCATATTGATCACGTGACTTCTTACATTGACACGTGATATTGTCTTCTTATCAAGTGGCCATTAAAGAAATGTCAAAATGGCGTTATGACAAACGATGTCATGTATCTGGTGTTTTAAAACTCCGACAGCCGGCACTATCTCTTTGTCACATCGCATGTTTACAAAACTGTTGCCAATTTTGCAACAGTTCTGAACTTACTTAGCATGCATGGCTAGTGCTTTATCTCATATGTTAAACTTTTGCAAATTTATTATCTTAACCCTGATCTGCTTTTAAAGTATGAATTAATTTAAGAAGTCTTCTACGGCAAGGACTTTCACAACCTGACTTCTATGGTGACGTGATTTATAAACTCCGTAAGATACTTGGTCATGAACGCCTTCATACAATTTTTATTACACTTGTCAAGAAGTTTGTCGGAAGAGATTATGACACTATCATTTTGCAACGCACTGCGTGTTCAGTGGTTGACCCATTTACATTTCGCCACTATTCTTTCCTCTTTGATTGCGCGATGACCGGAAGACTGTGAACCCTATGTTGACGTCTACCGAAACCCTGACAATACGGTAACGTTTAATGTGTGTCTCCAATGTTGTCTTGTCGTGCCCTTAATGGGTTATTCTCTTGTTGCTTGGCTTCTGTCAAGTCATTGAGGGCTTGCTTTTTCTAGGCTTTTGTTTTTTATATTCATTTATACATGATCATGTTTGTGTTATATTTATATTGCCTATTAATGCTTGTTTGTTTGAAGATATAGCATGGCGGGGATGTCTTTGTTTACACTGTCCCGTTTTACTGGGATGATAATAAGGTAATAGTGAAGTTCTGTGCACCCTAGAACCTTGTGTAAACCACCAGCGGCATTTTTTGCCACTGACCGTTCCAAGGCGGTAGCCCTATTGTCAACCCTTTTCTGTTTGTGATGTCATATACATTGTCTTTTATTTATCAGTGTAATTGTTTTATGTTTCTACGCGTATTTTTGTATGAATGTGGTCCTTGACTGCTGCATTTTCTGTTCGACTTTTAATCTACTTAGTTTAACTTGGTAAGCATAGTGTTGGGAATTCTTCCTTGTAGACGCTGTTTCAGGAATTCTTCCTTGTAGACGCTGTTTCAATGGCAACTTTAGGCTCTTGGCCTCGAAGAATACACACATGAGAAGAAAGTTACTTCATGTACAACACCAAGGACGAGGACAAGATCTCTAAACGGTCAGATTGGCGTGAGGGTGGGGCTGAGTAGTTGCACTTTCCTCTCACATACCAGTATTTGATCTTGAACTCAATTAAACATCAACATTCGTACATGTGTAATTTGTTGGACTGGTAGAAAAGTGTGAGAAATTTTCCCCACACCATCTCTATTATTGTAAATAGTTTTAAGGCGGTCTCGGGCTATTTAAATCTATCCAGCGAGACCCAACAACAGACGCTGAATTCTAACAACTGCTAGACAATGTTTCACCGTGCGTAATGTTTACGTAATTAGTTGGTCTGATAACACTGACTGACAGGTAATTACCCGTAACTGTGGCTTATCCGCCAATAACCACACGTCATTGAGTAAAATGAGCCAGTCATTTAAAGGGGTAAAAAAACACACAAAAAAAACAACAAGATGTTTACAGTTTCTACATTTCCATATAGTGTATCAAAGTACCGCGAGTACGACCACGTCAGTGTCACACTGTTGCTTAGAACTGCGATGTTCAATAAGAAAAAATAATGTGCCGTTCGTGTCACTTGTCTATATATCATTTGTATTGTCGTTGCGGAAAGTAATCAGCGAATGGAACAGAATACACCTCACCAAAACTGGACAAAACGAGCCCGTCCAGTAATTGGTAAATCCAATCTCTGATGGCATCGGTAGACGGTGAAAAATGATACATGTAATACAAGTAATATGTTTTGCGCACGTAATGGTGTCATTTGAAAAGCATTTCCACATAAATAATGGACAATATCGGTCCCATAGCAGCCACGATTCCAGATACAGATTTCGAAAAGTGTAGATGTCATTAAAGTTAAGTTATTGGCCAAATATTGTGTATATATACTCATGCATTAGTAAAAGCTCTCCACTATAAAAAAAAAAAAGTTTGAGAGCACAGTGAATAGAATATACAACTCAAAGTTTGCTAAGCACCAATATTTCAATTCAGCATTTTACAGAGACTGATTTTACCAACAGCATAAAACTCAACAATTAATTTTGTTTTACGATTAATTGATGTGAAATTCATTATTTTATGGTAAAAAATTGATAAGGAAAAAAAAAATGCATATTTTTGTATGTCACCCTATACAATACAGTTGGTTTGAAATTCTGAAGCTGAAAAAGAGTGGTTTGATGCTTAGCAAACTGTGAGTTGAATATTATAAGAATCTTTCATGGGCATCCGGTGAAGATAGGGAATTCCAACCCGAGGTATAAGTGTTTTTATCGGAACCGAGGCTCCGTCGAGGTTCCGTTAAACACATACCGAGGGTTGGAATTCCCTATCTGAACCGAATACCCATGATAGATTCTTTTTCTTGCATATCATTGCATATCAGAGACATGTTGTGCGTTGACGCCGCCAGCTACTAACGTTTTACATGTTTTCCTGCATACCGGATGTTGGCGCGCGTGAATTTTACCTCGACCCTAGTATCTAGCCCCGGTAAACTTTGTCCGGTATGCAAGAATAAAGAATCTATGTTATGTATACCAGTATGTTAGACTGTCTTCCTCCCAGATTAGTCCAAACATCAACAATATTAAAGGTTGAAATTCCACATTTTAGAGCTAAATGCAAGATAACTTGTGCATCAATATGAAAATGCGATGACAAGTATCATGTATGTTAACCCACGCGTCCGACGTCCGGCAAGCCTAAATATCATAGAAACGCGTGTTTAATGACACGGGACATGCAATGTCCGTCTTATCAGGAGAGCTGAAATTACTGTCTAATGACCCAACGGACGAGATAGGCAATATTACAACTATTACCATTATTCGTCTGCCTACTAAATTATGTTTTTGGTGCGCTTTTGCGAAACTGTCGCCTCCAACATTGCAGATACCTATCTTGATGCCGTAGTAATGACGTTCCAGACCTTTACAACATATCTCCGATTTGATGTCATATTGATGTAGGCCAATATTGAATATTCCCTAAACTTTAGATTGCATTTAGAAACGATGGTGACTGAACAATATCCATTACATGTGTTTGAAATGAAAACGTCTAGAGAACTGGAGACATTTAATTATCACACGAAACAGAGCTCTTTAAGAAAGTGATTTCGGTCCTTACAATAAAATGGCGTCATTCAGTCAAGTCCTAGCTCTTATCCGTATCAAATCAAGCGCATAAACAAGACCGTGGACTTGATATATATCTTAATAATAAACATCCTAAAATAAACATACATGGAATGGTAAGTATTAAGGTGTCACCGTTGTATATAGGGTATTTAACAGATGGGTTCGATTACCGAGATAATTTCATGAGATGGGAGGCGCGTTGTGTTTTTGAAAGAGAGAGAAACGCCTCTCATCGAGTGAAATGATTTCTGATAATTTACTACATTTTAACATATATTTTGATTCAATTTTGTGATATGTACATAATTCGTTTACATTCTCAATTTCTCCAAAAAAAAAGGTAGTTAATTTATTTCAATATCACGCTAAAGGACGGGTCACAATATAAAAGACGGCCACTATAAGTCTACTCTCCGTCTAAGTTGCGAACAAAGGTGCCTGCGTAATGTGCCTGCGGAAGGCGCTTGCGGAAGAAATTTAAAACGTTTAATGGACCTACATCACACATGTTGTTAAACTTGTCTTAAACACTGTTTGATCTTGGAAAAACGTTCTTGTGCGATAATGGCATAGTTTATTTGTTTTTATGGTCATGCGTTGCTACTCTACATCTTCGTTGCTTTTTTCTTGTATGTAATTTTTCTCACGTACTTTTTTTACCAATTATCATATTTTAACGCACTTAGAACTGATTTGAGATACAATTCGGTCTGTATTCTGGCGACACACGTTTACTACAATATATTCTTAACTGAAACGGTGTTGTTAAAATAATCAAAAATAAATATACATTTTAGGTCTGATGTCTCATAAACAAAATATCAAAAAACTATACATACTGACGCTGATCACAAATTTATATGCAATTACAAACAACACTGGAATAGCTTAGGCAACACAAGCAACCTTGAACGTATTAATAAAGATGCTGAAGTGAAAATAATTTGAAATTCCAATGAAGCTTATAATCTAATGTTCCCCATGTGTATAGTGATTTAAGACAATTCTTGAACAAAATGACAATTCTATAATCAATATTCACGGTTTGGGGCAATAAATATTTTCACTGCAATGGGTTTACCGGTTTTGAAAGCAATTGCATTAGGAAATTCGTAGAAGGTCATTTAATATAATATGAACGAACGATTACTGATGTTGACATGTAATGAAAACATCTGGATATTGCAAGAACTATAATATTTGAACAAGGATTTCGTCAAAACTCCGATCATATGGAGAATATATATTCTGTATAGGCTACACGTTTTCTATGATATATATACTGAAAGGAAAAAGAAACACGACACGGGAATTTCCGCTATATATTGTGTACAATATGCGACTGTTAACCGAATGGTACATGGCTACGTAAGATCTTTCCTTTCGGAAAAAAGACTAAAACAACACGTAACACAGCAAACAGTATTCCTGCAAAGTTTCATTATTGACAGAGTACGCGTTTGGCGCAAATTTAGGATGCAACATTTTGCAAAACATTTTGCAAACTCTTTACGTTAAATACAGTATTGAACTGGCTCAAATTTTCAAAGAGGAACTTCAACTCTTTTTGTTTTACAAAACATCTTAGGATTTCCTTGGAATATATATGGAATTAAGTGTGCAGTAGCGGAAATTCCCGTATCGCGTTTCTTTTTCCTTTCAGTATACTAAAGGAAAAAAAGAAACGCAACTCGGGAATTTCCGGTATATACCTAGTACAATCGGAACTCTTCGCCAATTTCCGTACTCGGTAATAGTCGGAATCCCGAGTGACGGAATCCGACGAGGCAGTTCCGATTGACCTAGTATTGTCAATCGTGTAAACTCGCTCATTTCCGTAGATCATCGGAAATAATATTTTTGAAAAAAATGGTTGAGGCAGTTCCGATTGCTAGTATTGTATGTACAATATGCTGCAGTTAATCGAATGGTACATGGCTACCTACGAGTTTTCCTTTAGGAAAAAATACTAAAACAACACATAACATACCAAATAGTATCGCCCCAAAGTTCCATAATATATAGAATACGGTGTCAGACAAGTCAGGAAGTCTTTCCGGGTCGTAGGGTGCTAAAATAGTTCCATGAAAAAAAATCCAGTTTGTTTTCCTAAGATTAGTTTTTATCTCATTGTTAAATCTTACCTGATGTTAAAGTATTATGTTTGCTGTGATGAATAGTATTAAAGTATTTTACTGTGTTTGTCAGGACTATTTCTTTGGAGAAAGAGCACAGAGGGTAATTAGATATGCATTGTGTTCAATGGAATGAATTTCACCGGTCTGACACCTTGGCTCAAGAAGGTGAGCGAACAGCACAGTTTTGCCCTTTCTCTAACTAGCTGCAATCCGTTTTTTATGAAACATTTTAGGATTTCTTTGGAATATTAAGTGGAATTAAGTGTGAGGCTGTTGCAGCATATGCAATATATAGCGGAAATTCCCGAGTTGCGTTTCTTTTTTCCTTTAAATGATTATTATTATTATTTAGTGCCGAGAGTGTTTTAAATTGCATTTTATTACCTTATTCAATTGTCGCCAGTGTATTCAAATTTGGGCGTATTATATTAATTTCCAACTGTTTTTATAGTATTATTTTCTGTTATAAATTATATTTTAAAAAAACGCTATCACTACTAGATAACCAGTATTTACAAGCTCCTCGATATATTTTAATTGAATTAATATAAATATGTAAATATGCATTGTTGTACGCGTTTTTATGATAATTGTGATTGTTAAGGACCACACTCATTATGATAAATATACTTAAACGCCATTGAAAGTGCAAGTTTTTTATTTTGTATTTATTTTTAATTAAAAGGTCAGATTGCATAATTCCGATTTTACTTCTTTCAAAGCATGAATTTGACCAGTCACCAGATTTACAGGGTATGTGGATAATTTCTGACATGTACATAACACTACAACTCATCTTGGAAAAAACACAAAATACTCTACAAATTAAAACAACTTGCACTTTTAATGGCGTTAAGTATATATTGATATATTCTGCTTAAATATGTTATCCTCAATAAAAAAAAAAAAAATTTATTAGTGCGTTACTTGCCAAGTCATACGTTTGTTGACTGCTACGTTTTGCGTAGATGTCGATTCCTGTTTGTAAACGGCAAAATCAAAAGCCATGCGTCCATTCCTGTTTATAAACTGTTAAGTTGTGCGTCGGTTCCTGCTTGTAAACCGCAAAGGCTGTCGTAGATATCGGTTTCTATTTGTATAAACTACAAAGTCAGGCGTCCTTTCCTGTTTGTAAACTGTTGAGTTGTGCGTGTCCTGCTTGTATAGTACCAAGGATGGCTTAGCTGTCGGTTCCTGTTTGTATTAACTACAACGTCCGTTTGTATTTACTTACTTATATACCGGTTGACGGGCATTTGTTGATTTACATATATAGTTTATATTACTACCATATCATCCGTTATTTGTAAATAGTTTTATCTTAATATATTTGCATTATTTTTTAATTACTCTTCATCTTTCATCGGTTTTTGCGCACAATATAACCTATTTATGCGCGGTAAAACATCATTCATTCATTACGTCCGTTTGTCAACTGACAAGTTGTGTGTCGTTCCTGCTTGTATACTGCCAAGGCTGGCGTAGATGTCAGTTCCAGTTTGTATTAACTAAAACGTCCGTTCCTGCTTATCAACTGCCAAGTTGCGTGTCGGTTCCTGCTTGTAAACTGCCATTAATTACCAGGTTATGCGTCGGATCGTGTTTGTAAACTACCAATTAATGCGTCGGTTCATGTATGTAAACTACAAAGTCATGCATCATATCCTGTTTGTAAACTACAAAGTCATACAACGGTTTGTAAACTTAAAAGTCGTGCGTCGGTTCCTGTTTGTTAGTAAACTTAAAAGTCGTGCGTCGGTTCCTGTTTGTAAACTACACATTTGTGCGCCGGTTCCTGTTTGTAAACTACTAAGTCATGCATCGGATCATATTTCTAAACTGCCAAGTCGTGCATCGGTTCCTGTTTGTAAACTAAAAAGTCGTGCGTCGGTCCCTGTTTGTAAACTACAGATTTGTGCACCGGTTCCTGTTTGTAAACTACAGATTTATGCGCCGGTTCCTGTTTGTAAACTACAGTCGTGCGTCTGTTCCTGTAACTGCCAAGTCGTGCGTCGGTTCCTGACTGTAAAACTGTCAAGTCATGCATCAGAGCTTGTTTGCAAGCTGGGTTTACTCCAATGGTCATTTGGATTTCCCGTAGACTAGTTCGGATATTATATTCGATATAATAGTATAGGCATATCTGTTTCGTATTAAACAGTGGCATATATGTATAGAATAGAGGCTATGAAGAGAAATCTTCACCATTAAGAAACCGAAAGAGATGGAGCGTAGAGACCGACCGCGGTTTCTTAGTGGTGAAGATTTCTCTTCATGAATAGACTCTATCCGACTTAGTGTTTACGATAGGTTGTATCGATCGTCTCTATATAGGTCACACTCTAAACCATGAAGAGCGCTGGCAGTAAAATCTTCACGAGTAAATGGTGCAAATATACGTTAGTGTTTACTCTACTTCTTAAAGCAATCAGATGGCTCAGAATTTCAACATGTATTCATGAAGATTTTAAACGTTAGTGTCTACTTTTTAAACTAATCAGATGGCTCAGAATTTCAAATACTTGCACCATTTATTCATGAAGATTTTACTACCAGCGCTCTTCATCGTTTAGAGTGTGACCTACATAGAGACTATCGATAAAACCTATCGTAAACACTAAGCCGGATAGAGTCTATAAAGAGAAATATTCACCACTAAGAAACCGCGGTCGGTCGCTATGCTCCCTCCCTTTCGGTTTACGCTCCCTCCCTTTCGGTTTCTTAATGGTGAATATTTCTCTTCATAGACTCTATCCTATACGAGTACGCGTCTCCCTCTCTCTGATCGTCATGGACATGTTTATACATACTGTAAATGCTGACGGAATAAGAACCCAGTTAATACCACTATAGACTCCTGGAAATTGAGCCATATATCCTCACCCAAGACAATAACGTTTCATTCCGTGACACTTTCCTAGATAAATCAGCGCTGAAAAATATTGCGTGGAATTAATAAGTACAAGATATTGCCACGGAAAGTGTACATTTCCCTGGATATTTAACTGTCCGCAAGTCCAATTAACCTTTCAGGCCTGCCAATTTGAGTCAGTTTCGGAAATAAAACCCAATCTCAGTGATAGACAATGTGTTCATGCAGGCTACACTATTGTTTAAAGGGACACCCGGCAACGTGGATTCTCTAAAATATCCCGGCATTATACACCAATTATTAAACGTTTATATACGTACGTATTCAAAATAATTATGTTGATACATTACACATAGTTGAGTATAATACATTAATTACTTGAAATCTATGATCAAAATAACACAGAAAAATCTTCTTTTTTTATTTCCTCGATAGCTTTCTATCTGGCAGTTTTTCTGTTTCTCCCTCCGTTAGCATATATGCGTACTCGTGAAAAATAACACGCCTCCCAATACATGAAAATATTCCTAACAATCAATACCCACCCATCCTCACCCGCGTTGAATAATTTGACTAAAACATAAATTTTGAATGAGAATTGCTTACTCGTGATAAAGAATGTAGTTCCAAAGTTATATGCGTGATAATACATTTTCTTTCTACGAGAAGACCTATTATTTTGTGAACAGAATTTGAAAAAACAACAAAAAAACAACAACATAATATGAACCCTCAAGTTCATGCCTTAAGATTGCCGTGTGTGACCACATGCCTGGATACGTACAACATCAAGGAAATAAAGAGCGTCTTATTCATCGCAGTGTCTTTGCTTAATGGCGTGTCGTTAAATTCTAAAACATTTTATTTTAGAAATATCCACTTTCCATTGCGAGAAAACAACGCGATCTAAAAGAAGAAACAATACTTTAACACCATTCTTAATTGAGAAATGGTCAGTCTGTTATAAGTTTACACGTTCAACAACAGCTATTGATTGAAGTACCATTTTCCTAATCAAGTGGAAATGATCAATTTGTCAACATCCAGTAATAAAAACCAAGCTGTTCATCCCAAAAGGTACAATAAAGTAACACGTTTTCGAGGTGACCACCATGTTTTATTGCCACATAGTCAATAGTCCACTCTTTGAAGGTTTGGTCCCATGTGAGAATTAAATTTTATCGTAAACATTTAGTGTTTTATTAATATTTTATAATAAAAATACGGTTAATGGTGATTTGATTCAACACCTGAAAAGAAGAAAATGAAAACTCATTTTCAAAAACCATTGAGTTGTGATTATATAAAATAAGAGTCGATAAATATTGGAAGATGAAGTTAGAAGTGACATTAAAAAATAAATCGTCTTCAGTCCCAGTTGTGACATATGGGAAAAACAAAGAAACAAAACAAAATCGCATTCTGGCTTGCTAGAGTATCACAGTGTTTAGGGGAACCCTTGTAGCTCAGAGATATGAAACATATAAAATAAAGCTAGTTTTTGCGTCCGTAACCGAGCACGGGGAACACTTGTAGATCAGAGATGTGAAAATTATATAAAATAAAGCTAGTTTTTGCGTCCGTGACCGAGCACCACCTGATATCTTCACCGCGTGCACGTCGCTGTGTGGGCACTGATGACAATCAACTGAAGGCATTAATTTGCGGTTTAGTAGCTTGAGAGTCATTTGACCGAGAGTGAAGATGTCTCCTGCGTCCCGTCACAGCACTTATCACCTGATGGCTACGCCGAAGTCGGAGGTCGGATGTCAGCAGTTGGAAGCGGAGGGACACCAACCACTCAGCGTTATCGACGCCGAAGACTGTAGACAGAAGACGACCAAAGACGGAAGACGTACAGGCCACCGGAGGGTATGTGCGGCGCAGGGGTCATACTGTGCTGGGTGCGGCCCCAAACGGGACTATCAAAACTACACCAGCCCAGCATTTCGTTGACCAATCACCGTAGCGGATGTGGTCCAGACCCCTCCCCCTCCCCCTCCCCCACCACCCTACCTCACCGCCGCAGCGATAACTACATAGAGCAGCAGCGACACGACACGACGCACTCAACGCAGATACAACATCCAGCACTACAGATACAACATCCAGCACTACAGATACAACATCCAGCACTACAGATACAACGCAGACACTACAAGAAGTACAGTTCAGACTCTATTGTGCCCATCTCTTTAAGATACCTTACCGAGTGGAGAGACGTTAAACCTTAGAACTACACATACACACACACACACACACACACACACACACACACGTCCGTGACCGAGTGGTTGGAGTCTCTGACTTGAAATCAATTGTCCCTCATCGCTGTGGTTTCGAGCTCTCATGGGACCAGGAATCTTTATGTGAGGAAGCTATCCAGCTGGCTGGCGGGACGTCGGTGGTTTCACCCAGGTGCCCACCCGTGCACGAAAATTGCCCAGGGTGCACCTGGGGGTCTTCCTCCACCAATGGAAGCTGGAAAGTCGCCTTATGACCTTAGATGTTGGTTCGACTATAAACTCCAGTTCAACTCAATTCTTTCTAAGAAACACAATTGATCACACCTGACGAACTACAATCAGTCGTGAACTCGTTGGCACATGTTTCACGATGTTTTATAACACTATATTGTTTCCTAGTGGCATGCTTTATTATGTCTGGGGTTACATTGGGGTTTCCTCAGCAACCTTATACTGCGGACACCAGCTGTTACGGGCACTGGACTCGTATATCTCGCCATCAATAAACCAATATCAAAGAAAACGAACAGAATAATAAAATATGGGAACATCAGGGCCGATATACAAACAACACGTCCGATATGCTCGAGACGTTGGCAATTATTCATTTTATTGAACATATGTTATACCATCAAATGTTCATTATTAAAAAAACACACACAGCGTCTTGTTTTAGAACAAATAAATCTTCCATTTAAAGTAGCTATCCCACCAACATTTACAACATATGTACCCGTTACTAAACCTACTGACGACGAGCACAATACACAATATAAACGACTAGACAGGCCAAACGCCAACACTTGAGCGTTAAATTAAGAGTTACCAACTCATTATTTGTTTTACGTATATTCAATTAAGAAACATGTGAACAATCCTATACTTTTAATCGCCATGTATACATTATGATATGATCTAACACCTGGTTAGAGTATTGATAAACGTGTTTAAAGTGTAATTTTGCCGTTATTTGGCGGGTTAGTTTCTTCACAAAACACACACACACACACACACACACACACACACACACAGTGTCTTGTTCTAGAACAAATACAGCTTCCATTTAAAAGACATCACTTCAAAAAATAATGTGTTTTCCTTTATAATTTAAAAATGTTAAAAGAATTGTAAATATTCAAAATAAATATTTACCAAATTTATATTCATTTACACTTATTCATAGATACAATATCTATGTCTATGACGTATTACTGCACATTTTCTGCCTAGACACGACAGTCACTGTTTATAAACAGCATGCGCCATGTAGCTTAAACACCACGTGTGTCAAACAACGGGGTTAAGAGAGTAAAGGGACGTCCAGCCTCTGAAGCCATATAAAATACATGTTTGAAAGCTAACTTGAAGAATAAACACATGTATAAAATAAATAATCTTGGAAGTGTTAACATCGCCGGCAACTGGATACAAAAATGGTTGTCACGCCATGCGCATATTACGTAGAGATACCCCACGCCACTTTTGTGGCTGGCTTTGAAGTGAAGCTTTTGCGCCATCTTGTTACGCTCTGTTGTTTTAAGACATGGTTTTTTGAGTATATACCGCTTTGCACACTATTATATGTCATGACACGGTCTTTATTTGCGGCATACAAATAACTGAGATGATGAATTTTGCAGAAGAAAGGTCAGAATGAAGTTAACATCTGCCATTCTTCTTCAAAATGAGCTCATCATTACAGATATTCTGAAAAGAAACACACACACACACACCACACACACGCGCACACACACACAAAACGCGATTTTGGTAGGGGATTATCAATTTAAAGGGGTTGATGCACTATTTTCAAACAAGTTTTTTTTAAAGGGCTCTGAGAAACTTGAAAGAATATAAATGGAGGTGGCCATCTTGGAACGATGACGTCATCGAGCCTTTTTACCATATATGGCATATTGATGAAATGTCTTTTAAAGCAAAGAAAATCACTGGAAATGAAAAATAAGCATACAATTTATACATTTTACATCTATTTACATCTATTTATTTATTTTTAATCAGTTTGGAGTGATTTTCTTTGCTTAATAATATATTTTGTCAATATGCCATATATGGTAAAAAGGTGCGACGACGTCCAAGATGGCCACCTCCATTTATGTCATTTGCAAATGTTCAATAGGTCATATCTCCTTTGTTTTTTATGGCATTTTGATCATTCTTTCAGCTTTTTTCAATTTTTTCAGAGCCCTATTAAATTAATAGTGTTTGAAAATAGTGCATCAACCCCTTTAACATATTAGTCTAGTAAAGATAAACTTTTACCCAGGACTAATTGCGACAGAAAATTTTAGTATTGTTTCTGAATGTATATACATAGTTTGATCTCAGATAGAAAATAGAACAGAATCGAAGCTGTTTAAGTTGGTTTATAACATTGTAAATTAAATTTCGTCTAAAGGACATGTCCTAATATTATACAACTTGTCTACTTTCGGTTTGTAAGTATAAATAGATATCAATTTGATTAAAATGGATGCAATGTAGTTCTATTTTCAATCAGTCAACCTAGTCTAGAACATATTTAAATGATATATTGGGTCAAATTAAATTGAATCTACGGTCCCTAAATCACGAATCTTATAACACACGTATCTATTAATTAAAGAATATGTTTCAAATTAATTGTCCTTTGATTATTGCGAAACTGTATTGTAAAATAGAAGATATTTAATGCAATGGTTATATTTAATATTATATATATCGATAAGGCAATGACAAACACGTACTTCTTAAAACTGAAAACTTGTCAGGGACATGCACTAAAACGCAGGAAATCGCATGCCAGGACTCACAACAAAAACAAAAATCGGAGTGTGGATGGAGGGGTGCATACCGCCGGATTTTCATGCATATAAAGGGATTTGCCTCGGTTAAATTTCAGGGATGGCTATATGAATGATAAATAACATAGGCCCATTTCTCTGTAAATAAACCACCCTCAATCTCAACAATTATATAAAAAAAACAGGAGCCGTGAATAAAACAGACGCCCGGGATCCATGTCGGAAGACCGGATCTTATTGTACAATATAGACAGCGTATGCTCAGTTTCATTCTTGACAGCTCATTGAAATTTGCTTTAATTGTTTCTGATAAAAAATCGAGCGCGGGCGTTGGTGTTGAGCTGAGAACAGAACGGTTTCCGCTCGATGGCAAAATGACCAGAAAATCAATCATTCCGGCATGTTTCCTTAAAATGTAATCATCACACTTAAGTTATTCAAAATAATCGATTGCAAAATGATATATGGAATTAAACGGGTGGCGAGTGTGAATGCGGATGATGCTGTTTGTAGCGTTGACAATTCAAAGTAGCAGATTCAGGCAGCGGAAGTAAATGGTACTTGTTATCACCTTGTGCGCATGTCAGAGGTGACCAGGCAAACAACAGAGTCCGAATTATCATTTTTGCTGTAGTTGTCCTTTGTTTTCACTCTAGCCTTACAACGAAGCAAAGTTTGTAAGTTGACTCAAGATGTTTATCAGTATAATATGATATACGCATAGCGGTCAATCAAATTGAAATAGGGGGGAAATAAACAAAAATACTATATAATAAGACATACTGTTTTGTGAAGAAAATGTATACGAATAGTTTCTGATCTATTGCGACGTAGAGGGTATATTAGCGTAAATGAGTTTCCATGCCCTCCATAGTAAAGTTAGAATGTTGACATCCTGTTAAAATCTCAAGCCTGATTAGAGCGCTTGGAAACTTACTTTATCATGCAATTAACCATGTCTGCTATTAAACATCAACAAGGAAATAGGGGGTTTAATACCTTTGAAACATTTCTTCAGGTGTATACTAACACCGGGTCAAAGGTCAAAGCTATTTTTACCCCTTGCAATTCGTACCCGGTCTACTTCACTTCTGATTTTTTTATAAAAAACTGTCAAAAACATGATGAGCTCCCTTTTCAAATATCAACAACATGTCCAGAATACAGTTACAGCCAAAAAATAACAAGAAATTGCACTAAAAAAAGTTTTTAAAGAAAAAAAGGATTAGAACCTTTTTAATACAGAACTACTTTCCACTGCACCAGGCGAGCACATCTGGCTGATTTAGTGTCATTAAACCTAGATCTGTGGTGTCTTGGCGTAGATGTAGAATAGTCTCTTACAACTTATTGCGATGGTAATCTATTAAATATTGCGTCGTCTTGGTGTAGATGTACGAATAGTTTATTGATATATTGTTTCGTTTTACGAAGATTTCACAGTCTTGATTTACGAATACTGTAAGAATATATTGCTATTCGCCAGTCTTGGTGCAGATGTATGATTTATTTCCGAATGTATTGCTTTAGTATACTAATATCAACCAGTCTTAGTGGAAATGTACGTATGGTTTCTGGTCCTATCGCTTTGGAGTAGAATACCCCCAGCCCTCGCACCCCTATATCCACACTCTTGATCTATATGTATGGATAAATCGCTACGATGTACGCATATTTTATCCCCAGTCTTGGCGTATGTTTAGGGATCGTTGTACGAACATAAGCCAACATACGTACAGACACATGCATAAATGGCGACGACAGTGATGAGACATGCTCATTTAAAAGCACGCCTTTTGTAAGCGCCTGACTTACATGATATGTAGTTTGTGTTTTAGATGTGATAATAGCTAATTTACAGTATAAACTAATGCAGTATTAGTGTTTCATTGTGGTCATACACGGTGTCGGGTCGAGAAAGGATATACATGTATAACTGATGTTTACATAAACGTGCATAAGGACTTTTTTTTTTTGGTTCTCAGATTTATTTCTGAAAAAGTTTCATAGGAAGAGGGGAGAAAAATGTGTCTGAACCTTTATAAGTGGGTATCTTGTAATGATCTTAATAACATTACAGAACAAAACAATAACAAGGAGGGGAAAAGTATATAACAATCTTCTAATTATACGTTACTTGTTAAACATGATGATCACGTGGTTGTTTGAAATACCGGCGGATCCCGATTACTTTTCTTACCAATTTCATTTTGTTAAAAGTTTTTTTTTGTGTTTTTTTTCTTTTTTACCAAAAATTGGGTCGGAGAGCATGAAAAAAATAAGAAAAAAAGCACACACTCTAGCTTAATTCAAAGGGACACACGGTAATCTTAAAGTTTTAAAAGTGTAAAAAGAGAACTGAGTGTTATCAATCGATCCATTATTGTCATTTTGGATTTATAAACTGAAACGTTTCAATACAGTGTTGATTTTTTAACTTGTATTCGTTATTTTAACTACTATGTAATTGGCGCAATATAATCAACCGCTAGAAACATTTGAGAAAACAAGTTGCTTAGAACTATTCCAATAATGATTGCAACTATTCAAGTTAAATTGAAAACCTCGAGCTTAGCAACATTAATATTGCCGTATGTCCCTTTAATTTTGAAAAAAAAAAGTTGTACGAGTTGCATTTACATTTACATATAGATAGAGAAACAAAAAACAACATATTCGTGAATATTTTCATAATTTAATGCTAGTATTTCTTTTTTTATTTCGATGAAATGATAAACATGCAGTCAGAGATACAAAAATAGCAGACATTTTCGCGCCAAAATAATCCCATTTCTCTCTTATCATCGAAGTGTGTTAAAGCATGTAAGGGACAGCCTGTCGACAGTTTGAAATTATATTTTCGTGATTTGATGTGTTTTCCAAAATATGAAATATGTTTAAATGTGTTATCTGCAATTTAAAAGATATCTATATAGACATCCTGCCTCTTTATTAGAATACTTCACCAGCTTGCGTCCTCGGGGAGTGGGGGCTTATCTCGCTGATTAACTTAGGTTGTAACTTGTGCCCCATAGCGGACTCTTGGATACAATTTAATCTTGGGAAAAAGATAAATCGTGTCTTGTTTTTGTCAGAGTATGTATTATTCTCATGATTTATTCCGATATCAAATGATAGTAGTGTTGCTGATGCATGTTGTCATGGCATGGACATATTATGTACGCGTGTATGTCCATGATATTGTATATATCAAATCTGAATATGTTTTCATTTTATAAGGTTATATATATTCATACCATGGAATCATCTCTGTACGTATTTACTACACAAAATCGAGGATATTTGTTGTTTTGTGAGTGAAAACAGTTTTTATTTTATTGGGAAGTGACGGCAAACTTGATATGTACATGAATGATCACTTCTGAGATGAAATAAAATCTTTTATTCACAACAAGACAACATATTTTCTTTTACTTTTGTGACTAAGAAAAAAATGTTTTGTTTTTTGGCGACGTCATAGTCAGTTGTAGCATAGTGGAGTTTTTATTTTGATCTCATAACTTCTAAAATACTTGACAACTACGACTCATTTTCTTAGTTATATGACGTTCATACCAACTCTCCTTCTTAGTTAGTTATTTGACGTTCATACCAACTCTCCTTCTTAGTTATATGACGTTCATACCAACTCTCTTTCTTAGTTATTTGACGTTCATACCAACTCTCCTTCTTAGTTATATGACGTTCATACCAACTCTCTTTCTGAAAACAGTTGTTTTCGGGTAGAACATCCTATCTTCTGAGGTGTACTCTACATTTTTGTAATTGACAACAGTTCCCAATATACTTGACCGATTTTATAAAAACTATAGCTCATTTCTTACATTCAATAGTTATTTTCTGGAGAAATAAAATGTTTTAAGCATTCAACAGTTATTTTCTGAAACAAGTTATTTTACACTGATTTTGTTCTTCCAAAAACATTAAAAATTATGGTAATTCACTGTTAGAAACAGTAAGATTATGAATTTGATTCCACTGAGGCATATTTATATAATTCACTGGAAACTTAAGATGAATGGTCGTCCGCAGATACACTTCTTGCAATAAATGCAAGTTTTATTCTATATATTTCATTTACAAAGTTATTCTATATATTTCATTTACAAAGTGTGAGTATAGTTAACGTTGACCTCAGATTTGAATGATTTGTTATAAACAAATACCACCATTCCGACACTACAAACTCAAAGCAAGAGGATTTGTATAATTCCTATTTTAGCAATATTCCATATTTAAAAAAAGGGAATGTAAGCATACAGCCAAAAAAGGATATATTGCCGCCATTTTGAGAACTTTGACGTCATAGTTCTAAATTACCATATCTGGCATATTGATACATATCATTTAAAGCAAAGAAAATTACTTCAAATTAATGTAAAACGCATAACTATATAATGCATTATCACACTTTAGTATACCTATTTTTAATAGAGATAATCAATTTTCGTTTTTATACATCAGTAAATTATCATATTTATAAATATTCCTTATATGGCAATTTAGAACTATGATGTCATAGTTCTCAAAATGGCCGCTTCTTTATCCGTTTTAGAACAATCTTCATGGTCATATCTTTACGGATTTGGAATTTCTCATTCTCGCAATACGACAAACTTCACAACATGAGATCCCTATGGCCCTAACAGGATTCCGTACCATATATCTTCTTTGATTGTCATCCAATTCTGATCATTCTTTCACATATTTTCAAGTATTTCAGAGCTCAGTACTTGTCTGCCATGATGTTCATATTAATTTTTTCTTTTTTAAACACTTTTCAGTACCATTTGGTCGTCAAAATAAATAATTTTAACTGGAAACAAAATATTAGAAACGTTATTTACAGACGATATGACACCAACTATATCTTTTGCAACTTTGATTTTATTTATAAAAAATATATATTTGTTTTAACCATATTTTCTGCGATAAGTAAAAACTAATCCACACGCATGCGTTTTATCAATGAAATCAGATTGTTCTACTGATTGGTTAACTTTATGCTACTATGGAAATATAAAAAAAACTCATAAATAATGTTTAATGAAATTAATTTAGGTTTCTGGAAATATATAGAACCGCCTGGTTGTCTATGAACAGACGTAATTCTGCTATAGTGGACCACCGAGGTAGAATTGAGCATTTGATTGTCGGGACCATAATTTCGGTATTTTAATTTAGTATTTAAGATAAAACATGCTGCTTACAACTCTATTACCCTCGTCATCGCTGTGCGTCGAATTGGTAGATTTTATTAACGGAACAGAATGAAAAAAACGAATTTTGTCATCAATTTGAATTTAACTGTAAACTATTTAGCAGACGTGTTACTGTGAACATAATCCGAGCCTTCTCTGACACTAAAAGCCTTTTCGTGTGGCTTTGTGGCTGTTTAATACACAACCAGATGAAATATCAAAATAGTAAAAAGGTCAGAGAAGGCTCGGATATTGCGGATAGAGATAATTTTAAGTGTGTCCCAAGCTAGTCTCGGTCACCCAGACATTCGCAAATAAGAAGGTAGGCATGCGGCTCAGTGATTTAGACTAGGCCCAAGCAAGCACGGTTTAACATACAACTGCTTACGTAAACTTTTTTGGAGTTATCACTTGGCTAACTTTTAGACATTTAACACCATGGTTCAAATGTTGAATTATCTTAATGTCAACAAATCAAAATAAGCTTAATTTAACCCTCGTCGCCGTTAGATTTTTGTATATTCATGATTTCTTGAAATATACATTAATTATTTCTATTTCGATCCAGGTATTTGATATATATCTTAAATTGTTATCAAATGTTATAGTAATGAATTTGTTTTACCGTTAATAAAATATGTAACAAGAAATGAAGCAAGATTGATATGGTCGTCTGGCGGGGTCAGATAAACATGTCGTCTGTTAGATTGATACCGTCGGTAACGCTAAAATTGTGCTATTTTATTACAACGATTTCCGAAGAAAAATAGTTTATAGGCGATATAGTGATACCGTCATAGCTCCTCGTTATATATATCTCCTCTCCTGCTCAATATAATATTTATTGAGCAGGAGAGGTCCGGATACTATATATACTAAAGGAAAAACGAAATATAATTATATCTACCGCACCACTTAATTCCACGTAACATTCCAGAGAAATCCCAAGATATTAAAAAAAAAGAAAAGAAAAAAAGATTGCAGCTAGTTAGAGAAAGGTCTAAACTGTGCTGCTGTGAACATCTAAAAAAAAACAGCCTACTTTGTAACAAGAAATTCCTAAATGTTGAACTTCCGCTTTGGAAATATGAGCCATTTGTATACTGCATTAAATGTAAAGAGACTGCAAACATGTACATCCCAAGTTTGCTCACCTCCTTGAGCCAAACGCGTCTTCTTTCAATAATGAAACTTTGAAGCGATAATATATGGTACATTATGTATTGTTTAAGTATTTTTTTTCCCGAAAATTTTAAATTATCCAATAGATAATAACGGTTTTTGAAAATAAATAATAAATATACATATAGAGATATTTAATTTTGATGGATCAGAATTTTGCACTGTAAATGCCCTCCCAAAAACAACATTTGCAAATGCAATTTTTATTTGTCAACCAATTTTGAAAGTTAAATGTATTGTTATTTACCGCTCGAAATGTCTTATTCATTGATATATTGCTTATTTATGTACTATTTAAATTATGTCTAAAAAGTCGAATAAAGCAGCTCAAACTGCAGTCACCCGGCGATTAAATACATAAAAACACATTATACATGTGTATACATGGCTAATATAATGAATGATTCAGAACGCTGGAATGCTGTTTTAATGATATAATTATGAAAACAATGACCATAAATTAGTTCATTATGATGAGAGGGGGTGCCTCTCGCCGTGTCTCCTGCAATATTTTATGATATTAATGTTAACCAAATAGCACTCCTGGGAGTCCAAGTGGGAAATAAATACAAGACAGGGAGCGTGCGACAAAGTCCTCATATAAAACGTTCATCGTGAGTTACGACACACTTGTAATTAAAGTCCCCATCCCCCCAACAACAGCCAGCTTTTACAACTTCCCTATCCCGCCAACAACAGACAGTACAGAATACGCGTGAACAACGCTTTACGCTTGTACACCGTTTCTAAGCCTACTGACGACTGTATATCCCTATACTGAGGGAAAACAGTTTAGCAAGTTTTTGTTGCACCATGGAAATAATACATTTCTGGTTGTAAAGTCAAGAGACACACTATTCTATTTAACACACATCAATAACAGTCGAACATCTTAGTGACGTAACGAATACATCTTGTAAACTTGTTTTCCTCCTTATATATACAAGAAAACAGCGATACAAAGTATCACAAGCTACATAAGGAATCAGTAAGGGGAATGAATATGATAAAAAAAATAAACGAACAGCAGTGTGTAGATGTTAGAAGTTTTGTATTTGTAATTTTCAACAATCGAAACACATTTATCATGAAAGTTTGAGCAGTAGAGCAACTAGTCATCATGAGACAAAATGAACGTGTTTTTAATTTTGGCATCTGTGTTGTATAATGTTATAATATGAATATGATAAGACATCTGAAATAGTATGTGTAATGGATCAATAAATAGAATGTTGTTTCATGATTAGAATGTGAGGAATTGGGAAAATATCATGGTTAGAATATGAAGAATTGGTAAATTATCATAGTTATAAAAAAAAAGACAACTTAATGATAATATAATAGCAATTGGATTGATAGATTAGCATCTGTGAAGGTTATCTCAGTTTTTAACAATGTAAAATTACATTAGAAGAAGCGTTTAATGTTAGATGTTTTTTTATTATTGAAATCTGATCAGTAGTTCATGAGAATAAATAGCATTGGAGCAGACCTATTCAAACTCTTTAGAAGATGCTTCAGTTAAAGTTTTATCAACTCTGTTTAATGATTAATGGTTGCTTATTTTAAAAGCAGACAGCACCAAAAAAAGATACATATATAGCTGTACACACAAACAGTTAGTAATATTCAAACACAATTTCCTTTATATATTTCTTATAATTAACATTAATTATTGAACAATTGCAAGTTATGTAGAAAACTAACGGGGCGCCGCGAGCTTTTAAAAAATCGAGATTGCCGTTTGTCCTTTTAATACATTTAACATTACCAAATAATCAGTGACGATACTCGTATGCTGAGTTCACATTTATAGACTGTATCCCTGAAATTTACATATTGTAGTAAAAAACAGTTAGAACCAGTTCTATGCGCATGCGCAGATCATAATTTGTAGACTGTATCCCTAAAATTGAAACGTAATTCAAGTAGTAGAAGACCAGCAGCCTGTATACCAATTTGACTGCGTCCCGGTATTCTTACTAAAATGCAGTTGTTTTATGAACAGTAAAATGACGTTGATACACAGTCCAACACCCATAGCAGCTTTCTGAGTCCGGGATAAATATAGCCAACTTATATAATTATTTTGAGAATCCAAACTCTATAGATACAATATATAAACGGCTTTAACCAACCAGGCCAAACCCCAAAACTGGAGCGTCGAATTAAAGAGTTACCAAGTCATACTTCATTTTACGCATATTTAATCGCGGGTATTTTAAGAATCCATGAAAAAACCATCTACTTTTAATCGGTATATAGGCAATATTATATGACATGAACACCCGGATAGAGTTTTGATAAACGTAACACGGGTTCAAAAATAATTTCAAGGATTCCAGTGAAACTAATACCTATTTACACCTTAAAGTCAGATAATATAAGTTTGGCAAGGGAGTACAACTGTGACAATTACCGATAAATGACCTACCAGACAGCAATCTTATTCTATATACAATGCCAATATTCCGGCGTTGTTGAATTACGGCTCGCACTGCTAATACTTTCATAATTACTGTTAATATTTGATCTTATCAGCAAAAGGACGGCTCGATATTAACTTGTCAAGATTCAGAAATGACATGTGATACATA
This sequence comes from Cyrtodaria siliqua, assembly GCA_037043455.1. Taxonomy (NCBI): domain Eukaryota; kingdom Metazoa; phylum Mollusca; class Bivalvia; order Adapedonta; family Hiatellidae; genus Cyrtodaria; species Cyrtodaria siliqua. The sequence goes on along the minus strand of JAWPHD010000410.1, from coordinate 412,593 downwards.
ATTGGCATATTAGTTAGTCTGTCATCTTTCAAATCGGCTGAGATAATAGTGCGCGGTAGAAAAACATTGGCGTCATTGAATCTATACACGACAACGGTGTGTAATAAACTTCATGAACTTAGTCAGTTAATGAAAGAGGTATGAAATATTTCATTCATGTCTGTCTTTCTTATTTTTCTTTTTTTTAACAATTTGAGTATTTAAAGTAGACCTTGTTATAATGCCACTGACAATGCCAGTTTACATTTCATTCATAACAGTGCGGTTCTTTACTACGTTAAGATATTTCTTAATATACAAACTTGTCACGACCGAATACTACCACGATATTTTTTTCATAAATGACAACTTCTGCTGTTTCCTCCCTCATCTGTCATCTGCATGATCCCTAATGGATTGTATAAGATATATACTGAGGGGGAAAGGTTTAGCAAGTTTTTTTTAGATGAAATAATACTGTATACAGGATATACCGACATGTTGGGACTTCACGGGTTTGACTCCTACGTTCATTTATTCATTACGTCATTAGGATGTTCGACTGTTATTGATGTGTGTTTCATAAAAGATTGTGTCTATGGAAGTTTCTTGATTGTATTGTTTCCAGGGTGCAACAATAAAACACTTGCTAAACTTTCCCCACTCAGGTTCGAAAAAAGATCATGACAATCTGAATGCAACCAATACAATTTATAATTGTTGCCACCATTCCCCTATAAGGTACCATGTCATAAAGTCATATGTTAGGAACATCACCGACTCGAATGTATGGTCATTTCATATTTAGGACAACAATTCTAGCTCTATCCACGATTCTCCAAGTAAAGATGCCTTAGTGTTTTTAAGTGTTGTCTTCTTACACGGCTAAACTGGAACGACGTGAGCCCAGCAGTACACGATGTCGGGCTCTGTTTTATATTTGCACTTGGAAGACTCCGACGTGATGGACCATGTTACCAGTGCCACAGCAAGTCCATCCGTATTCAGTGTTGTTGGTGATACGGAGAGTGCAAGAAGAACAACACAACTTCTGCTACTGCTACAACTACTACTGCTGCTGCTGTTGCTACTGCTACTGCTACTGCTACTGCTACTGCTACTGATAAAAATGAAAATAATAATAATGAAGAAGAGGAAGAAGAAGAAGGAATGCATTTAACGTTCGAACTAATTTGTAACAATTCAATCCTCCATGAGGCCCTCAACGTTTTATGCGACTGTATACGTGCTATATATTAGATTGTACTCGACACAAAGTACATCTGTGTGTAATTACAATATATCAAAGACGACGATGTGACTAGTTTCTTAAATAAATGACAAAACTATAAACCGATTATGTTCATTGACGACCTGCAATGCCGGCGGGAAGGATGTTTGGAGACACGCCACATAAATCAAACGTTTCGGACCGGCGGTCCCATAAACTTCAATATAAACGTAGATAAGTAATCGCTTGATAATGATAAACTAATGTATATAGTTTACCGACGACAAATCGTCCCGGTAGAAATGTTTTATGACTGTCGTCTGTACCTATCCCCGAATGTGTGTTTGTGTATGTGAAAAAAGTATGGTAGGGCAAAAAAAGTTGTGACAAAAACAGTAACAACTTGCTGTACACTTATTAAACTTTGTAAACTGAACTTTTTAACATGTAAAAGACGCGAAATATGTTAGCAACTATACTTTTAATTACTAAATAACATAAACATTAAATGGCAATTAATAATTTTATTTAATTAAAAAAAAAAAAGAAGCAATAAAGGTAAACTGAATGAATATCTAATCATAACTATTCACGTTGTTAAGTTAGGTATACATTTTATTATTTTGTTTTACAAACGCTTATAAATATGACATAAAATATTGTTAAGGAACTGAATTGAATTGAATGTTGTTTAACGGCTCATCAACACAGTATAGGTTATTTAGAGCCGCCCCAGAGAGAGGGGAAGGATTCATAGGCATCCGGGAACTCTTATTATCGAATAGATTCCTACACGACCGCACGGGACCGCCCGCTTTACGTCCCCATCCGACGGACGAGGGAGGCTAAGGGAAAGTGTCTTGCCCAAGAACACACCGACGGAATTCAGTGGCACCACGGAGGATTGAACCAGGGCCTCCGGTTACAAATCCGCCGCGCTACCGACTGCGCCACGCCAGCCCTCATATTGTTGAGGAAGAATTTGATAGGATAGACCATTTGGATGCCGTACACAAAAAACAAACACAACAAATAAATGGATCGGTCTTTGCAATGAATGTCTCAGTTATGATTAATTGACCGACCACTAGTCTGTGAGTGGGCTATAACTGACCACTGACAAGGTATCTAAATGTTACTGGCCGAAGACATTGTGGTTTCGTTAACCTTTGACGATAAAACGAGTTTCAATGGACATTTAAACAAACACACCTGAACGGCTTTTAGAAAACTAGAAGAACATAGTTTTTATGACAAACAATGGCTTAATAAATATCTTGTTAAATAGAAAACTTCATGTGCATTGTGAAACAGCATAGGTGTAGTAATTTCATACAAAGGATAATATGTTTTACCATATTAATTAATGCTTAAAACGCTAGATTTTCATCGCGCACCCTGTTGGGTGTGGCATGTATTTGAACATTCCGGATTTCACTGCATCATATTTATTTTTTTACAGTTAGACAGTTTCGTTATATTTTTAAAACACGAATAAAACAGATGACAGATGGAGTGCAAATAATTCAAATACTAATGTTACATGTATGTGCTGTGAATGTTCAATAAAACATGACACTAAATACTGACACATTCGATTTGTCTTCCAAATCCGGTTTATTACGGTGCATTTGGAAGTGCAATTGTAACTGCTCATTGCCAATTCATCTGTAAACGACATGCGCAAAACCACATAATCAGTTCATACATCTTCATTTCATCACCATTTTCATTAATGTCTCAATTTGCGCAAATCCTTAAGAATTACATAAACCAGCAGGACACCACGCCCCATTAGCTAACACAACAGCGAGCATTGGTGATCCCTGGTGTTGGCACATTAACGAGTTACTGGCGCTGTTGACATCCTCGGCGACGGCCCTCCAAATGAGGGAAAATAACCTATAATAATTATGCGACACAATGCAGCCGTGAATTATTGTTTCACATCCATTGTGTTGTATGTAATCACAACACTAATAACACCAATAATAATACTAATAAAGGTTTTAAAAATGTGACGACAACAATTCAAAACAATTAAAAATGAGGCCCTCATAATAATAATAATAATAAAAAATTTTAATAAGAATAAGAATACTGTTACTTGTGTTTCTTTCAGATAAAAACCAAGAAACGTATTTTCTTCGGAGAGTTCAATGACCCAAACTATGGACATGGGCGTGGGAACGTTTCAATTGGGGGCGGCCAAACTTTTTGAAAAAGATATTTGACAATCAAAAAAATTATATTTCGATTATGTGGTGCGTTGGGTGGTAGGTGCAAACTTTTTCATAAATTATTTGACAAGCAAAAAAATAATGAAAAGTTATCCACGCCCAATTACACCACATACAACATTATATGGGGAAAAAAGTACTTTTTGAGCGCTAACCATTTTTATTGAGCGCTAACCATTTTTTTCTTCAATTAGTGTGTGTGTGTGTGTGGCGGGTCGGGTGGGTGGGGGGTGGGGTGGTGTGGGGATTGGTCAAACTTACCTGCGGTGCTGTAGTATCAATTGACCAGCCAGATTCTCTTCGTAATCAGCCTTCCAGCCATACACCTAGTACTGTCCGTGTCCGCCATGGTGGGGGATTTAATCAAATTCAGATACAATCTCGAAAGTCATGTCCTCAGGGACCATGTTTAGTTTTATACTCAGTTTTATTGTTTTATTATTGGCGGCCCCAATGGACATCAAAGACGATTTATTGTATTGTTATCTGTATGTATGCTAATTTCAGTTGAACAAATATTTAATTTGCTAATTAAGAAGTAGCTGGCGTCTCTGATCCAATTTCCAGCTATGTTTTATGCCCTACATTCACCTGAAACATTGAAGCTATGCATACATTCCTTCTGATGTAATTATGGTTTGTTTGGATATGGTCATTTCCCGACTTTATAAATTGACCTTACATATAAAATGGAAGACAATTGATTCACAGTCCTAGTTGTTTTCTTGAATGTTTAAGGGAAGCCTCTGCGTGTTTTATAATCTTACACACCAACACTTTTAGAGTGACCATATAATCATGGTTGTTGAAGAGTTGAAGAAAACCAAAATGTAAATAATAATACAGGATACCAGCATTATCAGTTTGTTGAGAGTGTACACATTAAGTATACTATCATTTAGTATACACTTTTTTCCATGATGACGACACATACAGAAATGATTTATTTTTTTCAAACGAAAGCAAAGGAAAGAGTAAGAAAATTAAAATCCACCAACAGAATATTTAATTCATCATGGTACACAAATATATGTTTCAAACATGTAAAGTTATCGTTATTGGTGACTTGTCACCATTAACACAGCTTTTGTGAAAGGAGCGTTCAGTAATTAATAAAAATAAAAAAAGTTTATCAGGAACTATTTCAGACATATCTTGAATATAATAAAGTTTTGCATCGACAAACACAATACACATATGCTACATCTGGTGGGACGTTGGACGTTATCCGTCAGGTTGGAAACCATAGTCCTTGTGATATCCAGGAGGATGTGTATGAGTCAGAAGACGCGTTGCTGGTTCTTCTGGGAGTCAGAGACCAACATGTTGATAAGGTTGAGGATCGATTAACTCAGTCACAGTACACGGAATCTCAGAATGCTAGTACATCAAGAGACGGAATAACAGTGGCAACAACATACTGCGGTCGACAACCCAAGGTCAGCTGGCCAAAGTACACAGAAAAAAGAAAGCGTGTGAGCAGTTTGACGAGGACATTGAAACAATCCTAGAGGTGGTCATCTAGGAAACATCGACAAGAATTAAGATACAGGCCGTATTCAAGTCACCATACTGAATGATAAGAAATCTGGCCAATTATCTCGACACAGACAGGAAGCAGAACAGTTCCTTATGGCAGCACACACTGAACCCATAGACATTCTCCATTAGGTGCTTGTGATGTGGAAAGATAGTACCATTGGACCCAGCCACCCACAACTATGTTTGCTCGTTCAGAACCAAGGTGGAAGGAGGTCTGCGAAGTTGTGAAAAAGACAAGGTCATAGTCAGCTCTAGGCCATAGCGGAATCCTTTACAACGTGTACAAAAAGTGTCCCGAGCTGCTAAGACGCCATTGGGGTTTGCTGCGGGTGATTTGGAGGAAAGGAACGATTCATTCATGATGGTAGATGGTTGCTTCGCTCAGAGAGAGAGAGAAGGATCCAAAAAACAGTTCAGGACGACCATATCTTTACCGAGCGTTGAATGAAAAAATACATTCTTCTTGATTTTAAACGTCTTTAGTCTGGCGTGAATTTATTTACACTGTCCCATTTTATTGGGATGATAATAGGGTGAGAGTGAGTATTTATTAACATTCACACTAGCGTTCGTTTAGTGCAGTGTGGCGGCTGTAAAAAGTCTCCCCGTGCTACGAATCAGTAGTGTTATTTTTACTGGTCCTTTGGGACCAACGAGCCCAATATAGGTGGCTTTGAAGTAGAATACCGCTTAAGCCGGTGCTAGTGGGCGTGAGAGGTGTTGCTTCTTTCATTACTTCTCATGAACAGACTCAATAAAACCGAGTCTGCTGCTTAATTCTCTTAAATTGTGTTTGTTGCTCCCAAAGGATCACCTTTATCAGTATTTATTGATGCACCCTAGAACCTGGTTTAAACCCAGAGCGGCTTTTTTTTGTCACTGTTCGTTCGAAGTCGTTACTCCTAGTGTCAGCCCTTTTAAGGCTGTGGTGTCGTATACTTCTATTGTTCTATATGCGTTGACATTGTTCTGTGAATGGTTCTCTTCTGCGAATGCCCCGGGGAAGAATAGGGCCACTGCTTATCCAGTCAGAGGGGTAAAATTCCCCCCGAATTCATGTTCATTTTGTCGTTTTTGCCATGTTGCCTAAATGTCATCATCACCCCTACATTGTTTCAGGTGTTACTTAAAGGGAATGTAGCGACACAGACAAAAAGCTCTGTTATTGAGAGTTCTAAAAAAAAAAGATATGACCATTTGTTCTAAAACGGATATGTAAGCCGCCATTTTGAGAGCTATGACATCACAGTTCTAAATTATCATATATGGAATATTGATAAATATCATTTAAAGCAAAGAAAATCACTGCAAATAAATGCAAAATCCTTTACTGGTCATATGTTTTAAACATATTTATTTTACATCGTTCTTGTAACTTAGATTAATCACTCTCAATGGCTTCCTGTACTAAGTACTAAGCAATGTGGATTAATTATCTTGCTCAAGGATAAATAACGAATAACGTGGCCGCGACGGAGGATCGAACCGACGACCTCTCGATCAGGAGTTCGGTGCTCTACCACTAGACCACGCACTCCACATACTGGTCATATAAAGCATTATTGCATTAAATATACATATTTTTCATACAGTTGTTGTAATTTTCCATATAAATAAGTAAATGTTCATATGTATAAATATTCCATATATGGTCATTTAGAACTTTTATGGCATAGCTCTAAAAATGGGGCTTCATATTTTCTTTGTTTATCATCCGATTTTGATAATTATTTCACCCTTATTCAAGTTTTTCAGAACTCTCAATAATAAAGATGGTTTGGCTATGTCTCTACATTCCCTATTAGTGGTGGCAGAAAACAATGATCGTGGCTCCATCGAAAATTGGAGTGTTTACTAGAATGTGCAGCAACTCTGTAGGTGAGAAGGTTCTAGGCCCATTCTACTTTGTTTTTATCTAAATTTAAATGGAGAGTGGGCATGGACACTGGCACCTAGTCATGAACACATATCAGTCTGTTATAACACACTATTACTATCCATTTGATGAATATCTATAAGAAAATTAACAAAACAAATCTCCAACCCACTATATACTATCATTCACATGTGTGTAACCAGTAGCCTGAGTAGGCGGAGTGACCCACTTTCAACGCTCGTATTTTTCACCACGGACAAAGCTCTGGGCAAACACTGGCGGCGTTCAATAATGCTACAAAGGGTATTTAAGCTTACCTATTCATAAAGTTCAAAGACTACCTTGTCAACACAAAATTCGTGATTTTTCGCTTTTTCCCTGTAACAAGTAAATCTGCCTCACTCAAAAAATCCGGTTGTTGTTGTAACTGTTATACGCAGCGATCTGATTGGATAATTTGTATTCTATGGATATTTCAATTCATATCATCCAATCAGAACATTGCGAGTAACAGTTACAACAACAACCGGATGTTTTGAGTGAGGCAGATTTACTTGTTACAAGGAAAAAGCGAAAAATCACGAATTTTGTGTTGACAAGGTAATAACATTTGTTTACCAAGGGGACCAAGACGAACGACGAGTAGAGTCAAATTGACTTTGGTGATTTTGAAATCGGATATCTCAGCGAATTTACAAGGGATCGTAGGAAGAAAGGTATTGTTGGATAGGAAATTCATTTCTGCAGATGATAGTATAGGTGTGCGTGTAATTGAGATTGTTTTGAACTGTCTGCTTGACCTCTGAAAAAGAACACAAACATTTCCAAAAGATCGCGTTCATCTCCTTTACAGACAATTATAATAATAGAAGGCAAAAATTAAAAGTGACCAGTTCCTGTGGTAACAAATATTACAAACAAAACCCCCCAATCATTTGAGCAAAATGAAGATGCAGTTGTTAAATTATTACTGGACTGACGATTGTCAGTGCTTCACTACATTTGTACAAGAAGGTCAGTCAGCAATGCCCACCAACGAACTAAGTAGGATTCTGCATAGAGCCGGTGGTTTGCCTGGCAGAGCTAAATCTCGGGAAATAAAAGTGAAGGCTAAAGATACTATTTTCCACAGACAGTGTCCACATCACACCCAACATGGTTATCTAGTCTATCGGCACCAAGTCGATGGTCATCATCGAGTTGACAGTGTCTGGGGAAGACAGGTGTGTTGAGACGTATGGGAGAAAGACTGTATGTACAACTTGTTGAAGAATGCCAAGCGAAAGGTTGGACCACATCGTTGTTCCCGGTTGAAGTAGGATGTAGGCTATTCTTAGCCCAGTCAATGTGGAAGATGCTTACTGTATAAGGAATAAAAGGAGCACTCAGAAAGAGGGTCATTCAGGAAGTTAGCAATGCTGTTGAGCAGACATTGAGCTGGCTATTACTAGAGCTGGGATCCAGTCACCAATATGCTGTGAGTGTTTGATCGCCACTGCAGCCCCATCATATTAGAGTGTCTCAGGGTGTAAAAGGAGAGAAACACTTGCTTATGTGTGTATTACCTGACTGAGGATGTTGGTGTAGTACAGTACAGAAACGGTATTCTACAAATATGCTATAAACGTTTGAGTTGTCGTTATTTGGGACCTTTCAAAGGAGATTTCAGTATCTAATAAAAACTATTACAGGCATATCATTATACGATAAACTTTGTCATTACATGTCTTTGTATGATTAAGTAGATTCGATGATTTGATGATCCTCAAATAGATGCACTTCATCCTGTACATTTTTAAATTAAGGCTTACCATTAAACATATTTCGACAATTTGAAGATACAGTTATCTTTTCTACTGCTGTTAATCATCTTAAATGTTGAACACTCTAAGGAGTGTCGCCTTCCACATAATCAAGAAAAGCGAATGAAAGGAGAACTACTTGTTTATGAAGGCATGTTTTTGAAAACGGAAAAGTATATTGAGATTTGTTCTAGTTGTACCGTTATCATCCATACTATATATTGTTGAATAGGTCATATATAAAGCCTATAAAAAGGTAACTTACCTAAGACCCCTGCGCCATACTGTGATGGGCGTGGCCGTCGATGGTCATCGAGTTGACAGAGTCTGGGGAAGACAGGTGTGTTGAGGTGTATGGGAGAAAGGCTGTATGTACAACTTGTTGAAGAATGTCAAGCGAAAGGTTGGACCACATCGTTGTTCCCGGTTAAAGTAGGATGTAGGATATTCTTAGCCCAGTCAATGTGGAAGATGCTAACTGTATACGGAATAAAAGGAGCACTCAGAAAGAGGGTCATTCAGGAAGTTAGCAATGCTGTTGAGCAGACATTGAGCTGGTTATTGCTAGAGCTGAAATCCAGTCACCCATAGGCTGTGAGTGATTGATCGCCACTAGGATAAAGACCTCGTCTATCACCTACCAAAAAAAGTCGGTCTACTTTAATAGATGATGCTTTAGCAAAATCATGTCAGTTGTTTTATCGAAAATAATTTATAAAGCTTGTAGCATGGTCGGTGACATTTCCTTTGATGAATGCAGAGCATTAAATCGTTTAATTTTGGGTAACTAAAGGGGCGTGGCTCAGAAAAGGTTTTGGATGTCAAACCACTCTTTTACGTCTCGCTGAAGACTGGAAAAAAGCCCTAGACAATAACATGTATATAGGCGCAATCCTAATGGATCTCTCTAAAGCCTTCGATTGCTTACCCCACTCTACGGTGTATCCGAAAAAGCATGCATGCTTATGAAGAATCTAGGACAAATGCCCCCACGGACAAATGCCCCCCCCCCCCCCCCCGCTCATTTTTGTATAGGTGGACAAATGTCCCCTCATGTTTTTGCAAGGGTGGACAAATGCCCCCCTGAACTTTTTACAAGGTGGACATTAGCCCCCCTGATATTTTTGCACCACCCCACTGGACAAATGCCCCCCTACTCATTTTTGTATAGGGACAACTCTTAGTAAAACAAGCCCCCCTGTACGAAACCCCCCTCAGATATGTCTTTTGCAAAATGTTATTTTCATAGTTCTTTCAAATTTAAGTAAATTTAAGAGGAATTTTAATAACCAATTGAGCATGAATTTGTCTTATTGGAATTCTTTAATTAGCTGTTAATTGTCTAAATGACAGTATCGCAGTGAAAATCAACTTTGTATTATAAATGAAAATGATTATATTAGATCAAATGTGCTAATTATTACATGATGTTTTTATATGAAAATATATTATGTGCTATACCATTTAAGAACATCAACAGAAAATGTAAATATTTATTTGATAATGAGTTTTTTATTTGGTTGATTGATGTATAACTCAATCAATTATCTCTTATTATCAAATTTAAGGTCACACTTTTAAAACTTGATTGCAAACATTGAATAGCTACCTTTCTAATAGAAAACAAAGAGTCAAGATAGGCATGGTTAAGAGTACATGGATGAATTTAATTAAGGTAGTTCCCCAAGGTTCCATCCTGGGCCCTCTAATATTCAATATTTTCATAAATGATATTTTTTATTCTATGAAAGATTCCACTCTGTATAATTATGCAGATGATAACACGCTATCCTGCTGTCATAAAGACCCCACAATGGTGAAGTCCACATAAGACCACGAAAGCAACGTCCTTATAAACTGGTTCGATATAAACCAGATGCAGGCAAACCCTGATAAATTTCAGGCAATCTCTGTTGGAGTCAAATCTCACAATGAAATAAAATCATTTAAAATCTACGATCAGGAAATAAAATGTGAATATGAAGTAAAACTCCTTGGTGTTGAATTTGACTATCTACTTAATTTTGACAAACAAATGTCCAATATGTGTAAAAAAGCAGCTAAACAACTAAATGTTTTACAAAGACTTAGTAAATTCTTAACAATAAACACTAAGCTGATTATTTTTAAATCATTTATAAGATCCAATTTTAACTTCTTCCCATTAGTTTGGCATTTTTGTAGTAAAAACAACTCTGAAAAACTCCAACTGAGGGCGCTGAGAATTGTTTTCAGTGATTACAATGCGACATATGAGGATTTGCTGGGGCGAGTTAAAATGACCACTCTTCATCTGAGTAGATTAAAATGCATTGCCACAGAAACTTATAAATGCATACATAATCTCCCCCCACAATATATTCGAAATCCTGTTACCTTAAAAAATTCATACTATAATTTCAGATAGGTAAACATTCTTGAGACACCGCAGGTAAGGACAACCAAATACGGTAAAAATTCATTTTGTTTTGAGGCGAGCCGGGTGTGGAACGTCCTACCAAACGATATCCGATCTGCCAAGGATTACAAAGAGTTTGCTAGGCTGATCCGCACCTGGACCGGACCTAAATGTAAGTGTGCCATGTGCGCCTAATGCTGCTCTGTCTTGCTCTTAAAACTGTGTCGTCTCATGGTGGTCTAGCTTGTATGTTGGGATAACCATGGGATGATATGTAAGTGTACCTAATATTGCTTTGGTTGCTCTTTAGAAATGCATGGTTTTGTCTCATGGTGGTCTAGCTTGTATGTTGGCCAACCGTGGGATAAATTATGTGCTTGATTGCTTGCTCTCTTTGTGTTTTTGTAAAAAAAAAAAAAATTAATTTTTTGTTTATGTGTCTGCATGATTATGTCTTAATATATCCTGTTTAGTTTTATTTAGTGTCTCATTAAGCTTATATGTATGTATTGCTTACGTGGTTGCATGCTTATTTTTTCATATTCTTAATACCTAACATATTGTTAACATACTTTATAAAAATAATATGAGTGTTTTAAACGTGCTTTTGTTATGGTTGTAAATTGTTTTAAAGGGTCGTGTGGTAGATGTAAAACTGTATATGTACTTATGCTCTATTTGTTGACATTTTCTATGTATTATGCATGTGTGCTTAGAATAATTATTTTAAATGTGTGTATGCTTAAATGTGCTAAAAATGTGCTTAAATGTAAATCCTGTCCTTGAATGTGTTTATCTCTGTCTAATCATGTTTTTTACCTGGGCTAATTGTGATACTTATAATATTATGAGAGCCCAAATTATATGTTTTAAATATCATAGAATATATATATATAATTTTAACCCCATACTTTTTCTGTTTTAGCTGCTATATTATGTTTTTATGTTTACAAATGTTTTGTCGGAAAATAGCTCATTGAGCTAATGTTATAATTTGTTTGTGAAAACCGACTTAACATAAATCTTCTTGTATCTTGAATCTTCTTGTGTCTTGTACAGTACTACAACTACCGGATATTGGAATTTAGAGTACGGTCACTATGACGTCACAGTGTTACTAGGTACACCATGCTACAAAAAAGATAGAGTCTGTCTCAGTTCGTTGGTTATTTAAATAAGCCAACTCGCTGAGACACGCCCATCTCGGTGTTTAAATAACCAACGAGCTGAGACAGACTCAATCTATTACTTATTACTTGGATACACATTTAATCTGTGAGGATTTTGTTATTTTATTTACAGTGTTATATTTTATCCGGTCATATTAGGTCGATCTTGCATAATAAAGAGGAACACGTATTATCTTATTTTATGTATATAAAAAATGAATATGCTGGATATTCATAGTCTCTTGTAACTTAATTGTTGAATCCTGGCATTTGTGCATTTTAAATGTGTTAAATCACAAACCTAATGACTTTATTCACAGATTAGTATGTATGTGCATTATTTTTATGCCTATGTGTTGTAATGACGAGATTTAAAGAAACACTTCAACTGCAATATACAAGTGAACGAAAATGTAACACTAACACATTAAAAACAGTCAACTTTAAATACACTATAAAAAAGCAAGTGAATTTTTATATCAATTTCCTGTTTATCATATACAGAACTCGAATTACATAAGACTCCACGGGCGATTTGGACTAATTGATTGGTGGACTGTGGTGTACACACCAATTAGTTGCCATCAGCTGACCACACGCAGTCGCGTATTGGGCGCAGTCGCGTATTGGGTACACGTGTTGGTATTTTTGTTAAAAAATGGGTACTAATAAAATGTATGACTTTTTGTTTGAACAAGTCGGCAATTTTAACAGAAAAGCCGGTAATCTAATCAAAAAGCCGGTAGTTATCAGAACAAAGTCTGAGAAATGGCAGGCCTGCAACAATAACAATAATGAAAATGGGATGGTAGATAAGTTTTATAAACTTTAATTCGATTTTTATAGTGCAATATTATTTTGTGCTCAAAAGAAGTTTTGACGCAATATTTTAATTTTTTTTTTGTCGACATGTACATTGAGTATAGTTGTCATATTTAATATATACATATTTAAACAAGATCGTCTCTGGCAGATCATAACGTGAATCACTTTTGTTTTAAAGGTATTTATTAACATACCACTACACCAAAAATTAGGCATCAAAGAGCTTTCTGCATTTTTTTTAAATCAATATAAAATCGTCTCCAAATGTTGTATGGGTACAAAGATGTACCATCTTCGTAAATATTTGTATTTACTTCTATAATTATGTATAAAGGGGTAGATAATTTATAAATAATACAAGTATATAAACAGAGATACTAAAACTGACCCTTGGGGACCATCATTACTTACTTATTCAGCTTCAGACATAGTTTTATTTATTATGTGTTTTGCTTGCGGTGTTTTAAGTGGGATACACATAAATGATGCCATTGTTTTATTTGAAATCTTTTAAAATTTGATTTTTTTTCAAAATAACCGAACGGCCAACTAGATCAAAGGCTTTTTTTGAAGAAAGAAAATCTACCATATAATTTTATATAACAATGCCAATCAATCATCCTTGAAAGAAATAAGTTTGTTATGTTTACATCATTTTATTTCAGAGATGTCACATTCCCTTCTTTTCCATTTATCGTTTATTATTGCATATTCAAAAACTGAATTAAATGGACAATGAATTGGTCAACTTATAGATGGATGGGGATTTACTACCATGGAGTTGTCAAATTACTGATGGACAAGTGACCCACAACCAGTATATTCTGGATAGCTCAAATTATAGATAGATGATTTATCTACTCAAAAGCGATGGATTGGTCAAATGATCTATGGCATGGATTGTTCAAATTATAGATAAATGATTGATCTACTAAGTGGGCAATTATATCTTTTGCTACTATGTTGATGTAATTTTAATCTATAAATTAATGACTAGAGACATGATAGTTATTTATTAAATTGTATTATTCATTGGGAGCTTGACTTGTGAGGAAGTGTCGATTGTTACGGATGGCAGGAGGTGTACAATGCTGGTTCTACCCAGGAAAAGTGGGTGGTCTGCCTCCACCACTAAAAATCGACCGTCATATATAACCTTAATGTGTTAAAGAAAACAAAACACCATTCAAACAATACAAAACAAACATTCATTTGAAACCAGGTAAAGAACTATTCATCTTGCAATGCACCTGCAGCGTCACACGATCTCTATGAGGTTATAGGTAAATGGTTCTTAATGCCACTTCCATAGTAAAGTGAGAATGTTTAAACAACCTGTAAAAAAACTCATACCTTAGTAGAAATCTGCATGGGAAACTTACTTTATCATGCAAATAAACATGTCGGCCATTACAAATCAACAAGAAAATGTGAGGTTGAAAATCCTGTATACTAACCCTCGGACAAAGGTAAGAATATTTTTGACCCATTGCAATTACATACCCTGTCTACTTTGCCTTTTGAAATCCTAATCTAAAACTGTCAAAGCGTGGTGAGCTGCATTGCCAAAATATCAATAACATGTCCAGAATACAGTTAATGCCAAAAAATAACAGTAAACTGCACTAAGCAAAGTTTTTAACAAAATTAATCTTTCATAGAGAACTATCTGGTTGATTAAGATAATGATTAATTACACCTCTGGCAGCAGCCATGTTTGAACTACAATTACACTAACATTCATATTTGTTTTGTACTATGCATATAAATAAATATATATGTAAGAGTGTGGTTTGGTCACCCTAGAACCTGGTTTAAACCCCACCGAGTGGCCTTTTTTACCACTGAACGTTCCAAGACCCTATTGTCAACCCTTTTATGTTTGTGATGTCATATCTTGCCTTTTATTCAGCTTTGTAATTGTTTCTGTGCATGTTTTTGGCTGACCCATTGGTCCTTGAATGCTGTATTTTATGTTCGACTTTTATATCTACTTAAATTGTAAAGAAGTACATGTTCAGAAACAGATTAATTACATATTACTATAATAATTATAATAAACGCGATATGAGTTTACATATTTCATTCTAGAAAACTTGGTTAATTTGGAAACAGTTTTATGACATGTATTAGAGATTATTTCTGCAAGTGAGCAACTGGTTATAATATTATATGAATAATGGAAAGAAAAAAGAATATATCCTTTCTATTTTCATGACAAGTTTATTAACATCGGAATTTTACAATGTATGCAATATATATATACTATCTAAAATAAGATATAACTTTTACATAAATAAGATATCATGAAAATATCACATTAGTGCTTAAAATACATTTATAAAATACTGAGAATACATAAAACATAATTATAAATAAATATATAATGTAAGAGTGTGGTTTGGTCACCCTAGAACCTGGTTTAAACCCGACCGAGTGGCCTTTTTTACCACTGAACGTTCAAGACCCTATTGTCCACCCTTTTATGTTTGTGATGTCATATCTTGCCTTTTATTCATCTTTGTAATTGTTTCTGTGCGTGTTTTTGGCTGACCTATTGGTCCTTGAATGCTGTATTTTATGTTCGACTTTTATATCTGCTTAAATTGTAAACCAGTACATGTTCAGAAACAAATTAATTACATATTACTATAATAATTATAATAAACGCGTTATGAGTTTACATATTTCATTCTAGAAAACTTGGTTAATTTGGAAACAGTTTTATGATATGTATTTGAGATTATTTCTGCAAGTGAGCAACTGGTTATAATATTTTATGAATAATGGAAAAGAAAAAAGAATATATCCTTTCTATTTTCATGACAAGTTTATTAACATCGGAATTTTACAATGTATGCAATATTTATATACTATCTAAAATAAGATATAACATTTTACATAAATAAGATATCATGAAAATATCACATAAGCTTAAAATACATTTAAAAAATACTGAGAATACATAAAACATGTAACAATTATCATAAATAATTTACGCTTGGTGTATTTCTTTCCTCCATATGTTTTGTATTGATTAACATTGCTGTAGAAGATATTATTAAATTTGTAAATTCATGGTAAAATACTTTTCCCCTTATAGATTATACATTATATGTAAATCTGGTGAATGCTTATTGATAATACCTGCGAAGACTATTGCATTTCTTATCATATTTTCATATCTATTTTAAAATAATCTCGAAATGTACGAACATAATTATGTATAGGTTATCGTTTATATTTTGAATTTTATGAAATTTAATGCAAAATTCAAAATATAAATGATAACTGGCTCACAGGTTTACGCTCAAAGTCACTCATCAGTGTAAACATAAGTGTGATTTCTCACATACAGTGGATATAGGATGCTACTTATTTTTCCATTTTTTAATAGAACGGAGGGACTGATTTTATTGGCTGCAAAAGTAGTTGTCGATCTGTAAATGTCAGGAGGACAAAACATAATTTTTACTTATGCACAACACAAACAATGATGAATTGGAGTGTGCTCTATAACTACACAATCCATTTCAATCTAGATATTACATCATGGTTTTTAACACAATTTACTCAAAAATGATGTCATTTGTTTGTAAATCTCAAAAATGAACAGTAAAACCTGCTATTAAGACTTCAATAATTTGTATTTCTGCTCGTCCATAAAAAACAAAACAAAATAAAAGTTGAATATTTTATATTTTTGTAAAACATACATTTGAAGCATTATTAAATTTTGACAGGTGATTAGCAAAAAAAACAATTAAACATTTTCAAAAATATAAAATATATTTGGGTGTAGCAACTGACTGAAATAAAACCAAGCAAACGAGTACAACCAATGCAATAATGCTGTAAAGTAGTATATTTATAATGACATACTTCAATGAAAGCACACACTGTCTGTCAATTAAGTATTTGATAATGTCTGGTCTGATTTAAACATTTTATTGTTTGTGTTTATTTTTTTTTTACAAAGTCAACACAATGGGTTGGACCACAAGTTCTTACAATGTTAGTTCAGCCCCTCTCAGATACAGTTTAATTACAAAGTAACGCCTTTAATAATGTATGAAAATAGGATACACAAAACTGATTAATTTCCCCTATCTTCATGTTTACTGACAATGTTAATTGTATATATCTACATATATTTGTTTTAATTAACAGTTTGAAATATGATATATTTGTGAAAATCTCTTTAAATCTATGAGAAACATTTTTTCACACGTGACAGCTAATTAAAACAGCTCATGACATGAATAGTAATGTTTAAAATTATGTCAACAAACTGTACAAAAATAAATCATACATTCTTAGCTCTTCACATATAAATTCATTCAAGGGACATAATCCAAGTGTCATTCAAACAAAGGGAGGTGATGTTGCACAATTTGATGATGATTACACGCCAAGTAAGAACGCATGTTTGGCTGTGCCTGCCGTGTGTACAGACTCCATCTGAGGGGTTATGGGATTGTTCAGCGTTGCATTAAAAGTTTCCGCGCAGAACTGTGTCTTGTATCAAGGGAGAGAACTGAAAAGAGAAGAATATTTGTTGAACATTTATTATAAACATTTATTATACACCTATTTTGTTCTATCATTTTTTGACAATTAAATGCTACTAGCGTGTCCCTATCATACTAAAAATATTTTTCTGCATCACTATTGTACTAAAAAATAGAACATGACATCTTGTGTAAACATGCTAGTACTTAATTACCACTATATATAATAATCGCCTACCTGTTATAACTAGCCTACAAAGTACCATATAGAGGATCTTACATGAGTACCCATTCATTATTGAATTTATTAAACGAGTTGGCATTAACTCGAGTTGGCAAAATGATATAATGCGAGGCTCTTGCCGAGCATTATATCATTTTTGCAAAACAAGTTTAATAATTCAATAATGAATGAGAACGAATGTAAGATTCTATTTATCACATAACTCACATATCGACTTTTATTGCATTTTGCCTGTCGCTTTAACACGCCAAACATTCATAAACCGTGGAAATTGGATCATATAGTCATTATCAATTTTTTTTTTACAAGTTATGTGATAAAATATTTTACGAGCATTCTGATCAAGGTATATAATAAAAGGAACATTGCGGGAGTAAGTGTTCTGGAAGCTTGCATCACCTCTTGTGGATATGACACATCTGCACGAGGCTAAATCCTGCAGACATGGCATATCCACTCTTAGAGTCTATTAAATCATTTTAGAATTATTTTATTATTAGAATTTGTGTTTCTGGATTTCAAGAACCTCATTACTCAATGTCAAGTAAACGAGTTCTGAGAATATAATGAGTTTTAAATTAACTGGTTTCATTGGTCCAATTTTTATCACTGAATCCATCAGAATGCTTCATTCATATTTTCATTTGGTTGTTTCTATCATGACATCACTTTCTGGTACTATGACATCACATCCTGGTATTATGACATAACATCATGCTATTTTGATGCAACTCGGTATAGTCTCAGAACTGATAGTCTTTAAATTGCTGCGAGAAACAGATTAACTCACTGAGTAATGGTTTCTTGAAACCAAGAATCACAAAATTCTAAAAATAAAATAATTCTAAAATGATTTAATAGACTGTTTCTAGGTGATACAAGCTTCCAGATCAGGTAACACTTCTTATAATCCTCTTATCATAAAACATGTCATATCATGGGACATAACAACACATCCTATCAAGGCACATAACTGAAAATAAAAGAACTGGGTCCTGTTTTATTAAAAATCTTACCATAAGTCTCAAATTTTAAAATCGTTCACTTTTTTACCTTAGCATTCAATGTAGACTATTATATATGCTCATAGTGCAGAAATATCACATGTATAAGAAAATGAAATGAAATCCCGTGTATTTAAAACGTGTAATTTGTAGTGAAGCATTTAAGAAATTGATTTACGATCGATCAAAATGGTCGTAAGTTTTTCATAAAACGGAGCCCAGTTCTACTGCATTTGGCAACCAGTAAAGTGGGAAGTGTTTGCAGATACATATGAGCATCTATATATATATATAACTATACTATTTTATAGTACTATTTAACTACCATGACTACTCTTTTATAGTACTATAACTAAACACATATGGCACAACCCATTAACGGGTTTTAGCTTTACAACTGTAATCAAAATAACAACTGCAAAATTACCATATAATCATACGAGTGATGGGTTATGTCTGAGTAATTTCCATTTGTGTACATCTCACATACACCACATTTACGAAATAACGTATAAACACAAAGTTAGATCATCAGAAAATACTCAGAAGCTCATGTATTTTGTATCTATCGTGCACTTTTAACATGACATTGAGAGTCCAAGACGAGGGTAACACGATTTCGGAGACGTACATTCATGTACTACAGCCGCTGTGTCTCAGTTCAACTATGCGCATATCTACTTTATTAATGTTTCGTCTAGACACAAACTTCACAATTACATATTTTATGTATAAAAATAAGTCACAACATGATTTATTCCTGTAATTAGTATCAACATTCTTGAAAATAAGTAACAACTGCAGTTCACATAAGCCTTTCATCTAAGCCTTCTTTTTAATAACATTTTAAATACTCTTCTATGCATCTGTCATAAATAAATATTTATATGTGATATTATAATATCGGGTAAATTAAACTGAGTGGAAGACTAGGAGAATACATTAAATACATGCAAAAGCATATTTACCGTATTTTCCCTAACAGTAGCATCAAACTGTGGGCGATATGCCAATTAAAAGAGGGCAACTCTTCTAAACACATTTTTTATTGAATTTTGATTTTGTTGCGGGGATTTTGGGATACAATACATGAAATTAAGATGTTTGCAGTTAATTAATGTTATAATAGTAACTCTGTGAAATTTTCACTTCATACACTTATTTAGATTTCAGTACACTTAATTCTCCATAATTTTGTGAAAAATGCAATAATTTAAAAAAATAAGTATGTTATAGGTACAACTTCGTACACAACTCTGTGATAACTTGAATTAATTATTCTGTGATAAGTCACTACCAGTAGTTCATACAATTGTTATATGTGCAAGTTGTATAATAATTATGTGATTAATATAAGTACAATTCATGTCATACCATAGTTCAATTATTATATGTGATTACTGTATGATAAGTACACTGTTATTCAATTTTTTTGTGATATGTACCTTTTCATAGATATACCACCATCCAATTATTCTGTGGTAAGTGCATATTTTTATCGATAATTATGTGGTAAGTTAAATTTCATTCAATTATTCTGTGATAAGTACATATATTATATGATAATTATGTGGTCCGGATAAGTTAAAGTTCATTCAATTATTCTGTGATAAGTACATATTTTATATGATAATTATGTGGTAGGGATAAGTTAAAGTTCATACAATTATTCTGTGATAAGTACATATTTTATATGATAATTATGTGGTAGGGATAAGTTAAAGTTCATACAATTATTCTGTGATAAGTACATATTTTATATGATAATTATGTGGTAGGGATAAGTTAAAGTTCATACAATTATTCTGTGATAAGTACATATTTTATATGATAATTATGTGGTAGGGATAAGTTAAAGTTCATACAATTATTCTGTGATAAGTACATATTTTATATGATAATTATGTGGTAGGGATAAGTTAAAGTTCATACAATTATTCTGTGATAAGGACATATTTTATACAATAGTTATGTGATAAAAAAAGTTGAATTTCGTACTCTCTAATTCTGCAATTAGCTTACACATTATTCATTTACTCAATCATGTAATATTCTGTGATAAGTACAATTTTAAATCATTCTGTGGTAAGTAATATTTAATTTAAGCATAATTAAAATAAGATTTTCTTTTGTACAGTCATATGTTCATTCTCATTTTTTTTTTCATAATGTAACATTAGGTTTAATAAAAGTGAGTCATTCGGTTGCCAAAAGCTTGGTTTAAGCTGCCATATATCACTCCAAACTGAGGTCACAAAATTGACCCATAATCTGTTCCCACTCAATTTTCACTATAATTTATACCTTATTTCTCCCTAATCTGTACACAAATAGAAATTATCTAACCAGTTTGTAAATATTTCACCCAATGGCAGGATTTTTATGAATGGAAACTCCAAGCAGTTATCAGATAACTCCATTTTCAGTAACTTTGATGCATTATTGGAACAACCACATACAACTTGTTGTTATAGACTGGGAAGATAAATCTGAAATTTACTCCACATAAACTTCAATTAATTGTTACTTAATGTGATGTCAATCTTTATATCATGGCCACATACTCTCTCTCTTATCCCTTAGACTTAGTAATTGCGAAAAAACAGGTAAGTACATTAAATAACAAGTTTTAGTATGATTTAGATATTTAAAACGATCACTTTACTAAATGACATTATTGCTCTTTTCAGTATATTTTTGTTCGATGGAAGCATTAGTAATTGCAAAAAAATACTTAAGAAACATATTAACTCATTTAGATATTTAAAACGATATTTTGTTCAATGGAAACATAATTGTCATTATGATATTACGCCCATGGTTAGATTCGTCATAAACAGTATTAAATCATTTTAGAGAAACTCATTACTTAACACTTAAAATATCCATTTTTATACAAAAAAAAAGAGGAAAAGAACTGACACTGTGTTTTAAGATCCATCTGAATGACTCCTATACAGGACTCATTGTGTTCTGAAAACACACAGTGAGTGTCTCTTATATAGGATTCTCTGTGCTCTGAAAACACACTGGATGTCTCACAGTGTTTATTCAGTGTCTCCTATAGATATTATTAGGACTCAATTTGTTCTGAAAACATATTCAGTGTCTCCTATAGATATAGGACTCAGTGTTCTGAAAACATATTCAGTGTCTCCTATAGATATAGGACTCAGTGTTCTGAAAACATATTCAGTGTCTCCTATAGATATAGGACTCACAGTGTTCTGAAAACATATTCAGTGTCTCCTATAGATATAGGACTCAGTGTTCTGAAAACATATTCAGTGTCTCCTATAGATATAGGACTCAGTGTTCTGAAAACATATTCAGTGTATCCTATAGATATAGGACTCAGTGTTCTGAAAACATATTCAGTGTCTCCTATAGATATAGGACTCACAGTGTTCTGAAAACATATTCAGTGTCTCCTATAGATATAGGACTCACAGTGTTCTGAAAACATATTCAGTGTCTCCTATATATATTATTAGGCCTCACAGTGTTCTGAAAACATATTCAGTGTCTCCTATAGATATTATTAGGCCTCACAGTGTTCCTATAGATATTATTAGGCCTCACAGTGTTCTGAAAACATATTCAGTGTCTCCTATAGATATTATTAGGCCTCACAGTGTTCTGAAAACATATTCAGTGTCTCCTGTAGATATAGGACTCACAGTGTTCTGAAAACATATTCAGTGTCTCCTATAGATATTATTAGGACTGACTTTGTTCTGAAAACATATTCAGTGTCTTCTGTAGATATAGGACTCACAGTGTTCTGAAAACATATTCAGTGTCTCCTGTAGATATAGGACTCACAGTGTTCTGAAAACATATTCAGTGTCTCCTATAGATATTATTAGGACTGACTTTGTTCTGAAAACATATTCAGTGTCTTCTATAGATATTTTAGGCCTCACAGTGTTCTGAAAACATATTCAGTGTCTCCTATAGATATTATTAGGACTCACAGTGTTCTGAAAACATATTCAGTGTCTCCTGTAGATATAGGACTCACAGTGTTCTGAAAACATATTCAGTGTCTCCTATGGATATTATTAGGCCTCACAGTGTTCTGAAAACATATTCAGTGTCTCCTATGGATATTATTAGGCCTCACAGTGTTCCTATAGATATTATTAGGACTCACAGTGTTCTGAAAACATATTCAGTGTCTCCTATAGATATTATTAGGACTGACTTTGTTCTGAAAACATATTCAGTGTCTCCTGTAGATATAGGACTCACAGTGTTCTGAAAACATATTCAGTGTCTCCTGTAGATATAGGACTCACAGTGTTCTGAAAACATATTCAGTGTCTCCTATAGATATTATTAGGACTGACTTTGTTCTGAAAACATATTCAGTGTCTCCTATAGATATTTTAGGCCTCACAGTGTTCTGAAAACATATTCAGTGTCTCCTATAGATATTATTAGGACTCACAGTGTTCTGAAAACATATTCAGTGTTTCCTGTAGATATAGGACTCACAGTGTTCTGAAAACATATTCAGTGTCTCCTATGGATATTATTAGGCCTCAAAGTGTTCTGAAAACATATTCAGTGTCTCCTATGGATATTATTAGGCCTCACAGTGTTCCTATAGATATTATTAGGACTCACAGTGTTCTGAAAACATATTCAGTGTCTCCTATGGATATTATTAGGCCTCACAGTGTTCTGAAAACATATTCAGTGTCTCCTGTAGATATAGGACTCACAGTGTTCTGAAAACATATTCAGTGTCTCCTATATATATTATTAGGCCTCACAGTGTTCTGAAAACATATTCAGTGTCTCCTATAGATATTTTAGGCCTCACAGTGTTCTGAAAACATATTCAGTGTCTCCTATAGATATTATTAGGACTCACAGTGTTCTGAAAACATATTCAGTGTCTCCTGTAGATATAGGACTCACAGTGTTCTGAAAACATATTCAGTGTCTCCTATGGATATTATTAGGCCTCACAGTGTTCTGAAAACATATTCAGTGTCTCCTATGGATATTATTAGGCCTCACAGTGTTCCTATAGATATTATTAGGACTCACAGTGTTCTGAAAACATATTCAGTGTCTCCTGTAGATATAGGACTCACAGTGTTCTGAAAACATATTCAGTGTCTCCTATGGATATTATTAGGCCTCACAGTGTTCTGAAAACATATTCAGTGTCTCCTGTAGATATAGGACTCACAGTGTTCTGAAAACATATTCAGTGTCTCCTATAGATATTATTAGGACTGACTTTGTTCTGAAAACATGTTCAGTGTCTCCTATAGATATTATTAGGACTGACTTTGTTCTGAAAACATATTCAGTGTCTCCTATAGATATTATTAGGACTGACTTTGTTCTGAAAACATATTCAGTGTCTCCTATGGATATTATTAGGACTGACTTTGTTCTGAAATCATACTGAGTTCCATGTTTTGAAGAAAAAGGTATTTCAAGTGTTGCATTACCTATACACATTGTGTGATGACTTTCTTCACTTTCTCCTCACATGGCAAACTCTAAACAAAAAAATATTTTAAAATATATCTGGATTTAAGTGGCATGCAGTCAACATCAGTTTCACAAATTAACTAATTAAGGAACTATAAAATAGAAATTTTTAATGCATCTATTATGTAACACGTTTCTCCATTAGCTAACATCTAAAATTTGCGACAATAAACCGCTTGACTTACCGTCTGAGAAGTATGTGTGTCACATAATGCTGTAACAAGTGATGTCAACAAAATGCCGTTACCGATGACTTTGAGTTTTCATAGAGAAACAAGTGTGTATCTGATTTTCTTTATATTTCTGGCATTTAAATGGAAAAGCATTAGAACTGAGATAACGGCCATGCTAAGATTTTCAAAGTGGGATGGTATATGTGAGTGGTTTTACAGTCTGAAATTTCGTGTTATGGCGACTGGTAGCTGAGCCGTTAAAGGTAATTTCAGACCGTAAAACCAACCACATACATCCCAGATTGAAAATCTTAGCATGTTATCTCTTAAATCTCAACTATCAGTACTTTACAAGTCACTCCCATGCTATACTGCAATAACCTGAAAATGTATGTGCAACATTTTTTGTCTATTAGGGATTGAATTCAATATTTTGATCTTTCTTCGGGGTATGAAAAACATTAGGCTTATTTAAAGTGTGCTTAGGGCTTCTCGTTAACTTTAAATTAGCTAATGTTTTTCATAATGGTAGAAAGATGAAATATCAATTCAATATATGTTCCCAACATTGCACACTTTTTTATAGATGTCTAGCCGACATTACATCTTACAAACAAAACAAGTTCATCAGACCTATTCCACATTTTATTTAATGATATGCAAGCAGGTTTGAAGTCAAAATGATACTGCATTCATAAACTGAAACACTAATTTTAATGCTTGCTAAAAACTTTGATTCTTACGGATGGCGGGAGGTGTAAAGTACTGGTTCTACCCAGGAAAAGTGGGTGGTCTGCCTCCACCACAAAAAAAAATCGACCGTCATATATAACCTTACATGTGTTATGAAAATGCCTTAAAACACCATAAAAACAAAACAAACTAAAAACTTCGAGATTGCCGTGTGTCCCTCTAAGGAAATGATCTCTGGGTATAAGCATTTTGCTTTTGTTCCAATCCATTTATTATGGAATGTAACATTTGTATAAAAGTAGGTAACCCTCTAAATAAAATACGTTTAAACCAAGCCTAGTCCCATCTATGATTCTGTGGCAGTATATAAATATTGCATCCCAGTGAGGATGACAGTGGATATTGTCAACCAGAGGAAAATAAGCCGAGGCTGACATTATTTTTCCAAAGGGTGACAATATCCAATGTCACCCTCACTGGGATGCAATATTTATTTTAATATATGGAAATATGGAACAAAGAATGTCTTGATTAAAGTTTAAATATATGAGGGGGCAAAAAAAATCCCAATATGTTGTTGTTTTTTGTTTTAACTTATACTTTTATACCAGTTTTGATTTAAAGTAACAAACAACAAGATTAAATCTTGTACTCTTTTTTTAGACATTATATCAACAATTTAAATGTTGCGAATCTGCTCGGCATATTTGTTTATTGTCGTTTGGTAAACCAAGCGTCTTACGACTGACATAACTTCAACTGTATTTTAATAAGCGTCCAATGATTTCCAATTGCACAAAGCCAATCTCTACCAGAGTCATTACATTGATATATGTGAGTGCAAGGAACGATAACTCTGCGTGGAGATTGGCGCAAAGCGTGTCGTAATCGGAAAAAAACCCAACCTATTTTTATATTTCCCGTGACGTCACAATCGTGTGATAGTAAAAATTGTTTACCGGTGAACAGTAAAAATTGCTTCACGCTAAGGGTATGGGCAATTTATACAGGAGTGTAAACGTGAGGTATAATAATGAGTATACAGACTACATGGTGATAGACAGTTATAACAGTGACATCATCAAAACTGCATGATCATCACCCTCATACAGCCGTCACACAGCCACAGATGTTTCCTCATTACCAACCATAATCAAAGCATATCTTCACAGACTGGGAGTTGGTACTGATGTTTTGTAGTTCTGTAATATCTACTTTTCCTCAGTAAACTGTTCTTGTAATGAAATTCTTCAATTTAGGTAATTAGCAAAGCTAATGGATGGCCTAATTAAGTTACATGTTCTCATATCAAAGGGGAGAAAAATGCATTAATAATTTAGTTATGTACGAAAAGGGAGTTCTATCCAACGCAGCAGGTGTACGCAGGCAATATAAAAAATAATTAGCTATTTCTGAAAGCTAGTAAATATTATTTTAGCTGATGCTATACTTAATAACGGCTAGAAATTTAATTATATTGATTAATACCCATGTAAGAAAGAATGTCTCCGGAAAATGTGATGACTCAAATTAATCTTGGGTACTATATAATTAAATAAATATACATTAGGTGGTCCGAGTATTAAATTTCATAAAACCTTAATTTCGTCTTAAAAGGTTTGTATATTGTAAAATTAAAACATTTAGTAGGTATTTTTAAACATGTTATCACATTTTTAAACGTGTTTTAATGTCGAAATATTCGTTATAAAATTCTGCCAATATAAGCTTTCCCATCGCTTAATGAAATTAAGGCGGGATCACGTAATGAAAAGTATGGCCATAGGTGCTGCTAATGTATTGCATTTATCCAGGATTATAAAGAAAAGAAAGTATGCTTTAATGAGTGATTACAAGGTAATTACCCCACCCATATGCATACGGGGTGCAATAACCTGACATACCAATTTAAGGCACAAAGGAACATACATCTGTGCTTAACGAGGGCTTTAATGTAAATCCGATTCTTGACTAGATGGCTAAACTTTGACTGAATGGGACACATGGCAATCTCGAATGCTTGTAATAAAAATGTGTTACGTGATGGGACAAAAACAGGGTATATGTATGGGAAGTGTCTTTAGTATTGAACAAAACATACCATATGAACTGTCTAAAGGAGAAATTAATACTATATTGCCTGAATGTCAGGGACTTTCTGTTCCACAGAATTCTTTTTCTAAGTCATGTGATAAGTTACTTGATGCTTTTTTATAATTTTGCTTTTTTATAGCTCATTTGTGTGGAGAACCAGAGTTTTAATGTAAATAGTTCAGTCTTTTTTAGTCACTTTATCTTTTTGTCTAAAACATTAAATTAATCTTCAAAATGTCCTTAAATTAAAGTCCCACAAATCATCAACCACTTTATAAATAATAGCCATATTCAAACCTATCCTCGTTGCTGAGGTAGTCTTTTCATTGGAGATAATAAATTTTTCAGCTCCATTATATTTCACAACTGCATTAATTATTTACCAAGCTAACCGGTTATCAAATTTGCACACTACATTAACCCAAGCGACCAGCTTTATCTCTGGAAACTTTTCATCATCATTTATTTCACATTAGTAGTTTTTAATGACACAAAAATCAACATAGCAAACCCCAGATAACAAATTAACCAAGTTGCCACTTTCCCCTATGGGTAATTTACATATCTACTGGTGAAGTAACTGCAGAAATGTTTAATTTGCCACTGTTTATAGTAAAAATAATTGATGTAAATACTGAATTCATATATTATTTACTGGTGCTATCGATTAATCTTGTTCTTTTGTTGTTGTTTTTTGGGTTTCTTTATAGATTAGTCAGTGCTGATTGCATAAACATGGGCTCAGTCTAAACTTTGAGCAGGGTCCAAATAACATGAACACAGTCTGCTGGACTGTGTCTACAGTCTGCTGGACTGTGTATGGTGTCAGATCAGTCAGGAAGTACTTCCGGGTCGCAGGGTGCTAAAATAGTTCCATGGAAAGATCCAAAGTGTTTGATTTTCACATTTTACAATAAAATGTAACCTGATGTTAAAGTGTTATATCTGCTAATTGTAATGAATAGCAATTATTTTTTACAGTGTTTGTCAGGACAATGTTGTTGACAAGACATTTGGTTAGTAAATAATAAATGGCTGTCTTGTAAAACAAAGATGGTAGCTTAGCAAACAAATGAACAAAGCTGCCTTTGTGGTTGCGTTGCGTCTGCCTGTGAGTACTTGTGATTTTATGTAAATAGTCAAGCAAGAACTTGGCATTAACTAACTTGAAAAGATATACAATAAATGATGTACATACTTACTACATTTTTTGTGCTTCAAGTTCTCTTGCATTAAAACATACCCAAGTAATCGTAGGAAATGAAACACTGTAAAGTTAGTTAATTACAAGTGTTCATGCCAGGATAACTCCAATGAATCATTAATTAGTGGAATCAAGCCTTCCAGCAATAACCAGTGCAATCGTTACACACAATAATTAACTGTCTGGCAGTACAAGTAGATAATTAAGAAAAAAAACATAAATGTTGATTGCCTCCCCTGTTACCGCCCTAAAGAAATAGAAGGGAAGCAACTCATGAAGTCTGATTCTCGCGTTGTTATCTGGGTACCCATTTGCAAACTCAGAGTACTTACACAAGCATACTTAGGTTACACACCACCATACATACCCCTGTTGTAAATCTTGTCAAGGACTAAAATCTCAACATCTCAGAAATCACTAAAATTACTGTATGCGCATGCAAACCACACAACAGTTCTATATACAAATAATGTCTTTTTTTTATTTTAGCAGTCTGATTTGTAATTAAAAGAAGCAATGGATGACAGCCATATATCCCCTGCCGACTACATCCTGTGCTGAGCACAAAAATTCCAGAAAATTCCAAATAAATTCTTTAACAATTTATCAATTTGACAATTCAAATATTATGTAGGATGAGTAACTCAGAAACAAATTTTCTTGCCCTGCTGTGATTTTGCCATAAATCATTCAACTGAAACGCAATATGTATTACCTGCAGATATCACACTGATACTTCCTACCAAGTTTAGTGAAAATTGGATGGAAAATGTAGGAGATAAGTGGAAAAGAATGCGTGATGACCAGAATGATGCACACACAGAAATCAAAATCCTGTTTTTCTGCAAAAAAACTTTCAACAAGAATGTCCTGACAATATGCGCTACTAGTCATCATACTGATACTTCCAACAAGTTTCATGAACATTGGATGAAAAAATAGAAGTTGAGTGGAAAAGCTTTACACATGAAAAAAATTCATAGTCCTGTAATTCCGCCAAAACTCATTCAACTGGAATGCCCTGACAATAGGAACTACTAGAAATCCAACTCATACTTCCTAACAAGTTTCATGCAAGCCGATGGAAAATATAGGACAAATTACCGTATTTCCCCTATTAGTAGCGTCCGGGCGCTATGCAAAGTTCAAAAGGGGCGCTCTTGTTATGGTTCAAATTTTCAATATTTCCCGATATGTTTACTATAAAATTACTATAAGATGATCTTTTACTATGACACCGGCACTGACTAAAACTTAACCCGACTGTATACGGAGTATAACTCTGTTATCATTGAAGCATATTAGGTAAAACTGATGACAGCGCTATAAGGTTTAATTTGTGTGATAGATCAAGTCAGTGTCGTAGTAAAAAAACATCTTTTAATCAAATCCATTAATTAGCATTAAAGACAAACATTTTTTTTTTTTAAAGATTTGTATGATTTTCGAAGAAGGTAAGGTTTCTTAAAATTGGTGGGGGCACTACTATTAAGGAAGGCGCTACTAATAGGGGAAATATGGTAAGCGGAAATTAAAGGAATTTAATGTTAGACATATGGATTCACACAAAGACACCTAAAATTACCGTATCTCCCTGCTTTTGGCGAGGGTTAACACATTTATACAAAAGGCCCAACTGTAGCTTATTGATGATATATAGATTTAAACAGTGTGTAAACTGCTTATGAAATCATGAGACAATTACAGTTCAAGGAATTAACTGTAAATTTACAAGAGAACCGTATGATTTTAGTAGGCAAATTCCATTCCGAATATTGATATGTGATGTTCAAGCTAAACTTGTGCATACCTGGTTAGCGTATAACCTGGGTTTGCACAATGCTTGTGCATACCCAGGTACTACAACAACCAATTCAGCCACAAAATACAGAGTTGTTGTTTTTATCATATCTTCACACATTTCTTTAAGACACACTTTAAAACAACTTTTGCATTCAAACAGAAACTGACTTTCCTATAAAAGAAATTTTCTAAAAGGGGAAGAACTTTCACAATGCAAACATCATTTGTAACTAAATCAATGTAATTATCAACAACAAAGTTAGGTGGAACATTGCTAGTAAATCCTGTACAAACAAAAATCACTTGAAACAGTCTATGTTTACTTGACTAATGACTCTAATAAATCCCTGATAAGCAGTTGACCTCAGACCAGGGTCCAATGGGTTCACCAGGGCTCATTAATGCTATATTACTGTCATATCTGCCCGCCTCATCTCCAGCTAAATGAGAAAATTATTCGAGTTAATGTGTATGAAGGATTGTGTTTACTTTATGTTTTAATGTTTAGTGGATCAATCATACATATTTATACAAACATCCCTCATGCTGAGATGTACACCAGCATGAACATTCATTTTGTCAATGTGTATCAATGTATAAACTGTATGTAAAACCCCCAGTATATAAACTGGTATATATTTAAGCTTGGTCAGTTATAGTTCAGATAATAACTTGGAGATTATATCTATCTTAGAATAAGAGATAAGACAACTTGAGCGACAACCAGGCTGCCAAATACTAGAAATTGACAAAATAAAAGTGTCACCAAGGTACAAAAGTACTTCAATGACATTAGGTTGTAGCTGAATCAGACACTTATTATTGCAATAGCAACAATCTTACTATTCTAATACATATATATTATATCAGTTGCAGTCACAGTTCTTCCAATACATGTATTATAATATCAGTTGTGGTCATAAGTATTCAACTATTAGAAAAGATTTTTGTACATCTTTATATTCTTCATATTTCGTCGATTTTTGCGCACAATATGACCTATTTATGTGTCGACGTGCCGTAAAACACCATTCATTCATTCATTCGTACATCTTTATACAATCATTCTTGAATCTCCTCTAGATTGGAAACAGGTATATCTGACCTGACATCTTGAAGCCAGTCAAGATTGTGAACAACTACATCTGCTACATCAACTTGAATCTCGTCAAGATTGTAAACAGCTACTCCTGATACATCATCTTGAATCTCGTCAGGGTTGTAAACAACTACATCTGTTACATCAACCTGAATCTCATCAAGGTTGTAAACAACTACATCTGTTACATCAACCTGAATCTCGTCAAGATTGTAAACAACTACATCTGCTACATCATCTTGAATCTCGTCAGGATTGTAAACAACTACATCGGATTCATCATCTTGAATCTCATCAGGATTGTAAACAACTACATCTGTTACATCAACCTGAATCTCGTCAAGATTGTAAACAACTACATCCGTTACATCAACTTGAATCTCGTCAAGACTGTAAACAACTACATCTGCTACATCATCTTGAATCTCGTCAAGATTGTAAACAACTACATCTGTTACATCAACCTGAATCTCGTCAAGATTGTAAACAACTACATCTGTTACATCATCTTGAATCTCGTCAGGATTGTAAACAGCTACTCCTGATACATCATCTTGAATCTCGTCAAGATTGTAAAAACTACACCTGCTACATCATCTTAAATCTCGTCAGGATTGTAAACAACTACATCTTTTACATCAACCTGAATCTTGTCAAGACTGTAAACAACTACATCTGCTACATCATCTTGAATCTCGTCAAGATTGTAAACAACTACATCGGATTCATCATCTTGAATCTCGTCAGGATTGTAAACAACTACATCTGTTACATCAACCTGAATCTCGTAAAGATTGTAAACAGCTACATCTGTTACATCAACCTGAATCTCGTCAAGATTGTAAACAACTACATCTGTTACATCATCTTGAATCTCGTCAGGATTGTAAACAGCTACTCCTAATACATCATCTTGAATCTCGTCAAGATTGTAAAAACTACACCTGCTACATCATCTTGAATCTCGTCAGGATTGTAAACAACTACATCTGATACATCAACCTGAATCTTGTCAAGACTGTAAACAACTACATCTGCTAATCATCTTGAATCTCGTCAAGATTGTAAACAACTACATCGGATTCATCATCTTGAATCTCGTCAGGATTGTAAACAACTACACCTGTTACATCAACCCGAATCTCGTACAGATTGTAAACAGCTACATCTGTTACATCAACCTGAATCTCGTCAAGATTGTAAACAACTACATCTGTTACATCAACCTGAATCTCGTCAAGATTGTAAAAACTACACCTGCTACATCATCTTGAATCTCGTCAGGATTGTAAACAACTACATCTGTTACATCATCTTGAATCTCGTCAGGATTGTAAAAACTACATCTGCTTCATCATCTTGAATCTCATCAAGATTTTAAAAACTACATCTGCTACATCATCTTGAATCTCGTCAAGATTGTAAACAACTACACCTGCTACATCATTTTGAATCTCGTCAAGACTGTAAACAACTACTCTCAATATGGTCAGAATTGTAAACAACTACATCTGATTCATCATCTTGAATATAGTCAAGATTGTAAACATCTACATCTGCTACATCATCTTAAATCTGGTCAAGATTGTAAACAACTTACTCCTGATACATCATCTTGAATCTAGTCAAGATTGTAAACAACTACATCTGTTACATCATCTTGAATCTCGTCAGGACTGTAAACAAATACTCGTGATACATTATCTCGAATCTCGTCAAGTGTGTAAACAGCTACTCCCGATACATCATCTCGAATCTCGTCAAACGAGTAAACAGCTACTCCTGATACATCATCTCGAATCTCGTCAAGAGTGTAAACAGCTACTCCTGATATATCATCTTGAATCTCGTCAAGACTGTAAACAAATACTCGTGATACATCATCTCGAATCTCGTCAAACGAGTAAACAGCTACTCCTGATACATCATCTCG
The DNA here is from genome assembly GCA_037043455.1 of Cyrtodaria siliqua. Classification (NCBI taxonomy): domain Eukaryota; kingdom Metazoa; phylum Mollusca; class Bivalvia; order Adapedonta; family Hiatellidae; genus Cyrtodaria; species Cyrtodaria siliqua. Next base: position 379,256 of record JAWPHD010000410.1, on the reverse strand, counting down.
AATCTCGTCAAGAGTGTAAACAGCTACTCCTGATATATCATCTTGAATCTCATCAAGATTATAAACAGCTACTCCTGATACATCATCTTGAATCTCGTCAAGACTGTAAACAACTACTGCTGCTATATCACCTTGAATCTGGTCAGGATTGTAAACAACTAACTCTTAACCATCTTGTATCTCATTAAGATTGTAAACATCTACTTCTGAACATCGTCAAGATTGTAAGCAGCTACTCCTCAATCTGGTGAGGACTGTAAACTTCTGAACCTTGTCAAGTTCGCAAACAACTACTCCTCAGTCTGGTGAGGATTGTAAACAACTACTTCTGAACCTCCTCAAATTGTAAACAACTACTCCTCAATCTGGTGAGGATTGTAAACAACTACTTCTGAACCTCGTCAAGATTGTAAAAAACTACTCCTCAATCTGGTGAGGATTGTAACCAACTACTCCTCAATCTGGTGAGGATTGTAACCAACTACTCCTCAGTCTGGTGAGGATTGTAAACAACTACTTCTGAACCTCGTCAAGATTGTAAAAAACTACTCCTCAATCTGGTGAGGATTGTAACCAACTACTCCTCAATCTGGTGAGGATTGTAGACAACTACTCCTCAATCTGGTGAGGATCGCAAACAACTACTTCTGCTACATCATATTGATTGTCGTAACTATTGTAAACAACTACATCTGAATCATCGGACATTTCTAGGTGGTACCCCTTCTGTAAACCCTTTTATGTTTGTAGTATTGCATACTTTGTTTTGTTTCTCCTTGTAATTGTAGTCAATTACCACAAACTTAGTTATAACATAAGGTGTCATAGTTCCTTGGTGTTGACTTGCTGAACATTATTACATAAGGTGTCATGTGTCTTGTTATCCATGCTGCATGGAGTACCCTACATACATGCATTTGATTCATCATGTGGGGGTAAAGCACACTGTTTTTTATATCAACTTCTGATTGCAACTTGAGCAACTCTGCACAAACATTTAGATTACCACAGTGGTATGCTGTCAATGCAACACATTTTTCTGTCAACACATAAACACTGACATGTGTTTGCATCTCTAAAAGTTTCTTTGAAAATGAGAAATATGCTAAATTTCTAAATATGCATCATGTCAAAACTTCTGCAGGAATAAAGAAATTCCCAAGAAAAATGAGCTAAAGAAAACAGGTTAATTTTGATAAGGCTATGTACAAATGCATAAATCTTAATTTCTTCTAAAAACATGTCAGCGAAAGTTTACAGGAATGTAACTCTGGCTGTCAGTAATGTATAGCAGCTGGGACATTTAGGGAATGGCATTTCAATTACAAGATGCATCTTCAGCATGCAGACCACATTGTAACAGAGTAGGTATACATGCAATAGCACAATTAAAACTGATTACCGAAAGTTATTGAAAAGTCAGAGGGGGTTCGGTCTTGAAATTCAACAAAAACATAGCATGTGATTTAAAATGTTAATAACAGAACAGCCAGAAAATTTCAGAAATCCAGAACATCGCAGAAATTGGCAAACGCAAAGGAAAATGTAATAAAATAATGCCATTTTGTTTGTTTAATATCTACTGGATACAATTCAATGCAACTAAATTGAGTTTTACAGCACTGCTACACAATATACCGTATTCCCCTATTAGTAGCGCCTTCCTAATAGAAGCGCCCCCACTTTTAAGAAACCTTACCTTCTTCAAAAATCCAAAAATTCCTAAAAAAAACCCAGAATTTTTCCGTATTTACCGCTAATGGATTTGATTACAACAGTTTTTTACTATGACACTGGTATGGTCTATGACATAAACCTTAAAGCGCTGTCATCATCAATTCAAATTACCGCTTTTATTTATCTTCTTTCTTTCAATTTACTATTTAGTTTATATTTTATTATTATTTAATTCATACGCAACCAACCCGTGTTGTAATCGTCAAGTTCGACGGAAATGTGTATCATACAGATACAGAGTGATGACAGCGATTATAATACTCACTATACAGTCGGGTTTAGGTTTAGTCAATGCCGGTGTCATAGTAAAAGATTGCTGTACAGTAATTCTATAAGGAAACAATCGGGAAAGATATTGAAAATTTGAACTATAATAAGAGCTCCCCCTTTGCACTTCGCATAGCGCCCGGGCCCTAATATTAGGGGAAATAAGGTAGGTTATAGGGCAATATTTACACAAATTCAAGCCTCATTTACATATCAAGATAAAATTTTGAGTCATGGATTCAGAAACTTTACAATTGTTGTGGGAGTTCCTGCAAACTCCCACTGTTGAATCCCTAGCTATTAGTCGCCAATTTCAATCAATGCAACAGTTTGGGCAGCGGTTCCAACTCTTGGTCCGTTTGACTGCCGCAGAACCACATGGGGATTGTTGGGGTACAAACAATATTACAAGCTGTCTAATGGAGGATAAAACGGTAATTGAAAGCCATTTCATTTTGACATGAAGAAATTTCAATGAACAAAACTTATAATGGAAGGTTAAGAATGTTCAAGATTTGCCTACTTAAAAGGCTATGGATGGACTTCAGGTAGGTGAATGGGATTTTAACAGTCCTCCTGAACAACATGGTATGTGGCACTAGGATTCACGAAATTCCATTGTATAAACACCAGACCCTAATTTGAGAACTATTTATTCAAATGGAACTCGATCAAGAACAAATGTTGCCCTTGGACGAGCTTCATGTAGGTAAACGGGATTTTAACAGAGAAAACATGGTATGTAGCATTTTCGATTGTATGAAAACAGGACAATAATTTGAGAACTAAACAGACCCCTGGAGGACAAATCTTAACTATACAGCAGCAGTTCTATAAATGCGATCGAATACTAAACTACTGACAATATTTTTTTTTCCATACCACCCACTTATATAAATATCTGTATTTATCTATATATCTATCAAGCTGGTACTATTCAGGGTGGAATTGGATATTTTTGTTATCAAAGTTTATATAATCTCTGGTAATAAATAATCGCTGATATAAAATGTCCCACTATGTAACATAAATGTTGGCATAATCATGGTTAAGTTTATTTATATAGACTTGTGCAAAGAAAAAAATTATCACAAGTTACAAATCCCATTCCCTAAAACCATAATATCCTAAAGTGGGACTTACAACACCTGATTAATTAAGCCCCTTAACACACAATTACCACCTTCATCACCTCTAGATGGCATGCCCATAGAGCAGCTAGTGAAACACAATTACCACCTTCATCACCTCTAGATGGCATGCCCATAGAGCAGCTAGTGAAACACAATTACCACCTTCATCACCTCTAGATGGCATGCCCATAGAGCATCTAGTGAAACACAATTACCACCTTCATCACCTCTAGATGGCATGCCCATAGAGCATCTAGTGAAACACAATTACCACCTTCATCACCTCTAGATGGCATGCCCATAGAGCATCTAGTGAAACACAATTACCACCTTCATCACCGCTAGATGGCATGCCCATAGAGCATCTAGTGAAACACAATTACCACCTTCATCACCTCTAGATGGCATGCCCATAGAGCATCTAGTGAAACACAATTACCACCTTCATCACCTCTAGATGGCATGCCCATAGAGCATCTAGTGAAACACAATTACCACCTTCATCACCGCTAGATGGCATGCCCATAGAGCATCTAGTGAAACACAATTACCACCTTCATCACCTCTAGATGGCATGCCCATAGAGCATCTAGTGAAACACAATTACCACCTTCATCACCTCTAGATGGCATGCCCATAGAGCATCTAGTGAAACACAATTACCACCTTCATCACCTCTAGATGGCATGCCCATAGAGCATCTAGTGAAACACAATTACCACCTTCATCACCGCTAGATGGCATGCCCATAGAGCAGCTAGTGAAACACAATTACCACCTTCATCACCTCTAGATGGCATGCCCATAGAGCAGCTAGTGAAACACAATTACTACCTTCATCACCTCTAGATGGCATGCCCATAGAGCATCTAGTGAAACACAATTACCACCTTCATCACCTCTAGATGGCATGCCCATAGAGCAGCTAGTAAAACACAATTACCACCTTCATCACCTCTAGATGGCATGCCCATAGAGCATCTAGTGAAACACAATTACCACCTTCATCACATCTAGATGGCATGCCCATAGAGCAGCTAGTGAAACACAATTACCACCTTCATCACATCTATATGGCATGCCCATAGAGCAGCTAGTGAAACACAATTACTACCTTCATCACCTCTAGATGGCATGCCCATAGAGCAGCTAGTGAAACACAATTACCACCTTCATCACCTCTAGATGGCATGCCCATAGAGCAGCTAGTGAAACACAATTACCACCTTCATCACCTCTAGATGGCATGCCCATAGAGCAGCTAGTGAAACACAATTACTACCTTCATCACCTCTAGATGGCATGCCCATAGAGCATCTAGTGAAACACAATTACCACCTTCATCACCTCTAGATGGCATGCCCATAGAGCAGCTAGTGAAACACAATTACCACCTTCATCACATCTATATGGCATGCCCATAGAGCATCTAGTGAAACACAATTACCACCTTCATCACATCTATATGGCATGCCCATAGAGCAGCTAGTGAAACACAATTACCACCTTCATCACCTCTAGATGGCATGCCCATAGAGCATCTAGTGAAACACAATTACCACCTTCATCTCCTCTAGATGGCATGCCCATAGAGCAGCTAGTGAAACACAATTACCACCTTCATCACCTCTAGATGGCATGCCCATAGAGCAGCTAGTGAAACACAATTACCACCTTCATCACCTCTAGATGGCATGCCCATAGAGCAGCTAGTGAAACACAATTACCACCTTCATCACCGCTAGATGGCATGCCCATAGAGCATCTAGTGAAACACAATTACCACCTTCATCACCTCTAGATGGCATGCCCATAGAGCAGCTAGTGAAACACAATTACCACCTTCATCACCTCTAGATGGCATGCCCATAGAGCAGCTAGTGAAACACAATTACCACCTTCATCACCTCTAGATGGCATGCCCATAGAGCAGCTAGTGAAACACAATTACTACCTTCATCACCTCTAGATGGCATGCCCATAGAGCAGCTAGTGAAACACAATTACTACCTTCATCACCTCTAGATGGCATGCCCATAGAGCAGCTAGTGAAACACAATTACCACCTTCATCACATCTATATGGCATGCCCATAGAGCAGCTAGTGAAACACAATTACCACCTTCATCACATCTAGATGGCATGCCCATAGAGCAGCTAGTGAAACACAATTACCACCTTCATCACCACTAGATGGCATGCCCATAGAGCAGCTAGTGAAACACAATTACCACCTTCATCACATCTAGATGGCATGCCCATAGAGCAGCTAGTGAAACACAATTACCACCTTCATCACATCTAGATGGCATGCCCATAGAGCAGCTAGTGAAACACAATTACCACCTTCATCACCGCTAGATGGCATGCCCATAGAGCATCTAGTGAAACACAATTACCACCTTCATCACCTCTAGATGGCATGCCCATAGAGCATCTAGTGAAACACAATTACCACCTTCATCACCGCTAGATGGCATGCCCATAGAGCAGCTAGTGAAACACAATTACTACCTTCATCACCTCTAGATGGCATGCCCATAGAGCAGCTAGTGAAACACAATTACCACCTTCATCACCACTAGATGGCATGCCCATAGAGCAGCTAGTGAAACACAATTACCACCTTCATCACATCTAGATGGCATGCCCATAGAGCAGCTAGTGAAACACAATTACCACCTTCATCACCTCTAGATGGCATGCCCATAGAGCAGCTAGTGAAACACAATTACCACCTTCATCTCCTCTAGATGGCATGCCCATAGAGCAGCTAGTGAAACACAATTACCACCTTCATCACATCTAGATGGCATGCCCATAGAGCATCTAGTGAAACACAATTACCACCTTCATCACCTCTAGATGGCATGCCCATAGAGCAGCTAGTGAAACACAATTACCACCTTCATCAACTCTAGATGGCATGCCCATAGCACAGCTAGTGAAACACAATTACCACCTTCATCTCCTCTAGATGGCATGCCCATAGAGCAGCTAGTGAAACACAATTACCACCTTCATCTCCTCTATATGGCATGCCCATAGAGCAGCTAGTGAAACACAATTACCACCTTCATCACCTCTAGATGGCATGCCCATAGAGCATCTAGTGAAACACAATTACCACCTTTTTAGAAGTAAATAAAAAAAGAAGAAAAAAAAACGTGATTTTAAAGGGATTAAATCAGGCCCTTTGTCAGGGTCAGAGTTCGACTTGATGAATAGAGTGATATTTTCTATTCTAAAGGGTCAAAACATATTTTTTTTTTTTATGAGACTAAAATTACTCCTTATTTAAAGGAAATTTATTCTGCGCAGTATTATGTCCTGTCCTAGGTTATGCACCAGGGTTAATTAACCCTTATCCCCCTACATATATATTAATGGATTATTCTTTCTTTGAATTAAGACCATTCCATTTATGTGACAAAGGGGTGTTTTGGGGGAAATGGTTGATCAGCAGCTGGACATTGTAAATCGTGATCAGCCTCCGAGTTACTTGTAGGCTGATCTGGGTTTACAATGGATGCAACGGCTATTATAGTCATGCTTAGCAGGTTAAGGATTTTTTGCCTGATTTCATTAAAAGTATCAGAGTTCATAGTTTAGACATGATCAAATATTAAGACAACAACATATTTTAATTAACCCTTAGCCCTCGAAGGGCAACTACAATAGCCTTTGCGTCCATTGTAAACCAGATCAGCCTGTGAGTAACTCGTAGGCTGATCAGGGTTTACATTATGTCCGGCTCCTGGTCAGTCATTTTCCCCAAAACACCCCTTTGTCACATAAATGGAATTATCTTAATTCAAAGGAAGAACAGTCCATTTTATATATGTAGCAGGTTAAGAGTTAATATGACATTTATAAGTCATGAACTAGAATCTTTTTAAAACTATAGATTCTTGTAGAAAAAGCCTAATATACCCTGCTTTAAGCAGAAATGGGCTGTTCATTCCAATTATTCCACACACAAAAATCCTGTTCCTAACAGAGCTATATATATATATATATATATATTTACTCTAAATTATTATATTAATAATTTCAGTTTGTTTTTATTATTATTATCATTTTTTATTTATTTTTTATTTATTTTTACATTTTTTATTTATTTTTTATTTATTTTTTATTTATTTTGTGTTTCATTTTTCAATAATGGTTTCAACGACTGCAGTCACCCCTATAAATGACAACAATTATAAACCTAAAAAATATCTGTGATTGTAATAAAGGTTTCATAATCAAATTGTGTGTAATAGTTGACAATAAGCATGCTCCAACTGTCAAAAATCCATTTGGGAGTCCCTCTTGTCGCTTGCCTAATATCGCCAACAAAAAAAATTGTCATAGACACGTCCTTCAACCTTATTCGGAATGTTTAAAACATTTTCATCCATTAATCGGAAACCGCAGAACATTAAAGGGAAATTTTTCCATTTGTATTCAAATTTGCTGTGGGGTATTTAATGGTTTTCTTAAATTATTCACAGTTTTATTGCTATGGGAGATGGCCAAATCACTTATAGCTGTCTGCTTGACAAAAATTATATGAAACAGGAGAAAAAACTGCTCAAAAACTGCAACATTTGATTCATAGTGCAAATATTTGTTTTAATAACTTTTATAAAGTAATGCATCTTTCGTCTGGCTGTACCATTCAGCAACTTCCTTTGGACGATCTCAAAAAACAGTCATGTTTATCGATGATCTTAAATGATGTTCTGAACAAATTAAAACAATTTGTCAAAGGCCAAGTTTTGAATACTAAATAAGAGTCATGGTACTTTAAGGTTGTTTAACGACTTCAATCTTATTTTATGCAGATGTATGCTTTCTTATAGCGAGTTCCCCATCTTGAAGACTTAAGACCATTTTGGAAACATTTTCCACTAATTATCAGACAGATATTTCTGACTGTCTTACTTATTACATAATGAACACCATCAGATCAGTCACCTGGGTTTAAAAGAAAGCCATACATCACAAAAGATGCCACGGTAGTGTGTCCCCTTGCCGCCCAAGCTAGTGTGTCATCTTGTCTATGATGATGTAACATGCGGCTTAGACAAAAATTAATAATTAATTTTAGACATTAAATTTAAATTTAATCCATCAACTTCCTGTATTCTAGACTGGTACTGTCTGCTAAATGGATTTGTTTAATATTTTAGACAAAGGCAGTAAACCAGTCTGGTATCACATGACTAGACTCGTCCCCTTGTTTGATTAAACTGTCTGTGGTGCCCATATCCCATAAAACAATTAAAAAGACCCCTGAGCCATCCGATACAGAATATCCTCCCTTTGTCAATTTTGATAAAAAGTTGAACAAAATCATTAAATGAGTGTGTGTGGATGCATGGTTTAATATTGTTGTCCACATCTTTTTGAATTGCAGACTGCATCCGTTATTTACTTTTCACACAAAGCTTAGCCAATAACATCTGCATTAAGAATGATTTATATTCCACAATCCATTAGTGCAGAATAACAATTGGCTGCTCACTCACTATCTTTGGACATTTTAAAAATAAAGGATGATTTAAGCCAATAAACACCTGCTTGTTTTTTTTGGGAAGTTTATAATAATCAAAAGTTCTTGACTGTTGTTGTGTTCTTTGTTTTTTTATGAACCATAATCTAGAAAATATCAACAAATAATTCATTCTCTGGTAGTTCATGAAATTATATTTTAACTTCATTTTTTCAACAAAAGTCTGTGAATGCTGTCTGAAATGGCATACTCTGTTTTGGATCACATTTATAAACATTCAGGTGTCAGGAGACTAACCGAGATACATTTTTTATACCAAATTCCATTTCTTTTTTTTGTATTTTTTTTTCGCTGCTAACAGAGTGTTTCACATATTAATTAGATACATTTTGTATGTCCTTTTCATTTGATGAACTTCAAACAATGACGTTTTCATTTGATGAACTTCAAACAATGGTTTTCTGAGTTGTTGCAAACAAAAAACAGGCATACCTTTTAAAGCTAATTTGATTGCAATGAAACTATTCAAGATTTTAAAGCAGAACATTGGCGCATAGTAAAATTGGAAAACTGAAAAAAAACACCCAAAATACTGATAAATGACCTAAATATACATTAGTTATAAGGCCAAACTAATTAGTCGATTCGTACGGATGGCGGGAGGTGAACAGTACTAGTTCTACCGAGGAAAAGTGGGTGGTCTGACACCACCACAAAAAATCGACCATCATATATAACCTTACGTGTTGAAAATGATGTAAAAAAACATACAAACAAATAATTATTATATAAGATGGATAAAGCATTATAAGGATCCATAATGAGCATCCATGTGAGATAGCAAAATTTCAACCCAGGGATCAGAATTGCAACCTGGGCCGAGGCTCTGCCGAGTTTTTGTTTGCAATTCTGATCCTGATTGTGAGATTTCACATGGATAAATTCACGATGGATTATTTTTCTCCTGTTACTTATACCCCCTTTACACAGAGGTGGCGATCGTTGAGCGATCAAAAATTGGCCAGATCTCTTGACGAACTTTCAATGAACGCCCAGTGATCGCCAACATATCGCAATGATCTCTCAATGATCCTCCAGTGATCTCTACGGTCGCCACGGTCTCCTCATAGTTTTGACCCAGTCCAAAACTATGAGGAGATCGATCACCAAGGTAAGCGTTCTCTTAACGAACGCTCAAGGAGCGCTCAACGATCTCATCGGTCTCCCAATGATCTCTCAGCGATCTTTCAATGAGCGCTCAATGATCGCCAAGGTTGCTCAATGATCTCTATAGATCACCATTAAAGTTGCCGAAAATTGAATTTTTGATCGCTCAATGAACACAGAAGCGACTTGTTCGAGGTTTTAGGAGATCGTAGAGAGATCGGGCCAATTTTGTATTGCTCAACGATATCCTTCTGTGTAAAGGGGGCATAAGTACAGGTATAAAACAATACAGAAAGTAACTTGAATGGCTACTTTTGATTTTACTTCTGAATAGGCCTCCATGGCCGACAACTGGCTAAAGTCTTGGTCAGTGAGTAGATTGGAACGGTTCAAACATTCGTGACAACTCTTTTTCACTTCCTTTTAAAAACCTGAGCGGGTGACTAGGTCTGCTTTTTATGCCCCCGAAGGGTGGCATATAGTAATCGCACTGTCTGTCCGTTCGTCTATACACTCGTGTCCGCTTCATAACTCTGACAATAATGGATGGATTGGCACCAAGGTCAAGGTCACACTTAGAGATCAAAGTTCAAAATCCGTTCGTCTATACACTCGTGTCCGCTTCATAACTCTGACAATAATGGATGGATTTTCAAATAATTTCGCACAATTGCTCACAACAACAAGGGAACGTGTCGCGAAAAAAATTAATAATTTTTAATTATTTTTTTTATTTTTTTTATTTTTTTTTTAATTTTTTTTTTTTAAATTTTTTATATTTTTTTTATATTTTTTTTTTAAATTTTATTTTATTTGATTTTTATTGTTTGTTTGATTATTTTTTTATTTATTTTTTAAATATATCTGTTGGTTTCATATTGCTCCAAGGTCAAGGTCACACGTACAGGTCTGTCACTTACTGTGACATTTCTTGTTTTGTTTTTTTTTGGTGTTAACGCCGTGTTAATAGCAGGAAGCATTGCTGTGCCTATTGCATTTTTTTGCGGTTCGTTGATTTTTGATGGAGTTACGGTCCCTTGACATTTTTTTTTAAATTTCTTGTCGGCGCTACTCCTCCTAAATGCCTTGTTGGATTGAAAAAAAAAAATATATATATATATATATTATTTTTATTTTTTTTAAATATTTTTTTTAATTTTTTTTTTTTAATTTTTTTTTTTTTTTTATTGTTTGATTATTTTTTTTTGATTTTATTTTAAATATATCTGTTGGTTTCATATTGCTCCAAGGTCAAAGTCACACTTACAGGTCACTTCGGGGGCATTTGTCACTTACTGTGACATTTCTTGTTCTTTATTTTTTCTACCATTATCCATACAAAATTGATAACAAAAAATAGATTTTGGATTTATATAACACCATATAAACAATTCACAATACAAGCTCATGTAGAATACGAACATGCTTTTATCTGGATACATAACTCCGCTGACAGTGCCACCTTTATTTTAGTAATATTTAATTTAGCATACTTATTTGCTGATGTTGAATAATAACACTGATTAAATCCAATGTTTCATTTTAAATGGCATGCATGGATTGCAACAACTTTTTCTGGCAGCTTCTTCATACGTTGCACATATATCATTCTGTGATAACACTATCTCACTTGTGATTTTCTTGCACCCCACCCACTCTGGTCGCCTCTTAAATTTGCAGGAGCCATAAATATCAATCTAGTTTAGAAAAGATTATCAGGAACATCGGGTGTGCTGTTTTATATATAAACATAAGTATGCAATGTTTGTATACCAACTTAATATTTTGTTTGACAATTTTGCTGATAATCGTGGTTTATAGTTCACCCCAACATAAACATTGCCAACCCACTAGCCACATTATTTTATTGTCTTATCAATGACGATTTCTGATAATGAATTCCATAGCGAAATCCAACTTTGGGAGAAAGTGGTTACTTGACTTTATGGCAATTAAATAGCATGTTAATTGCTCATTCTTGTGTGGTATACTTGAATAATTTATAGTAAAAAGTAATGAAAATACATAAAAACAACACTAACATATGTCCAGGAAGGTTGGCATACATGCAGAGGTTTAACTTCTACAGTCATCCTCATTACGGATATATACCTGAATTGGAATCTGCACAATTCACAGCATCAAAGATAACAAACAAACCTGCTTTGTTTAATGATTGTCTAACAATTGTTTCTCAATGCCAAGAAAATACTTTTAAGCTGAGTCACCAAAGTGAGTCCAGTCCTTAAACAAAGCTATTTCAGTGGTCAGGACATAGTGATGTAGTTCCTCCTTAACATCAGGACCACATTCAATTATACTCTGCAACTATAATATTGTTTTGGCCAACCAATGATGAGTGATGGCCAACCAATGATGCATGGTGGCCAACCAATGACAAGTGAGGGCTAACCAATGATGAGTGGTGGCCAACCAGTGATGAGTGAGGGACAACCAATGATGAATGGTGGCCAACCAATGATGAGTGGTGGCCAACCAATGACAAGTGAGGGCCAACCAATGATGAGTGGTGACCAACCAAAGAGTGATGGTCAACCATTGATGAATGGTGGCCGCTGATTGGTGGCCAACCAAGGATGAGTGGTGGCCATCCAATGATGAGTGGTGGCCAACCATTGATGAGAAAGAATTGTGGTCAACCAATGATGAATGGTGGCCAACCAATGATGAATGGTGACCAACAAAAAATGATGAGTGGTGGCCAACCAATGATGAGTTATGGTCAACCATTGATAAGTGATGGACAACTAATGATGAGATATGGTCAAACAATGATGAGTGATGGCCAACCAATGATGAGTGGTGGCCAACCAATGACAAATGTGGGCCAACCAATGAAAAGTGGTGGCCTCCCAATGACAAGTGAGGGTCAACCAATGACAAGTGAGGACCAACCAATGACAAGTGAATGAATGGTGACAAGTGAGGGCCAACCAATGACAAGTGAATGAATGATGACCAACCAATGATGAGTGGTGGCCAACCAATGGTGATGGTGGCCAACCAATGATGAGTGGTGGCCAACCATTGATGAGTAGTGGCCAACCAATGATGAATGGCGACCAACCGATGATGAATGGTGACCAACCAATGATGAGTGATGGTCAACCATCGATAAGTGATGGTTAAACAATGATGAGTGATGGCCAACCAATGATGAGTGATGGCCAACCAATGATGAATGGAGGCCAACCAATGATGAGTGGTGGCCAACCAATGACAAGTGAGAGCCAAACCAATGACAAGTGAGAGCCAACCAATGATGAGTGAGGGTCAACCAATGATTAGTGGTGTCCAACCAATGACAAGTGAGGGCCAACCAATGATGAGTGGTGACCAACCAATGAGTGATGGTCAACCATTGATGAATGGTGGCCAACCAACATTGAGTGGTGGCCAACCAATGATGAGTGGTGACCAACAAATGATGAGTGGTGGCCAATCATTGATGAATGGTGACCATTCAACCAATTATGGGTGGTGGGCAACCAATGATGAGTGATGGTCAAGCATTGATAAGTGATGGCCAACCAATGATGAGTGATGGCCAACCAATGATGAGTGATGGCCAACATCAATGCTGAGTGATGGTTAACCATTACAGAGGGATAGCCAACCAATGATGAGTGATGGTCAACATGAGTGATGATCAACCAATGATGAGTTATGGTCAACCAATGATGAGTGTGTAGAATATGAATTAAAGCTTTCTATTAAACATGAGGTTTAGGGTCAAGTCTAAATGCTTGCAATTTTATAAATACAGAATGACACATGTACTCGCACACAAACACATGTCCACATGCACACGCTACAGAATGACACATGTACTCGCACACACACACACGCGCACATGCACATACCACCCCCCCCCCCCCCCCATGCATGCATGCACGCACGCACGCACACACAAGGTCTGTGTCAAATATAAGGTAAGGTCCTGAATTAAACAAACCATGCTTTTTTTTGCCCTATGATTAATTCAGACAAAAAACACATTCTTTTTAAATTACATTTTATGACTTTGGTCATGTGTCAGTTATGAAAGTGATTTAACATAACAAATTGTCAGACATCTTAGGTATCGGGGGTTTTAAGGCGCACCAACACAAGAAAAATTATATGGCGCCTAAAAGGCATGAACATGCCAGGCTCATCCTCCATGTACATCGAGATAAAATATGGAAAATGGGCCTAGAACCTTCTCACCCTGAACTGCAGAGTTGCTGCAAATTCTATCGTAGAAACTCCATTTACGCTGGAGCCACGTTTATTGTTTTTCTGCCACTGCTCTTTTGATGTGAGCGAGATGGCACCTGAAACAATGCAGGGATTATGATGAAGACCTTTAATGAACATAAACAAAAAATGATAAAATGAACATGAATTTTGGGGGATTCTACCCCTCTGCCTACCCCTTCAAAGGGATCTGCAGTGGCCCTATTCTTTGCCCCCATGACCAAACGGGGGCCCCCCGGGAACCACACGGGGCCACAGCTGTATGAAGTAGGTGAAGTAGTAACAGAATTACCCAACATGCTAAACATTATTGATGTCCCAGGAGGAAGTAGGACCTACACAAAGCACAATATCTCAAAATAATGATGAATGAATAGGACCTTATCAGCATTTAACTTTGACAGAAACGTTTTTCTTGCTGATTTGTAATATGTTTAAGTATGATTGTGTTAAGTGTGTATTGCTGCTTTATATCAATCCCAGCATGCCCTTGGAGAAATATACATAGTTAGATAAACTTATCTAGAATTGCCTCTCCATCTGCTTAATCCATATTTATTGATGAATATTGTCAAAAGAATATTGTACATTGTACAGGCCTCAGCTGCCCTGTACTCTTTTCTTGAAAATTGTGCGCACAATTAAAACACATTTTTATAAGATATAACAACAGCACTGCCTAGTGGGGCATATACGCCTGTTGTTTCATTGTTGTAGACATACTACTTTGGAAGTTATTAGAACAATCATTTGTAAAAGCCAAGGTTAAGTTCCAGGTTAAACCTTTTACAAAGGGAAATAATTAAAAAATATATAAGAGAGAGTTATGGGCCTTTAAAAGACGTATTAATTGAATGCTGATGAAGATGTGTACAACGTTTCATTGTTGTAGACCTAATACTTTGAAAGTAATTGACAAGGTTAAGTTCCAGGTTAAATGTTTTTCAAAGGGAAATAGTTCGAAAAATATGATCAGTTATGGGCCTTTATAAGATGTATTCAATGGATCATGCTGAAGATGCACACAACGTGTCATTGTTGTAAACCTAATACTTTGAACTTTTAATAACACGAGCATCAAGAATTGCAGGGCAATCCATAGTCCCCCACCGGCCAAAACAAGCATTTTCCAGACATTTCCTATGATGGAGGTCAAAGATCAAGGCCAACGTCACAATGACCTTATTTTGGTACGCGACACACCTGACTTTCCCAAGATGTATTCATATACCAAGTTTGGTATATCTAAGTGTTATAGTATTGAAAATACGGTCCGGACAAGCATTTTCTACGACAGAGGTCACAGGTCAAAAGGTCACAGTGATCTTATTTTGGTACGCGACACACCGATATCCCAAGATGTATTCACATACCAAGTTTGGTATCTCTAAGTGTTATAGTATTGAAAATACGGTCCAGACAAGCATTTTCTATGACAGAGGTCACAAGTCAAGTCACTATGACCTTATTTTGGTAGGCTACACACCGTTATCCCAAGATGTATTCACATACCAAGTTTGGTATCTCTAAGTGTTATAGTATTGAAAATACGGTCTGCACAAGCATTTTCTATGACAGAGGTCACAGGTCAAGGTCAAGGTCACAGTGACCTTATTTTGGTATTTTGAAAATACGGTCCGGACAAGCATTTTCTATGACAGAGGTCACAGGTCAAGGTCAAGGTCACAATGACCTTATTTTGGTATGCGACACACCGCTATCCCAAGATGTATTCACATACCAAGTTTGATATCTCTAAGTGTTATAGTATTGAAAATACGGTCTGGGCAAGCATTTTCTGTGACAGAGGTCACAGGTCAAGGTCAAGGTCACAGTGACCTTATTTTGGTACGCGACACACCGCTATCCCAAGATGTATCCACAAACCAAGTTTGGTGTCTCAAGTTTGGGACCGGTGGGGGACTAATTAGCCTTAATCACTTGTAAAAGACAAGGTTAAGTTCTAGGTCAAAGGGAAATAATTTAAACAAGAAATATCACTGTAAGTGACAAATGCCCCCGAAGTGTCCTTTGACCTCTAAGTATGACCTTTACCTTGGAGCCATGGACCTGGTTTTTGTGCACGACATGTCGTTTGGTTGTGGTGAGCACTTGTGCCAAGTTATTTGAAAATCCGTCCAGGCATGCAAAAGTTATTGACTAGACACAATTTAACCTTTGACCTCTAAGTGTGACCTTGACCTTGGGGCCACAGACCTGGATTTTGTGCGCGACACATTGTCTTGTTGTGGTGAGCGCTTGTGCCAAGTTATTTGAAAATCCGTCCATGAATGCCAGAGTTATTGACCGGACACGATTTGACTTTTTACCTCCAAGTGTGATCTTGACCTTGAAGACCTGGGTTTTGTGCGCGACATATCGTCTTGTTATGGTGATCACTTGTGCCAAGTTATTTAAAAATCCCTGCAGGGGGTTGTGACGTTGCGGTCCGGACACGAAATTGCGTACCTGTTTTGGACCTATGAACTGCAAGTGTGACCTTGACCTTTGAGTTACGGACCTGGGTTTTACGTGTGACACATCATCTTGTTATGGTGATCACTTGTGCCAAGTAATTTAAAAATCCCTGCAGGGTTTGTGACGTTACGGTCCGGACACGAAAATGCGTACCTGTTTTTGACCTATGAACTGCAAGTGTGACCTTGCCCTTTGAGGTACGGACCTGGGTATTGCGCGTGACACATCATCTTGTTATGGTGATCACTTGTGCCAAGTTATTTAAAAATCCCTGCAGGGGTTGTGACATTACGGTCCAAACACGAAATTGAGTACCTGTTTTTGACCTATGAACTACAAGTGTGACCTTTGAGGTACGGACGTGGGTATTGCGCGCGACACATCGTCTTGTTATGCTGATTACTTGTGCCAAGTTAATTAAAAATCCATGCAGGGGTTTTGAAGGTACAGTCTGGACACGAACTGATACTTTGAAAGATATTAGCCACAATCTGTTGTCAGGTAAATGTTAAAGGACTGACGGACAGACAACGCCCGGACATAATACGACCCTGTGGGCGAATAAAAAGAGTTATTGTTAAATGTCTGAGTATACATTAAACCAAAATATGCATCGCTTCATTAAAATGTACAGTTAAAAGTTACACACAGTTATTTTGTAAAAAAAATAATTATTTATTGGAAAATCGGGTTGTCATGCCAGTTTTTCTTCACAATTTAATATATTTGGTAAATCAACCTATACATTCCAAACTTGTTTCCTTGATATTTTATAATATGTGCACGCAAACGTAAATACCAAAATAAATTATAAATCGAAGTATTAAATCTAATTTTAGTACTTCAAGATGCCGTGTGTCAATGCCATATGTGGAACTTAACTCGGCCAAATTTAGCCGTACTGCCCATGATCCTAGTTCGGTGGATCTAGTGGATGCAGTAACTGAGAAACCAAACAAAACACAAAAACTCAACACAGACGCCTTTGTTGTCGTCACTGACATTTAAATAATGTAATATGTGATCTGACCACAAAAAAAGTCAACCTTTTTTGTCTTCAACTATATCCCCTTTGTTACTTAGAGTCTGATATACTAGTAGTTTCTGCGAATGCCAATACCTTTACCCTCCCAAAGGGGAATATTAATTACAGTTTAGGCAAATGTTAGGGTCAAAATGGGTCTAACAACTGTAAATATATACGCCTTATTTGCATTTGGTGCACGCATAGCCCATTTCACTGGTACTTTGGAAATCTCTGTACAATGTTCAGAATTTCAGTCACATGGTGCAAAGTCACATGACTTCAAGAACTAATCAGATTCTGGTAGTCACAGAAGTATCAACACTTACAAATTTTGTAGTTTCAATGTTTATAATATCTGTATTGAGTTAAAGTAGTATGCACATTCGATTGCTAGAAACCTGTAAACTTGACTTACTCCTTGGAAACTGAGATGGATTTCAAGGCTACAAGAACGGGTTGACATCAGAGCAATGCAGTAAATTGGAACCAGTGTTATGATAGAAATATGCATTGTGACAATCCTGATTTTGAATAATTTGCATTAAAACAAGCTTTACCCAATGTTTTTCTACAATACCAAGTACCAAACACATTAATAAAATAAACCTGCCATGCATTATATTATAGTCAGTGACATTTAATAACATTTGCCTAATGTTTTTAATTTCACATTTGGCGCCGCCACAATGAATATTTAATGTGCCTACCAGCGTTTGATTGGTCGAACTATTTGGATACTTGGAGATAGCTCGATATTATCCGAGATTGTTCGGCGAATGTCAGGGTGAAATGTACTGTAGTTACTACCTTTTGTCATTCTGGAACCACTGATAACATTATTTCTTATATTTTGAGCGATGAACGTGAAACTGTATATACATGAAGAACAAGACAAAAAAAGTATTGAGTTACATTTACACCTTTCACATTTAGGGATGCCATCACTTTAATTATGCGCTTAATTAATTTAATATTTCATTTATGTAGAAAGTGCTTTTAAAAATAAGCAAACATAACAAGAGCTAGCTGTCGTCCAAAAGCTACAGCTCGCTCAACTTTCGAGGCCAATTTATTGGGAAGTTAAACTGAATAAAAGTCTACATTTAAAAGTTAATCATATATAACAAAGTTATGCACCTTGTTTGCATGAGCTTCTTTATATTTATGACAGTGAATATATTTGTCAAGTTCTATTGAATTTGTTTAAGAAAATTTGGAGATACCGGTTGTATTAAGGACTCAGTTGGGGGTCATACGTAAATAGATAGGTTTATAAGTGCGTTACTACTGTCTCGCCGCAGAGCTAGCTTTTATGGTGATATCGGAAGAGTGTCCGCTTCACATGCAAGGGGTCCCGAGTTCAAACCCGCTGAGTGCCTTAAATATTTATATTTTTCATTGTAATTTTTCAGGTCCGATTACATTGGTGGAGAATCTGGTTAGGCATTGTATGAGGTTCTTCCCAGATGCCATATCATTGTATATGTTGTTGTCTATATGTGTTTTGTGTTATTTGAAGGTTTCATATATCAAAAATAAAAAGGTTGGAGGTATGTAATAGAACTCAGTTGTGGAGTATGTAAATAGATAGGTTTATAAGTGCGTTACTACTGTCTCGACGCAGAGCTAGCTTTTATGATGATATCAGTAAAGCGTCCGCTTCACATGCAAGGGGTCCCGAGTCCAAACCCGCTGCGTGCCTTAAATATTTATATGTAATTTTTAATTGTAATTTTTCCGGTCCGAATACACCGGTATGATGAAAAAAATAATACATATAAAATGATGTCAAAAGAATACATAATTTTTTTTTCATTTTAAATAATTAATACCTCATCTAAATATCAAAAGGTTGCTGAGCGATACAAAACACAATTCAAATCATGAACAAATAGTCTGGGGTGCAATAAATGCTGCCACACCATAAATAATACAGGAGATCTGTATCTTACAATAATTCATACAGTCATCTGTGGTAACCTTAACACATTATGTTACTAGAACTGATGAGCGTCTGGCCAAAAGTATCCCAACATCAGAGGATTACTAGCTAACATAAATTTTCCAGTCTTTAGTGAATAATTACAAATATTTCCCAGATTGAAATAATGACATTTTTATGGTCGAACAACACGAAATAAACATATTTCTGAAATGAATTTCTGATTATTCCGGTCTAAATCTCAAGGGTGGAAGATTTTCCTGCAGTTATTATAGCGATATTTCCAATATAATCGCCCGTTGTGAAGAACTCGACCATTATGGGACTCCGTTGGTACTACATTCCCTGATTTATGCCAGTACCTACCTGAAATGTATAGCTCAGTAACACACTGCTCATTTATTTCATGTTGCTAAGAATATTGGAATGGGTGTTGGAATTGGCCAGAGACAATAAAAACAAGCATATCCATAAATTGGGCTGTAAATCATGATTTGTATGTGGTAGAATTTCTGCCTCCTAGATCTGGCACCCCAGACTGACTCTCCTTACAAGTGAGGAGATAATGGTTCACTATAATATACAGGGCCCGTAACTCATGTCACACTTTATTTCTAGGAAGCACTGCTTTATTGTTTCTGTAGTGGTTCCATATGTGTTGGCCTGATAGTTCGAGAGAATGGAACGAATAATTGCTGTAATTGTGCCCAGGAGAACAATTAATAATAAAGTGTTTTTTGTAATTTAAACACTATATAAAAAGAAATCATTCAGTGAAGATAATATACTGCAGAAATGTTTCGTTTTTATGAATTGAATTGAATCGGGGTTTTACGGCGCACCAACACAAGAAAGGTTATATGGTGCCAAACAGGGATGAACATGCCGGACTCATCCTCCATTTACATCTAGATAAAAATATGGAGGATGGGTCTAGAACCTACTAACCAACCTGCAGAACTGCAGAGTTGCTGCAAATTCTATTGTAGACACTCCATTTACGATGGAGCCACGTTTCCACATTTGCATATGCAGTGTAATGAAGAAAACCTTGAATGAGCATGATAACAAAATGAACAGGAAGGTGTGGTCCTACCCCTCTGCCTCTAGGCGGGATTTGCAGTGTCTCTGGTCTTAAAAGTATAGGTAAAATGAAATTTAAATACAACTGCAGGACATAGATACAGGTGTACTTAGGCCATATCGCAATTTATTGCATACGCATTTACAAGCTCCGTTTACTTTCTATGTAACAGAAAACGTCAATATTCGCTCATATTGATGTGTTATCGCTCATATTGACGTTTAGTAACATCATATTGGGTGTGTAATGTATACTTGTTCGCGATTGGTGCAATTTTCTGTTCATGTCAAAGGAAGTATGTCACGTGATATAAACAATGTTGATTTCATTATGAAAATTCCCACGATGTAACAACAATAATTATGTTTGTTTCAAATAAATGTTTTTGGTGAAAATTAATCTATTTTATTGTTCTAATTTAAAAATGCATATGCAATAAAAAGGTTATTAGATTTATATTTGGATATATGCACTTGTTCTTTCGTGCATAAATATTGCGCTCATAAAGTCGCGCAATGTTAATACGCGAAAGAACTCGTGCATATATCCCAATACAAATGTAATAACCTATAAATATTTTAAGAAAGATCTCAAACTTTAGAGATATAAATATTTTGGTTGGTTGTTTGAATGGTTTGAACCATTTTTTTCAACACATTTTAGGCTATATATGACTATCGATTTTTTTAAAATATAATTTGGGAATAATAAATATTGTAATAAAACTATAAGAATCTGGTTAATAAAAAAAGTATATAAAAAAGTATGAAGTTGTAAATCACACATTTTGATGTTTTATATTTTTAACCAGTTTGATAATGACATCATTTTTTTTATTTTTCTAGTCTTCGTTTTGCAGTTTTGGTTGACAGTAATTTGTTAGCATGGTACAGTGCTTTGGGGTGTATAGAATCATTGGTAGTAAAGAATCATTTTCTGTTTAAATTCATTTTTCTCAGCTCATATATTATAGATTATTTTAAAACTTCCCAGGCTTGCAGATATATCATATAAGCATACATTTATTCAGTGGTGAAATTATTTGGGACATTTTTCCATGCAAAATATATCACGATGTGCAACACTTCTCAGAAAAAATGATTCTATACTACCTGAATGCAGTGTGGTTTTGAAACAATAAACTCAGAAATAAATATTTGCTGTTTTAACAAATGTTAGGGACAAAAGTCAAAATGCAATCATCAATTAAGGTAACTTGTTGAAGTTTGGCACTTTTAAGGATAAAATGAAATTATGTAAATATTGGTGCAAAAACGCCTATTAAAAAATCACAGTTTCAGGACAATAATTTTAGAAATGTTGCTATCATACAACTAAAAGGGTAAATCTAAATCAGAAATTAAATAAACATTTTCCTTCGATTTTAAAATTAGACATTTAACCCAAGTGATTCTATACCCCCAAAGCACTGTATTTGCTTTCTGTTCTTCTAGTTTGAACAAGTGGAAACATGTTTAAGTCTTGCCACATAATTATACTGAGGTGCACTTGTATCTGAGAGTAATCAAGTTAAGAGGTGAAACATCTTTACAAGTGTCTGGGTCTATTCTTTTTACAAAAAAAAAAAGATATTTACAAAATGATAGATAATACTTGTAATTTACCATCACACAATATGGAACACAAACAAAATACATCTTGACACAATACCAAAGAAAGAGTTTAGGGAGTTCTCCTTCAGCAGGATATAATTTGTATGATGTTGCAATTTATTATCTATATAGTGTTGTGAATGCTTTATAATTGTCAAGGGGGACATTATGGGCTGGTGTATCACACTGGTAAGTGATAGATTACCTAACGGCAAACCAATATTGGAAATAGACACAATGCCATCCTTCTCCAGAAGCATCCATAACAATCGTAGGACCTGAGGGGAAAATTGTAGGACCTGAGGAGATATGAATCCAACAGTTGCTATAGTTTTATATTTAAAAAAAGTCTACAGTAAACAAAGGTAGAAGTGGACTGAAACAAGTTCAACTGATATATCACATGGCATGTCCTGTCAAATAACATCACTATCACATGGTATGTCCTATTAAATGGCAGTATAATAACTTGGAATGCCTTTTCAAATGACATCACTATCACATGGCATATCCTTTAAAGTAGCATCACTATCACATGACATGTCCTCTGCAGTGGTATCACTATCACATGACACATCCTTTCAAATGGCATCACTATCACATGGCATGTGCTTTCAAATGTCATGACTATCAAATGGCATGTCCTCTAAAATGACATCATTATCACATGGCATGTCCTCTCAAATGGCATCACTATCACATGGCATGTGCTTTCAAATGTCATGACTATCAAATGGCATGTCCTATACAATGGCATCACTATCACATGACATGTCCTTTCAAATGTCATGACTATGAAATGGCATGTCCTATACAATGGCATCACTATCACATAGCATGTCCTCTCAAATGGCATCACTATCACATGGCATGTCCTCTCAAATGGCATCACTATCACATGGCATGTCCTATACAATGGCATCACTATCACATGACGTGTCTTCTCCAATGGAATCATTATCACATGGCATGTCCTTTCAAATGACATCATTACCACATGGCATGCCCTCTACAATGGCATCAATATCACATGGCATGTCCTCAAAAATGTCATCTCTATCACATGGCAAGTCTTCTCAAATGGCATCACTATCACATGGCATGTCCTCTCAAATGGAACTTTAGTAAGATGACAATGCCAAGTCTGAACTCTAGCAAGATGTCAATGCTATATCTGAACTCTGGCAAGATGCCAGTGCTAAATTTGAAATCTAGTAAGATGTCAATGCTAAGTCTGAACTCTAGAAAGATGACAATGCTAAGTCTGAACACTGGCAAGATGACAATGCTAAGTCTGAACTCTAGGAAGATGTCAATGCTAAGTCTGAACTCTAGTAAGATGTCAATGCTAAGTCTGAACTCTAGCAAGATGTCAATACTAAGTCTGAACTCTGGCAAGATGTCAATGTTAAGTCTGAAATCTAGTAAGATGTCAATGCTAAGTCTGAACTCTAGAAAGATGACAATGCTAAGTCTGAACTCTGGCAAGATGACAATGCTAAGTCTGAACTCTAGGAAGATGTCAATGCTAAGTCTGAACTCTGACAAGATGACAATGCTAAGTCTGAACTCTAGCAAGAAGTAAATGCTAATTCTGAACTCTAGCAAGAAGGCAATGCCAAATCTGAACACTAGTAAGATGACAATGCCAAATCTGAACTCTTGCAAGATGTACAAGATGTACGTACCAGTAGACAATACCTTTAATGTATGAACTTATTATATGCCGAATGGTACCGTTTGAGACAGGTGATTTGAATGATTTTTTTAAATTTACAGTCGTTATTGAGAAGATGTTTGTCTCGTTGAGAATGAAATTTGTTTTGATTTATTGATTGTTATTATTGAGATATTAAAGGTATTGTCTACTGGTGCGTTAGCTGTTTGTGGTTCAGTATATATCCATTATTGTGTATTTTGGAAAATACTCTTTTGGAATACATTCCATATTAAAAGTGTATAGGTGCCTATTGAAATAAATATCAATCATGATGTCTTTTTTAACATACAATTATAATTATTTTGAAATAAACATCAATTATGAATGTTCTGAAATATACATTATGTTCCTTTAGGTATATACATTAATTATGACGTATTTTGGAATGAAGAGGTCTATAAAAGCACAGCAGTGAACTTGTTTATATGAAGTAGCTCTTAATGAAATATAATTGTTCAAATGTAGTTAATATCATGATAAGCACTGGAGAACTGATTAAACAATTACCAGTAACTGCTTGGTTACCAGGCCTACCCTAAGTTTCAGATGAGGTATTATCCATTAACAGGGAGTCATCAAGTGGTGTTACAATAAGTACAACAAGAAGTACTACAAAGAAACTACACATTGAAAAGGCAAACATTGGAGAAAACAGCCAAAAAACCTAAGTTTATGTCTTGATATGTTTGCACCAAGACATTAGTACAAATAAAAACAATTTCAATTTGTTAGCTATCATAACATGTTGTAACTACATTAAGGCCATAAAATATTAATTGCTAGATTCTCATCCCCGCCCGCCCCCGCCTTTTTTATGCCGCCCAGGTAATTTTTATTTCTTCAAAACAAAAAAACAAAAAATTAAAAAAAAAAAAAAAAAAAAAAAATATTAAAAAAAATATTAAAAAAATAAATATATATATATATATATAAATAATAAAAAAAAATGCTGAAAGTATGAAACACTATTAAAAATGTGATTACAATCTTGAAATACTCAGTAGTATATTTTACTATTTTTGCCTTGTGCCGAGGCCATTTTCCATTTGTCGTATAAAATAAACAAGAGGGCCAAGATGGCCCTATATCAATCACCTGTGTACTGGCCCATTATCAAACTTCTTCGAAATCTTATGGTCATATACAATCTGTGCAAGTTTGGTTAAGATTGTTCAAGAATTGTGGCCTCTGTTGTTTACCAACATTGATATAAAGACACTGACAAAGTTTGGTAAAGATCAAATACAAAATGAAGGTGTTAGAGTGTAACCTCTGGGTCATGGCCAAATGTGACCCCAGGGCTACATGTAATATATGAGAGCTGTGTGCCTTGTGGTTTCAGAGAAGATTTTTTAAATTTTTCCCTATACAAGTCTATGTAAAACATGTGACCCCTGGAGCAGAGCCAAATGTGACCCCAGGGTCACCATTTTAATAACCTTGGTAAAGGACCATATAAGCTCATAGTAAATGCAAAATATTAAACCTCTGGCTCTTGCAGTTTCAGAAGAAGATTTTTTAATTTTTTCCCTATACAAGTCTATGTAAAATTGTGACCCCCGGGGCGGGGCCTAATATGACCCCAGGGTCACCATTTGAACAAACTTGGTAAAGGACCATAATCTTATAGTAAATGAAAAATATTAAACCTTTGGCTCTTGTAGTTTTAGAGAAGATATTTTTTTTCCTATCTAAGTCTAATAATGTAAAACTGTGACCCACGGGCCGGGGCCAAATTTGACACCAGGATCTGGCTCTTGTAGTTTCAGAAAAGAAGATATTTTAATTTTTTCCTATGTAAGTCTATGTAATACTGTGATCCCCGGGGCGGGGCCAAATTAGATCCCAAGATCACCATTTGAACAAAATTAGTAGAGGACCTAAAGGTCATGCTACATGTAATACATGACTCAACAAATACATGATTCAAAAAATCTTCTCTGAAACCACAAGTCACATGAAAGCTCTGTGCCTTGTGGTTTCAGAGAAGATTTGTTTAAAGTTTAAACATGCAAAATCTCAATATACAAACTTTGGACCCCCAGGGCAAGGTCTTTTTTTACCCCTGGAACTTCATTTGAATAAACTTGATGTCTAGGCGTTGGCGATCATTTTAAAAGAAAAACTGTCGAAATCTGTCCAACGGTTCTTGAGAAGATTTTTTAAGGTTTCGACCATATATGTTAATGGTGGCCATCTTGGATGCCACACTGACCTAATTTTAAAAAATCTAAAAAGCATTTATCTATGGATCATCCATGTGAAGTTTGGTCAAAATTGGCCTAGCGGTTTCTGAGAAGTCGTTTGAAGCAAAAGTTGACGACGGACGATGGACGGACGGACAACGGATGAAGTGTGATTCCAATAGATCACCTTGAGCCTTCAACTGAGGTGATCTAAAAACATTTAAAAAGAAATTCACCTGCCGCCCCTATTTTGAAATAAATTTGGATGAGAAACTACCTATTAATTTATTATGGCCTTATTGGTAAACATTGGAGAAAACAGTCACTACACTTAGTTCACTTCTTGGTATGTTTGCACGAAGATGTTATTACAAAACACTTTAAATCTGTTATTTACCTAATGATCAAATGTTGTTACTACATTTACTGGTAAACATTGGAGAAAACAGTCAATTACACATAATTTACATGTGCACCAAGACAGTACAAAACACTTTTAATTTGTTATTTGCGACATAATTTGATATCAGAGAAGGTTATAATTGGGAGGCAATTTGTTTAATTAGTCAACTAATGAAAATGCATGCAGATCATCTGCAGCAACTTAATAGTAAATAAAATGCAGATTAGAATTCTTATCAAACTACAGACTTGCAATAATGACTTCACTTGCTCTTTCATGGTTCAGAAGCCATGCTGCCATACATTTAAAAGATGCTTGAGAAAGAGCAAAACAGTGATATGTAAGAATCTAATCATTTGTTCACTAATAATCCCATTACAAGCACAAACTGATCAAGAAGGTTGCTGTAACAATATGTTAATGTTCATCTTCATTGGGTTAATCTTCATCAGTAAGTTTCTCATCTACGAAAAGCCGATTTACTGTGGGTCCTATCAGTGATATAAAAAGAGCAGAACCAGTCAGTGGGATTTCTGTGTACAATAATCTAGGGTTTAATGTCAAAATAGGCAATTAACGTAACCATCTACAAGATACATTTCCTTGATTAAATGTCTTTATAGCTAAGGGAAATGACTTATGTAAAGATCAACTTTATGATTTAAATGAATTGAAAGCAGTTGTTAAAGATGTAAAAAGCAAGATTTTTTAGCCATTTAATAGGTTGCTCTTTGAAATATGTTGTAAGATGTTTGCAATCATTTGAAAACAAAACCCCTCCAATAAGTGTACTTAATATATACTTTGATGGGAAGCTCACACTTTAAACAGTATCTTTGAAAGTTACAAGAAAAATGTGAGTTCAGCTAAATGTTGTTATTTATAAATATTAATTAAAAGGTACCGCGACGTCGCAGCTAAATGTTTTTACAACGTTTACTCCCAGAAGTGAGATACCGAATGAGGTCTGCAGGCTATTTTCGGAAATAGGGGGAACAGTGTACTAAGCAGAAATTGAAGATTTGGGTGTGCAAACATTTTGTGATAAACTGTCTTCTATAAATGTATCCGAACCATAATAATTTTTAGATAGTTAGAGAGGGGGTGGGGTATGGGTGGGTGGTGTGGTGGTGGTGGTGGTGGGGGGGGGGGGGGGGGGGGGGGGGGGGGGAATAAATGTATCCGAACCATAATAATTTTCAGATAGTTAGAGAGGGGGGGAGGGGAAATAAAAAAAAATAGGGGAATTTTCTCAGCTGAAGAGGGGGAAAAAAATATTATATTTTGCTAGGGGAAGGGGCCAAATATCGGCCCCTGTTTATGGGTAAAACAAGCCTTGGGTCTGTGTACATCCCACTCCCCAAAACCCATTTTTTTATATCAATGAGAAATTGGTTGCCAATTTCTCAACCCAAATTGATTAAACACACACTCCTAACAAATTGAGGCAAAGCCCAGTCTCCTTGACAAGTATAAATATTGAAGTAATGGAGTTATGTAACAAATAACAAATAAGAAAACTTAAGAGCAATTTCCAACAATTTCTCTCTGGCAGCCCTCTTGCATTTTGTTGCATGGATCTTGATAACAAACTCAGAACATCTTAATAATATAATAGTTTTATAAACATTTTGAAAATACATGTACTTGTATACATTTTTTTTTTGGCTGATTGTCATCTTGGGTTTTTAAAGCAATCAAGCTCAATTAAGGTCCCCAGGGTCTTGTTACCCACGAATTTCTGAAATCATTTCAGAATGGCATTTTTTAACCTACATCCTCTGGTGACCATCTTGGAATTAAAAAGATTCACGATAAGTTTGAAAAGGATATCTTAAAATTGTGACCATAAAATGTCTCGAAACCTTTTAGATTTTATTTTTTTTAAATATTACCTCTGCCATCTTGGATTTTGACACGTAGATCTCAAAACCGAATGTTTAAAACAAAACCTGTTAACATAGTTCCTATGGCAGCCATATTGGATTTTGATACATTGTACTAAAAAATAAACTCAGGTGAGGTTTTATGTTTATAAAGACATACACACTTAAAGAAATACTTTGACAGAAGGATGAACAAAGTCAACTGCTTTCAACTGGGAATTTTGGTGCCAACTCATCCGAATGAATGATGATCTACTATGAATGTGACGCTCTTTCAGTCTTACAAAAAAATAACAGTTTCCATCAAAATCTCCTCCAAAATCCAATTTCTTGCTCAAATAAAAGTCCATTTTAACCTTTCACGGTGTATGACGTGTAAATCAAAACAGATTAGGCAAGACTTCAGGCAAACTTTGTCATAATTTCTTTTTTATTCTTCCGGGTCATTATACGGGAAATCATGTGGAAATATGAATTATACCATTGCCAGTAAAATATCTCCAAGCAAAAATAACATAATAAATCAATAGGGATGAATTGCTTTAATCCCACTGAATGCATTGTCACCTTCCGCGAGCTCCTCTCCCCAGAGCCTGAACTACCAAGTCATTTCCTAGAGCAATAAAGTTTTCAATCTGCTTTGTTTTTTGTTTATAAATCATAACAGCCTGCAGAATAAAGACTGAAATAGCTGACATTTCACTATTGGCAGCGATACATTTGAATGATAGCCGTTAATGGTAAAATTCTGTCAGAAGAAAAATGGAATTTTCTATTTTATTGCTCATAACAAATGGAATCATAATTTTATTGCTGATTAGTTCAGAACCAACAATGGTGCTATAACCGGGGGTCGCGCCTACCATCATAATAACCATAATGACTATAACAGGACATGTTTCTGATAACGTGAAACGACATAGACAAGAGCCCACACAGATTCGTAGATACTACCCGATGTGGGACATAATAATCCGGTTCGTAATTTATATCTTTCTGGGTGTTTTTTTCTCTCACCAAGCAATCAGTCCGAGAGTTATTCATCAGATAGGCAGTTAATTGTAACCTGTTGCCTTTGTAACAAATGACTTAACCAATTTTGAATTTAGATTCCAACAACAACAACAACAATAAGACATGCTTTGAAAATATAACTTATATGTTTGATTTTTCATATTAAAACGTTATAAACTATTTGCAATAAATATAAAATTCATTGGAGAAAATATCCAAATAAGACAAAATTCCACTGAATCAAATTTCTCACCTACACTTAATTTTGACACACAAAAATAAGATACAGAATACTACTGATAAACCCATCACAATGCTTACTGTCAAGGTCAATAACTAAATGGGTGCAACTCATCACAAATTAGAAACAGAGCTTAAAGCTACAGTCTCTATATCAATTGATTTCTTCTTTGTAGGCGTGTCTTTATTTGTAACTTCATGTTCACCAGCTCATGTCGAAATCGGGTATTTAAGCGAGCAAATATAGCGCAGGAAATCATTTACTGTATATACATTGACCAGTGCACATCGTACCTATACACAGGTAGCAGTAATTTTTACAGAAAAAAATAGTAAGCCTCTTTCGGGGCTCGAACATACGACCTTCTGATTTCAAGTCAGGTGCTCTATCCACTGAACTATACAGCTACTTGAGAAAATAGTATACTGACTACCATTTAATATGAGGCAAAATAACTATACATATTTCAACATAACTCAAGATGGATCAATAAATATGTAGTCCATCTTGTCGCAAGTGTAAATTAACATTGCCTGGTGTAATACTGTATGTTATCAATATGAAACTAATAATTCGCCTCAAAATAACCAGATCTCGACTTGTTATTTAGCGCTTGATGACTTTGTGTGTGCGCACATGTTATTACGTAATGCCATATTTGTGTTAAAAATACTACAACATACCAATAAATAGTCATGGTCTAGTGGTTCAGCGTACATCTTTCAAAACTTACAAGTGCAAGGCTGTGGTTCAAATCCCGTTCGGGGCAAGTATTTTTTTATCACATATAATCTGAAGCCGTCAATTTATCTATGTTACCTGTACGGAGCCTAAATAAAAACGTGAAATTTTACACATCGATTTCTGCTTATATACTGACTTTTGGGGTGTTCGTCGATTTGAAACATGACTCATTCATATTCATCAGTTATTACCAGTTAAAATAGGGACTGTGTAGCTTTAATGCAAAATACAAAGTTAAATACCTATAAAACTATTTGTGGAACTGCTCTGTACAACTGAGCTGTACTACATTAATACTCAACTACGGTCCTAGTTTGATTGATCTAGTGCATGTAATTTCCAAGAAACTGAGCTAAATGGCAAGCTTAAAGGGACAGAAGGCAAACTTGATTTTTTAAAAGCTTGAGGTGTCCAAAGTCAAAATGATACTGGATTAATAAATTAAGACATTAAATTTAATGCTTCATCACAGTTTTAAGATAGCCAAGTGTCCCTTTAACTTAAATTGATAAAGTTAATGTAAGATTCAAGGTCAAGGTCATTTAATTGAACTGCTCTTGTAACTGAACTGTACTGCTACCAAATGTACTACTATGATCCAATGTACTGTAACCCAGTGTACGACTATGATCCAAATTGTTGGTTCATCTAGCGCATGTTGTCCCTGGGAAACAGCTACAGTAAATACAAAAACTTAAAAGTGAGACAATAATGAGTATTAAATTTTGGAATTGTTTCCAATATTTTGAAAGTTATTTCTCGCCTTTCAAAACACTGTTGCTGCATGGATACACACTGCAAACTGCATAGTCCAATAAAAGCTGCAAATTACCAAAACATTGCTGTTTTTGCCCATGTCTTTTTGTAGAAATTAAAACAAATAATTTAAGCCAGTTGAGTACTTAAGTGTACTGAACTAATAAATGCGTACACTAACCAAGAAATGATGGATGTGTTACAATTTGAAAACTCGACTTTCCTAAAAAAATACTTTCAGTGCCCGGTACTTAGTGTTACTTTATGACATGTTAAAATCATTTTACAAGTATATCATAATGGAATATCTGTGTATTGAAAGCTATTTAATACCCATTTTATATCAAGTAAATATATATTTAATTCCAAAATAAACTGAATATCCAAGTAATCAGAACAAAATCAGATCTGTTCTACTAAAAATGCAATTGAGATAAAAAAAACAACAACCGCATATCTTCTGGTAGGCTGCGTTATGATCGCCCCTATTAATTCCAGAAAAATAACAGCAAACTCTCCCTTAAAGCAGAACTGACATTCAAGCCTCAACATGCTCAAAACATGCGTATTCGATCATGTGACACAGTCATACGACCTACCTCATAAGCTCCTGGTCCAGGCATATCGTTCTTCCTCTCTCTGAATCTCTGGTCCTTGGTCACTAGCATGTTTCCTCGTCTGTCCTTATTTCTTGGCTCATAGGCACCAGGACCTGAAGATACAAAACATACTCGATAAATATACCCGCTATACAGGAATAAGACTGCTAGGAGAGGGTGAACTTCACTTCACAAATTAAAGCTGACCATTGTTCTAAGAAACTCAAAAGTGCACGAGCAGTGCTTCAAGTGCCTGAATAATGCTGGTCAAGGAAGAGATGATCAAGTGACCATAATTCGGACAGTGATGACCAGCTCAGTCAGGTGAGCAGCCATCCATGCCGTCTGCTATATGTCTTCAGTGCATCTAACTTGCATATTAAACAGGATGAGACTGGAATCAAAAATTATAATAAATTTAAATAGCTATGTGCTGTTATATTCCTTCGACTTGAAATATAGTCAGTAAGATATAATCACTACACAGTGTGTTAGTGACCTAATATGGGATATACATTGTCAGTAAATTCCATTTACATTCAGAGTTTTAAAAGAAGCTTGTATGGGAAACAACCGGACGTTGTGAAGGAAATGACAGCACATCAAAATCCGGTTTGACGTGAATAGAAAAGTTGGCATGTATGGACTATACACAGTCTCCACGTGATACCTTTATTTCAATGTTAATACTGGAAAAAAGTAGGAGGCAAGACATACTGAAATACAAGGTCTGCTACTCAAGATTTGTCCAGATCCTGCCATCTTACTGGTACTCAGCAAAATCAAGCAAGTTTGGTGAATGTAATCATGTGGAAAAAGAAATGAATCTGCTTTAAAATGTAGAGCAATTTAATTTTAATACATCTAAGCAATTATTCTAACGCACTTGCCGAAAATCCTGCAATCCGACTGGCAGACGTTCAAACATTTGGACTTAAATAGTGCATAACCCATCGCAAATCCAGTTTTGTGACATTCAGCCGTCAAAAACATGACGTCATCAGAACAATAAAATGTGTTAGAAAGGGGTTAACCATTCTGCAGTACTGTCATTTTGACTTTTGCAATGGTAATATGGGCCGCAACACACGAAAACGTCCCTTCGGACGTTTTGACAACAACGTCATAAAGTAACAATTTATGACGTCGGCCGGTAATCAATTAATTACTAGTCAAATTTCTCGTCACTTCCGTGTTTTACTTAATTATTATATCATAGGGAATATGTTTTGTTAATATAAATAGTTGATGCTATAGAAATGATAATTGTTTATGTTTTTTGTTGTTATTTAATAAACGACGTCGTCTAAGATGTCGACGTCAATGTCAAAATTAATGGTGAGTACAATCTTTAATTTCCAAATTGAGATAAAATCATTTTGAATTAAGATATCAACATAAAATAAGAGATTTTTAAAGAGAAAATCATTGTGTTTCATAAACATAAAAAAACATGAAATGTAAAAAAATTGTCTAAAGGGTCGTTTTCGGGTGTTTAGGCTCATATCAGTCGTTTAATAGTGGCAAAACGTGTTTAACGTGTCACCATTAACAAAATTTGTGACTAATAAAAACGACTAAAATATACCGTCGCAAATTTCACAATTTCAATACAGTTTTAGCACAATAATTTGGACAAATAGATCATCAACAATTAAAACACACAATTTGTACACAACATGCATCACCCCACCTTTTTATTCTTCGCAAATGGTGGCAGTAACGATCACTCATTTCAAACTCAAGGGTTCTACATAATGAATACTAACAAAAATATCTGTATTACTTCATTTTGGTAGCTTCTCATATATCAAACTACCATCCATTAATGAAAAAAACACTTTGACAAATCTCCCCTACTTTAAACTGTAGACACTTTATACAAAAACTGAATAACCTCCGGCGATCAATCAGCTTTTACATTTTAAACAGGAGAGTTACTTTTAACTACAACAAAACCTTTAACAGATTTAGAAAATCTACCAACAGAAAAAAAAGATAAATTGCCCATAAAATATATTTCCCATGTGAAATCACTCGAAACAAAATTAAAATATACATTTGATGTCATACATTTTACAACACAATATTATTTCGTAATTTGTATAGTTCATTCGCAAGAGATAATCGACGATAAAAATAAAGTAAAATTAACATAGCTACAGGCTTTAAATGTTATACCGGTAAAACACTTTATATGCCATTTGAATGAAAACAGTCACACCTTTTAGTCGCCGTTTTCTAATTTTTCAAACCTCTTAGTAAAAAGTCATTATATCAAAGACAGCTTGAGTAATTAAGGACCTCTCCTCTCTCTCTAGACCTCACAGCTCCCAAATACTTCATCATCCCTCCTCCACCCTGACCTCACAGCTCCCAACTTCTACATCAGCCCCACCTCTTGACAGCTCAACAGTGTTGCTGTTTTCCACAATAGTCTAACTGAAATGTGTTTTAAATTAGATTTCTTATTCAGATCGCCCAGCAAGTTAAACATGTTTGGGAATTTTATTGCTTTCCACACTCAATGTTTGATAACGTTTGACTGCTTTAGATCCAGGGATAAAATCATCATTTTAAAACAGAATCAATAATATAATAGTTTAGAGTTTGTTTCATCCCAGAATAGAACTGAACTGGAAGAGTGGAGAATAGAAAACACAACGAAAAAAAAGTTCGGATAATAAGTTCTTTCTTCTTTCTTGACTTCATTATTGCTACTGATCATCAATTTCTCCAGATCTTTTTATTCCATGCCACAATTAACTTAGCTAGACCTGCTTTGTTTTAAACTACATAATATGTAAATGTTATACTCTCTGCAAAACATCAATACCACTCTGGGGCCAAATTTTATTATTCGTCAAAAATAATTAACATAATACCTGCCCTACAATATAAAGCGTATCGGTATTAAGTATTTATTATTCTTTTACCACACAATACTGATTTTAAAAGGCAGATTTTCCATTATTATTAGGCTGATAATAAACTTATCTTTCGTTATTATACGTTTAAGATTTTGAATGGTTCAGCTCAACAGCTTGTAACTTTGTTTTATAAGCTTATGAGTACAGAACATGCTTTATTCAAAAGCTTTATTTATTTTGTAAACCTTTTAAAGAATCATTTCATCGTGTGTTTGCTATAGATTTTTTTATAGGCTCAGCTCAACGGTTCATTTAAACTTGTCTAAATGCATTTCCTTTATTTTGCAGTTATTTTCAAACTGAACAACGGTAGAGGAAAGTTCGGCAGCTCTCCGGAGTTGCATTCTGCATTCCATGAAGTGTTCAAGAATTTTCAGAATGTCAGAGATAACTTGTACAGTGTACAAACAATGGCAAACAAGTTGTTAAACTAATTGTTGGTGATACAATCTGGCCGTGTCAGAAGCAGGTAATTGTGTTCTGCATGCAGCTTGCCTCCAATAATGTGAGGTGAGCTCAGATAGCCTTATCACCAGAGCCATGTCAGAATCACTTGATGCAAACTCAGCTCTCCAATATCATGCTTCTTCACAGGGCTTGGAACATTGCAGGAAGCTGAGCAAGACACTGAGTGTTCCCAGGGAGCGGTAAACTGATGGACTGGCAAATGTTACTGAGTTAAAACTGAAAATCCTGCTTACCGTATTTCCCCTAATAAGCACCTCCCCTAATATATGAGCACCCCTTTAAAATTCACTATATTTTCGACCTTTTGTATCCAAAACTCCCCCTAAAAAATAGAAATTCAATAAAAAACAACAACAACAAGTGTCATTGTCAGTGACAAATGCCCCCAAAGTGTTTTTTTACCTTTGACCTCAAAGTGTGACCTTGACCTTGGAGCCACGGACCTGGATTTTACGCGCGACATGTCGTCTTGTTGTGGTGAGCACTTGTGCCTAGTTATTTGAAAATACGTCCATGAATGTCGGAGTTATTAACCGGAAACGAAAGCACTTCTTTTTATACCTTTGACCTCTAAGAGTGACCTTGACCTTGGATCCATGGACCTGGATTTTGTGCGTGACATGTCATCTCTTTGTGGTGAGCACTTGTGCCAAGTTATTTGAAAATCCGTCCAGGAATGCCAGAGTTATTGACCGGAAACGATTGTACGGACTGACGGACTGACAAACAGACGGACGGACGGTGCGACTACCATATACAAATATGTCGCCCTTCAGGGGCATAAAAAAAAATAAAAAAATATTCTGGGGGCATACGGTAAACTGGTATCAAGACCATAGGAGGTGACTGTACAGTATCTATAAACCAAACTTGATCATTTTTAAAAGAGTTCCAACAAAAAACATAATCAATACTAATCTATGCCTTTTATTTTTAAAAAAAAGTTTGTCTTTTATAATACCATACTTTTACTTCGAACAGATTTATCACTTTTTGTTCCATCCCTTGCCCTTTCACCTCGTGCTCAAAAAATAAAATTCCACCTGCATGATTAAAATGTCTTTTTTTTATAAAGTATTTTTTCTCATTTCATAGCATGGTGCAATTTAATGCATAAAAAAAAGAATACTTGCATTTATTTATTTCTCATTGTAGTAAATAGTTTATTGATCCATGCAACCAGTAAAAACAAAAACTGTTGTTTTCAAATTGGAATAGATCACAAACAATAGCTGATTTAAGCCAGTAGCTTAGGACTGGTATGAACCATGCAGATAAAAATGATGTTTCAAAACAGATGGCTATAAACAATATAAAAAATTGAAATCTGTGGGAAGAAAGTTATCAAACATTCAAACAAGGACTGGAAATCATTTATAATAGTGCAAAAACTTTTGCTTATTAATTTAAATCAATTTATGACGCAATTTTACATTTTCTAAATGTTACAGTTATACTCGGGTATTGTCTTAACTATCTGAAAATAACCATTAGGCCAAATACAATTATATGGGTGGTTCCTATTAAATACTCAAAAAAAATAGGATAGGTAGGTAGGGAAAATATTTTATTCTTTTGTCTTTTTTTTTACACTATACTTTTATACCCAATAAATAAATAAAGTATATATTTGTTGATATCATCAGATACAGAACCGATAGAAAAAATATTTAAAAACAAAAGGAAGTAAAGAAAACATAAAATGCAAAATGTAAAAACCCTTTTTTTTTTCTTTTTTTTTGAGTGGTCATAAATTTTTTAGGGCCAACGCCCCTAAAAACAGGGTCTGTATGGAAACCGGAACCATACCTATTATTTTATTTGGCCTTATAGAAACCATTATGTGCTTTTTGGTGACTGCACTGACCAAAAATCTTATACTTGGATGACTGCGATGCATATGTCGGCATCTACAAGACTGCAGCGCCACTAAATCTCACACTTAGGCATTCGACAATGTTGAAAGGTATAGGTCTACTAGATAAATGGCCAAACATCATGTGCAGCGTTTGTATATTAGCAATTCCAGAACGAAGAATTCAGAAGCACACGGTTCCCCATAATGAAACTTATGTTTATGGTAATTGAAAACTTAATTACCTAAAACATGCCCATAAGGATGCATGAGTGTTAAATGATCATTCATTCCATGACAGGGCAACTTCTGTTTCTAATTTAAATCGAGAAGCTCTAGCTAATTACTAAGCCAGACTCCAAAGTAAAAGCCAATATATGCCATTAGCGCTTTTAAATGACTCCAAATACTCCAATAATTACTTAGGCAATCAAAGGAAACAACAATCCAGCTTGTAACTAATGATAATGAAAAGGATCAAAACAACGAATCTAAAAGTTGTTTTTCTCAGAAATGGAGCTGCAACTTTAGTATTTCAATTGATTAAATGATTACCGTATTTCCGCTAATAGTAGGCCCGGGCGCTATGCAAAGTGCAAAGTGGGCGCTATTATAATGGTTCAAATTTTCAATATCTTTCCCAACTGTTTCCTTATAGAATTACTGTAAGGCGATCTTTTACTATATATCACTGTCATCACTCTGTATCTGTATGATACACATTTCCGTCGAACTTGACGATTACAAGACCGGTTGGTTGCGTATAAATTAAATAATAATAAAAGATAAACTAAATAGTAAATTGAAAGAAAGGAGATAAATAAAAGCGGTAAGCGGTAATTTGTATTGATGATGATAGCGCGTTAAGGTTTATGTCATAGACCATACCGGTGTCATAGTAAAAAACTCCCATAATCAAATCCAGAAGCGGTAAAGACGAAAAAAAATGTTTTTTTTAGGAACTTTTGGTTTTTTGAAGCGGGTATAAGATTTCTTAAAACAGGTGAGGGCGATTCTATTAGGGAAGGTGCTACTAATAGGAAAAACACAGTAATAATTTTTGGGATTCTAAAAAGGAATCTACCTCTATGACTGATGTGCACTAGATGTCACTGTTTGCTGCGCTAACATATGCAGAGATAGTGGAGATATGCGGAGATGCATTGAGATGCATGGACAAATGTGGAGGTGCATGGAGATGAATGGAGATGCACAGAGATGAATGGAGATGCATGAAGATGCACAGAGATGCATGGAGATGCTCAGAGATGCACAGAGATGCACAGAGATGCATGGAGATGCATGGAGATGCAAAGAGATGAATGAAGATGCACGGAGATGAATGGAGATGCACGAAGATGCACAGAGATGAATGGAGATGCATGAAGATGCACAGAGATGCATGGAGATGCACAGAGATGAATGAAGATGCACGGAGATGAATGGAGATGCATGAAGATGCACAGAGACGAATGGAGATGCATGAAGATGCACAGAGATGCATGGAGATGCATGGAGATGCACAGAGATGAATGGAGATGCATGGAGATGCACAGAGATGAATGAAGATGCACGGAGATGAATGGAGATGCACGAAGATGCACAGAGACGAATGGAGATGCATGAAGATGCACAGAGATGCATGGAGATGCACAGAGATGAATGAAGATGCATGGAGATGAATGGAGATGCATGAAGATGCACAGAGATGAATGGAGATGCAACTAGGTGAATGGAGATGCACAGAGATGAATGGAGATGCATGTAGATGCACATAGATGAATGGATATGCATGGATATGCATGAAGATGCACAGAGATGCATGAAGATGCATGGAGATGCACAAAGATGAATGGAGATGCATGAAGATGCACAAAGATGAATGGAGATGCATGAAGATGCAGGGAGATGAATGGAGATGTATGAAGATGCATGGAGATGAATGGATATGCACAGAGATAAATGAAGATGCGCAAAGATACATGGAGATAAATGGAGATGGAGAAAGATGCAAGGAGATACACAAAAATGCACGGAGGTGAATGGACATGCACGAAGATGCATGAAGATGCATGGAGATGGACAGAGATGAATAGAGATGAATAGAGATGAATAGAGATGAATGGAGATACACAGAGATAAATGGAGATGCAAGAAGATGCATTGAGATGAATGGAGATGCATGGAGATGCACAGAGATGCATGGAGATGCACAAAGATGAATGGAGATGCACCGAGATGAACGGAGATGCACTGAGATACAAACATTGCATTATGTCTTTCTAATGACTCAATTATTGACACTAACACACTAGGACTGTAGTCGCTGAGAAGAAATAATAGAAAGCATGGCAGAAAGGCAAGAATTCCTCGCAGAACAACAGATTACCGTGATAATTGATAATGTTATGCTATTGCTGGAGAGTTGCATGTTTTTCATAAAGATATGAATTTATGGTCGCGCCAGCTGTGTGCAAACATGCGAACTATTGTAACAGAATATGGATGAGTATTTATTTTTTATGCAATAATAGCACGGGCACAAGAGAGATGTCACAAACTTAAGAATACAGCAGTTGCAGGATGGGATATTACAAGACATTAAAATTATCACTGTTTTTCAATTTTCCGCCAAAGGGATAATGCGTTTTAATGCAAGTCAACATATGGGACATCAAAATTAGTCATATTGTAAAACTATTTAATGACAATTTTT
This sequence comes from Cyrtodaria siliqua, assembly GCA_037043455.1. Taxonomy (NCBI): domain Eukaryota; kingdom Metazoa; phylum Mollusca; class Bivalvia; order Adapedonta; family Hiatellidae; genus Cyrtodaria; species Cyrtodaria siliqua. The sequence goes on along the minus strand of JAWPHD010000410.1, from coordinate 339,527 downwards.
AAATGAATGTGAATCATGCATCATGTGCACCAACTTAATTTTTCACTCTGAAAGATGTAAGTGCTTAAAGGGATACATAACAATTTCTTACTTTTATTTTTGTTTAACTCACATCTGTTCGTTTTTATACATAACTTGCATAATTTCCATCGTATTTAACAATTATCTGAGTTAAGAAAATTGTTTTTTGCATAATACCAATTGTCGATTATATTTGCACCGATACTATATTTTAAGCTATGGTAGAAAATCAGCTCCAAATTATAATTATCAGTACCTTTTATTTATAATCATTATGCAAGCAGGTTTAAAGTGAATGTCAGATAGTGCTATATTGCAAGTTCCCTGACCGTGCCCTCATTGATAAGTATTGGATTATAAGAAAACTGTGTATGCTTTCTTAAATGAGAGAAAAAAGGGCAATGCCAGAGATCTTCCTTTTTATTTTTTTTATCTTCTAATCACCCACACACCCAAACACCAGCAACACATATAATGTATATACCCTTTCTTATCCCTCCAATCAGGTCTAGTGAAGGACTGACCTCACATGGCTTGATCTTGTTTATCTTATTCGGGGCCCAGCAAGGGAACTTGTAATAGTGCTATATTGCAAGTTTCCTGACCGTGCCCTCATTGATAAGTATTGGATTATAAGAAAACTGTGTATGCTTTCTTTCCTTTATGACAATTAATGCTGTCATACCAGTTATAACAAAAACTCTAGATTAATACAGACATATAACAGGGCAGTTAGGATAACTTGGACAAGAGTAGACTTATATCAGCCTCACGCTTGTTGTTGTTGTTCTATTAATATATCTCTAATACATCTCTTCATTTACATGGGCTCGTCCATCATCTTTAAATAGTTAAATATTTATATTTAATATGAAATTATTAACAAAATAAATCAATTTGATGTCCAAATTTTAACTTATCTCCCATTTTCATAGATGGCGTAAACTCAGTTACTTTGTTTTTTGTAAATATTAATACAACATTTCTGTGTCTAATGCAGGATTCATTATCGACTAGAAGCTTTAAAACTTAATAAATGCAATTATGTTTTAAAACCTAAATACGATTTATGATGTCAGGTAACAATAGTCCATGGAAGATGAAAAATGATGGCAAATGTGACAATCTTAAAGATGAATGGCCACCCTTTTTGTAGTAATTTAACTCTTAAACATCATATGAACATTTCTTGATATATAGTCTTGGAGAGAAACATATATTGAAAACTGCTACTATTTTGTATGTAAAAATAAGTATTATTTGCACACGTAGATACTACTTTTACCACTGCATGACGAGGTAAATCTGAATTGTATAGCTGCACATGCAACTATTGCCAAATAATTGATAAATACATTTACCTGTGGATTAATTTACCTGTTTTCTACATCATCAAATAAAATCTTATCTCACTTTTCACAGATATTGCAATGTGTGAATTGTAAATATCTACTGTTGTGTATTGATTTCGATTTAAAGGGAATGTAGCGACACAGCCAAACAGGCTCTGTTATTGAGAGTTCTGAAAAACTTGGAAAAAGGTGAAAGAATTATCAAAATCGCATGATAAACAAAAAAGATATGACCATTTAAAGGTTGTTCTAAAACGAATATGGGAGCCGCCATTTCTAGAACTATGATGTCATAGTTCCATATTACCATATATGGAATATTGATAAATATCATTTAAAACGAAGAAAATCACTGCAAATGAACAATTTTTTTTACTGGTCATATAAAGCATTACTGCCATTAAGTATTACATAATTTTCATACAGTTGTCATTTTTTCCCTATAAATCAATAATTGTTCATATTTATAAATATTCCATATATGGTCACTTAGAACCGTGATGTCATAGCTCTCAAAATGGCCGCTTCCATATCCGTTTCAACAAAAACTTCAAATGATCATATCTTCTTTGTTAATCATCCGATTTTGATAATTCTTTCACCCTTATTCAAGTATTTCAGAACTCTCAATAATACAGATGGTTCGCTGTGTCGCTACATTCCCTATAAACAAAACATGGCCAGAGAACTTTAAGAAAATCGCAGCGATTATATCGAATTTCCCTTCAAATTTGAGGGGAAAAAAATTACACCTAGCAAGCACTAAAAATAATTAATGGTTAATTGATGTAAAAAAAAAAGTCTTCATTTACATTATTACAAACATCGGCCAATAATAAAAAAAAAGGTTAACAACCAGACTATAAGGTCAAGTGGACGAGGAGTCAGGCAACCCTTCTACAAATGGAATGGTACTCATCTAAGAATGAGAAATTAGGAAAATGAAGTATGTGCTCTCTAGTAGTTTTGGTAGTCACAGTCGAAAGTCATTATCATAAATCATCAAGTAGTGGCCCCTGACAAGAGCAAACAATAAACAATGTAACAAGTATCTACCCTCTGTTTACAAGTTGGGACATACAACAATTTGTAAATTATTTGTGGAGGTATTGTAAATCAGACGCTACTTTACCATGTCATATTTTATTGTAATTTGATTATACATAAGACTTTTATGATTTTTATATGTATATGTGCAGTTTTTATGGCTGGTTATGAATTATCACCCTTGTTTGACCCCTGTCATGATTTTATGCTTGTAATAAACACGTTCATTTTAGTGGTGAAACCGCTTTGCTAATCATACCGTTGACATCATGGGTAACAACATGCAGAATAAATGTACATATTTCTCTCTCTTCGCGCTACAACTGATTTAGCTGCAAATTCCTTCCTTCCTACGCTTATTGTTTAGTAATATCAATAATCTAGTCATAAAATTTCATTATCTCTTTTTTTTTTTTTAAATTGTATTCAAATTTTTCCTTTTAGCAATTTAAATGCTTAAAAAAAATTTGTATGATTGTATGACATTTTGTTGACTCATTCGAACGTTCAATACTCTAAAGATATCGCCATGATAATGCATATATATGAATTTAAGAAAACCCAGAGACAATAATTATTCTATCTTCACAATCTAATCTCAAGAAATGCATCTTGGGAAATGCAACAGTTTCTAGTTGCACATGCATTTGAGGATGACATTCCATTTAGTCACTTAGAGGGGGTTTCATTACACAACTCTGTTTTCAATTTGGCTCATTTCGAGCAACAATTTAATATACATTAGGCAGAGCAGAACACTCATCAGATTCTTATGACAACATAAAACTTGCCGTAGTAAGATGATTAACTGGTATTTGTTATTACTGCTTTATTACACAAGTGCTATTTTGGAGACGAATGTTGTGCTCAGCTCTGGCTATAAACCCACTAACAAATAAATACATTTCTATTCTGATGTTTTTCATCTAGTAGGTACTTCAGATGAACACATTGTTTTTGAAAACAATAGTGAGTTTTATTGATGCATACCTTTATACTCTCCAAGTGTGTGTATGATTACTTTTCTGAAGAGTTTGTTTGTTTTGTTTGTGTAAGGTTATATAAGACGGTAGATTTTTTGGTGGTGGAGGCAGACCACCCACTTTTCCTATGTAGAATCAGTACTGTAAACCTCCCGCCATCCGTTAGAATCGACACTTCCTCACTTACGTTGGGCTCCTAGTGTGATTCGAACCCGCAGCGGTGAGTTGTCTGAATACTTTATAACAGTTAACATTTACACAGCACTTTACTGAATGTATTACAACAACATTTACACCAAGATTATTAACTTAGTTACCTACCTTTGACAAAATGGCCATTTGCAATTGCAATGCAAGGGAAGGAACTGTGCAAGTGCATTATTCTTAAGTGGTTTGGGAATTGTTATGGATAAAGCTTGTTGTAGATATAATGCCAGACATGAATGGATATGTTTGAACAGTAGTTTCAACAAAACTATCTGCTGAATCAGCCACATATAATAGCATCAAAAGTGAACTTTAGCTGACCGGAGCGATGTATTGCAATTATGAAATAGGATACCTTGTCTGGCTACTTTATGCATACTTCATACATTCATAATGGATCATCAGTATCAAATTTAAATGGCTATAATGGATGTTGTCCATTACAGTATATAAAAGGCCATTACTGCAATTGAAGTCCCATGTGTAGGCCGATTTGAGGTGACTTGAGGACACGTCCAGATCTATGTTTGTATCAATAATCAATCTCTGGCAGGATCCATCCTTGGGAGCAATTAACAATGTTAATTCTTAGGATGCTTATCATTTTATTGCAAACAGGCTGAAAGACTTCCAAGTTTCAGCAAAAATTACTGAGTCAACAGATTTCAAGTAGGATGAAACTTTTATCTCAATCTTTTAGCATAAATGCAATGTGTGGTCTGATCTTGGACAAAATAACTATTTAAGAAATAAAATATTTCCAGCGGGTTTATATTGTCCCAGATCAATACCTGGAGGGTGGGACTTGAAGTTCATCTATACCAAGGGCCGCACGCCCTCAGTTTCGATGTGTTTTAAGTCCCAAACACCAGGTTTTGATCTCGCACAATATAAATCCGCTTGAAATATTTTATTTCTTATCTAACATGGAGTTTTATGTATCATGAAATACATTTTGTCGAGAGATTGCACAAAATACAAACAAATTCTCACAACTTACATTTTAGGCCTATCTATCAACATCAAATGAGAAGTATATACAGCTTCATCCTATTTAAATGTGTTGTCGGAACGCAGTTTCGCTTAAAATAACGCATTTCATCGCGTTTTTTTTTTTTTCAAATTTCTCCTTTCATACTTTTTTATATATCACAGTAGCATTGCCTGTGCAGTGTGGTGGCGGTAAAACATCTCCCCGTACTTGCAATCAGGACTGTTATTCATTCCGATAATTGGAGATCGCTGAGCCCGAGATTTACAGATATTGGTGGTACATTCTTAAATACCTTTGTTTTCCTACTTGAATTTCGAATAGGTGGTTCCACTGTTCCGGCCTTTAAAGGTTCTGAGTATTGTTCAATCACCCTTAGGATATGTTGCCTGCTTTTTAATTTAGTCTTTTGACTGTTACCTGTGATACGCAGGCTTCATAACTGCTGCTCCCAACTAAATTCCATTTTGTTTATTTCGCCCATTGTTTTCTCGTTTAGGGCAAAGCGTTTTGTTAGAAACTGGGACCATACATTGCTGTCCATGGAATAGTGTGAAAATACCTCACTGAAGGTTCCTTGTTCACCGTCATATGCATACCATCTTCGGGATTGTTGAAGCTTTTGTGCTATAGACATTTTAAATATTGAGTTCTCCTCAGCCCTGGGCTAGACGGCATGAACGGTAGCAAGCATTTTTCACTACCGTTCATGAACAGTCTCAATCAAACTGAGACTGCAATATTTTTTGTACTTACCGTGTTTGAGGATTTCCAAATTTCTCCTTTCATGCTTTTTTACATCGGATGTTTAAAATGACGTCTCAACGGTTAACGTGTTTTTTGGTGTTTAAAATGATCTCTTAACGGTTGACGTACATGACGTCAGAGGTTTATATAGCTTTTTTCAGACCACCCCAATAACCAATCAACATTGAGTATTTTAACAAGAGGCCCAAGAGGGCCTGTATCGCTCTACTGGCTATGTGGAGTCTTTGATGGGGAACGCGACAACAACATGCGCAACTAGGCTTGGTACTGATCATTCCTGCCAAGTTTCACTGAAAATCCACCCAGGGATTCAGGAAAATTGTCTGAATAAAGTTTGTGTATATTAGGCCATAACTCAACCGGAAGACAGCGATGATAGGCACAACTAGGCTTGGTACTCATCATCCCTGCCAAAATTCATCGAAATTCGGCCAGGAGTTCAGAAGAGATTAGTCTGGATAAAGTTAAACTCTGCGAAAATCATTCAACCAGAACAGATGACATGTACAACTAGGCCTGGTACTGATCATCCCTGTAAAGTTTCACTGAGTTTCACTGAAATACGGTCAGGGGTTCAGGAAAACATAGTCCGGACAAAATTTGTGTATTAAAACCTTTAAAGTAAAAAATCTTTCAACCGCAATACGGCGATGACATGCATAACTAGGCTTGGTACTGATCATCCCTGCAAAGTTTTGTTGAAATCCATCCAAGTGTTCAAGAGAAATAGTCCAGATAAAGTTTGTGTAGTAAAACGTTTATAGGGCCATAACTCAGTCAAAAATCTTTCAAGCAGAACATAGTGATGCTATGCACCACTAGGCCTGATACTGATATCATCCCTGCAAAGTTTCACTGAAATCCGGCCAGGGGTTCAGGAAAAAAGTCCGGACAAATTTTGTGTATTAAAACCTTTGAAGGGCCATAATTCTGCCAAAAATCATTCAACTGGAACATGGTGATGATATACAGAACAAGATTTGGTACAGATCATCTCTGCAAAGTTTAATTAAAATCTGACCAAATGAAAGCCCTATCGTCTAAATGAGGCAAAATACAGCATTTTTAACTAAATTAAGGGCCGTATAAGATTTGGCTGTTTTTTAAACTTGCCTGAGCTTACATTGAAATAAACAATCTGCTAGAGTGTTCACAAGGCAGAATATAGTCTTTTTATCAGAAAAACAAGGGCCATAACTCTGCTCTTACTAATCCCTGGTTTTCAACTCGTCCGAGTTTTCACTGATATTAACAATCTGTGCAAGTTTGGTAAAGATCAAATATTAAATGAAGGTGCTAGAGTGTTCACAAGGCAGAAAATGACATTTTTCAGAAAAAAAACAAGGGCCATAACTCTTGTGTTACTGATCCGATTTGGCTGGTTTTCGGATTTATCCAAGATTTCATTGGTATTAACAATCTGTGCAAGTTTGGTAAAGATCAAATAATAAATGAAGGTGCTAGAGTGTTCACAAGGCAGAAAATGGCATTTTTCAGAAAAAAACAAGGGTCATAACTCCCGTGTTACTGACCCGATTTGGCTGGTTTTTCAAACGTTTTCGAGCGTTCATTGATATTAACAATCTGTGCAATTTTTGAACTTGTCCGAGCTTTCATTGATATTCAAGTTTGGTAAAGATAAAATAATAAATGAAGGTGCTGGAGTGTTCATAAGGTTTAATATAGAATTTTTCAGCAAAACAAGGGCCATAATTCCGGTGAAATTAATCCGATCGGGCTGGTTTGTGAACTTGTCCGAGCTTTCATTGATATAAGGACACTGGTAAAGTTTCGATTAATAATGAAGGCCCTAGAGTGTTCACAAGGTAAAAGTTCACAAGGTAAAAGTTAACAGATGGACAACGGATTGATGGTCATCCCATAAGCTATGCCGGCCTTTGGCCAGTAGAGCTAATAAAACCATGTTACATTCATCCACATGTGAATAAAAAAAACTCTGTGAAAATATATCATATTGTCACTGAATTACAAATGTCAACAAACCTTGGGAAACATACACAATGAATGATGTAGGGATTCATTTCAATATCTTAAGACATGCAATTTTGTTTTAACAACATTTCTCTCAGAAATAAAATGACAGGACGCACCATCCATTACAATTTATCAACTGTATCCAAAAAAAATCTTAAAATTTTGATAAGCTTACATCTCCAATTTCTGAATGAATCCCTGGAGTCTTACCACCAAGTCACGGAAATGATGTAGTAAGACTGTATCGTTCATCAATATTAAGGAAAAAACGGTTTTATCATCATAATTGATATATCTCGCTGATCTTTTGAAGTAATAATTTGATAAATCATAATTAAATTGCAAAAAACTATGTTCTGGATTTGGTGGTATCAGTTAATCATTTGTTGAGATCTTGCACAGAGCTTGTTATATCCCCAGAGATCACTGGGATAGGTGTGATTTGGCTGAGAGATAAGTCTGAGATCTCTGTAAATAGACATAATTGAGGAAGACATGCTCAACACCAGTATTTTTGTGGGATTTAAGGAAGCAGATATATCACCGAATCACATAATTTATATACTATTAATCGGTGCACAGAGTTGCACTCTAATGAAAAAGTTCAAATATGAAACTGACTTGTTTATTACATTTTCATCGGTGAAAGACTGGGATTTCTCAGTCAAAGAATATTCATAATCGCTAAATATTATTAACTAACTCCGAAAACAACAAGAGCTGTCAGAGGACAGCATAGCTTGACTATTTCAAATTTTCCGAGAACAAGAAATGATACACCCGGCATACAATCAGTAAAACAAAAGTGAAAATAAAGGGGCGAGCTGGATGTGTCAAGAAGGAAAACATTGGAATTTTCATTAAATCAAGGGCCGCAATTTTTCTGTGATTAACACGGAGGTAATTTCATAACCCATTCAAAGGATACAAAATGCGAATTTTATATGTTGAAAATTTGAAGAAAATATGTTAAATGTAAATGCATTTGACCTTTGACCCCTTTGTGACCTTGAACTTTCATCCAATGATCTTGAACTCAATAGATACGATCACCGTCCCATTTATAATAAAGTATGCAAGTTTGATGATTGGATAAAAAAAAATGAATTTATTTACATGTTAAGAAATGCGGACGTAAACATTGACCATGAACTTTGACCTATAGACCCCATAAGATCCTTCGAACAGTCGAGCTAAAAATATCAAATTACTTGTAAAGTTTGACCCAGGAGTTAGGTCCACAAAGGTGGAGAAGAAGCCTAGGGTCTACGCTGGTTGGATGGTTGTATCCGTCTGTTAATGCCCAGTAAGTGTATATATGGTTATAGGGTAGGGATCTCAACGGTTTACAAGTTATGACCCAGGGGCTATGTCACCAGGGGTGGGGAAGGAGTCCAGGTCTATGCTGGTTGGATGGTTGTATCCGTCTGTTCATGCCCAGTAAGTGTACATAATTTATGGTTATAAGGTAGGGATCTTAACGGTTTCTAAATTATGACCCAGAGGCTATGTCCCCAGGGTTGGGGAAGGAGATCGGGGTCTATGCTGGTTGAGTGGTTGTATCCGTCTGTTCATGCCCAGTAAGTGTATATATGGTTTTAGGGTGGGGATTTCAATGGTTTCCAAGTTATGACCGAGGGGCTATGTCCTCAGGGATGGGGAAGCAACCCGGTGTCTATGCTGTTGGATGGTTGTATCTGTCTGTTTATGTCCAGTAAGTGTATATATGGTTATAGGGTGGGGATCTCAACGGTTACAAAGTTACGACTCAGGGGGCCCACACCCCCCCTCATGTTTTACCTCTTGTGACCCCCCGGGGTGGCCCCAATTCTGAACCCAGGGTCACCATTTCAGCAAACTAGGTAGAGGACTACTAGACGATGCTACGTACAAAATATCTAAGCTGCAGTCCTTTTTGTTTCGGAGAAGAAGATTTTGAAGTGTTTTTCCTATAAACTTCTATGTAAAAATAACATTTGTTACCAATTCAGGGGCCATAATTTTGTCAAAATTAACGGAAGAGTTATGGGGATTGTTGGATAAGGTACAGAATTTGATGTGAAACATTATGGTAGTTTATAATTTTAATGCAATAACTTGAGTAGTTTTGAAGTTATAAATCTATTGCACAAAATCTTTAAGGTAAAGACAAGACAATCAAAGGGCCATAACTTTGTCAAAATGAAAGAAATAGTTATGGGGATTGTTGGATAAGGTGCAGAATTAGTATAAAGTTTTAATGCAATAGTTATGTAGTTTTAAAGTTATAAATCTATTGCACAAACACTTTAACCTTAAAGACATGAAAATCAAAGGACCATAACTTTGTCAAAATGCAAGGAATAGTTATGTAGATTGTTGAATAAGGTGCAGAATTTGATGGGAAACATTAATAGCTTAAGTAGTTTTAAAGTTATAAATCTATTGCACAAACACTTTAAGGTAAAGACATGAAATTCAAAGGGCCATAACTTTGTCAAAATGCAAAGAATAGTTATGGGGATTGTTGGATAAGGTGCAGAATTTGATGGGAAAGAATTTGATGGGAAACATTAGTATAAAGTTTTAATGCAATAGCTTCAGTAGTACTGAAGCCAACGCCGATGGCGACGTGAGTAGGATAGCTCTCACTATTCTTCGAATAGTCGAGCTAAATATAACTAACTTTGACGCTGAGTTATGACGTCAATTAAGTGGTGCTGTCATCCGCCGATAACGTTCAATAAAGCGAATAGTTTCGGTTGAAATCATGCACAACTGATTTAAAATGTTATAAACAGATTATTTTAGAGAAATCCTTCACTCGATGGTAGACATGTTTTTGTTTTTTTTCACTCACTCGTATACGCTCGTTCGAGAACCACACGTCTACCATCTCATGAAGGATTGCCCTATAATCGATCTCTATATCTTTGTATGTATGTATGGGATTTAATATTAATCACTTTTAATCTTTCAGTGAATTATTATCCGGACAGTGTCTACCTGTAACAGTGAGCTCAATGCTCATCTTGATAGTGCTGCCACACTGGAATACCACGCCGTAGACACGCCGTAGACACGCCGTAGACACGCCGTAGACACGCCGTAGACACATGACATGATACCCCACCCAGTGCTGCCACACTTGAATACCACGCCGTAGACACATGACATGATACCCCACCCAGTGCTGCCACACTTGAATACCACGCCGTAGACACGCCGTAGACACGCCGTAGACACATGACATGATACCCCACCCAGTGCTGCCACACTGGAATACCACGCCGTAGACACGCCGTAGACACGCCGTAGACACATGACATGATACCCCACCCAGTGCTGCCACACTTGAATACCACGCCGTAGACACGCCGTAGACAAGCCGTAGACACATGACATGATACCCCACCCAGTGCTGCCACACTGGAATACCACGCCGTAGACACGCCGTAGACACGCCGTAGACAAGCCGTAGACACATGACATGATACCCCACCCAGTGCTGCCACACTTGAATACCACGCCGTAGACACATGACATGATACCCCACCCAGTGCTGCCACACTTGAATACCACGCCGTAGACACGCCGTAGACACGCCGTAGACACATGACATGATACCCCACCCAGTGCTGCCACACTGGAATACCACGCCGTAGACACGCCGTAGACACGCCGTAGACACATGACATGATACCCCACCCAGTGCTGCCACACTGGAATACCACGCCGTAGACACGCCGTAGACACGCCGTAGACACATGACATGATACCCCACCCAGTGCTGCCACACTTGAATACCACGCCGTAGACACGCCGTAGACAAGCCGTAGACACATGACATGATACCCCACCCAGTGCTGCCACACTTGAATACCACGCCGTAGACACGCCGTAGACAAGCCGTAGACACATGACATGATACCCCACCCAGTGCTGCCACACTTGAATACCACGCCGTAGACACATGACATGATACCCCACCCAGTGCTGCCACACTTGAATACCACGCCGTAGACACGCCGTAGACACGCCGTAGACACATGACATGATACCCCACCCAGTGCTGCCACACTGGAATACCACGCCGTAGACACGCCGTAGACACGCCGTAGACACATGACATGATACCCCACCCAGTGCTGCCACACTTGAATACCACGCCGTAGACACGCCGTAGACAAGCCGTAGACACATGACATGATACCCCACCCAGTGCTGCCACACTTGAATACCACGCCGTAGACACGCCGTAGACAAGCCGTAGACACATGACATGATACCCCACCCAGTGCTGCCACACTTGAATACCACGCCGTAGACACATGACATGATACCCCACCCAGTGCTGCCACACTTGAATACCACGCCGTAGACACATGACATGATACCCCACTAAGACACATTTATAATACTGACACTAGGCCCACCAGTCCTAGAACTATCCTTTTATATGCTGAATGCTAAGCAAGGGAGATACCAGTAATATCTGTATGAAGTCTGGCATGCGTATGACTCGGCCAAAGATTGAAGCCCCACAATTCTGTATGCGAGGCACACGCTCTACCATTATGCCACCACCGGGGATAACACGTGCACGGCTCTACCATTATGCCACCACCGGGGTTAACACATGTGCATGGATCTACCATTATGCCACCACCGGGGTTAACACATGTGCATGGATCTACCATTATGCCACCACTGGGGTTAACACAATCATGTGCATGGATCTACCATTATGCCACCACCGGGGTTAACACATGTGCATGGATCTAAAGACTGTAACATGAGGCACCACAAGACCATTAATTAGGTTGATATAAACATTTGGATGCCCCACCTTGAAGTGAAGTGAGCATATAGTATTACCCTTGCCTGTCCAGCTGTATGGATGAAAAAGCTTTAAATTCAAGCTTTTTCGTTAAAGTTCATTCCTCAGACACCGAAATGACAGCATATAATTGTATATGACTAATATGACAGCAGTTAATGTTCCTAACAAAAGCTGGTCAATATGAATGACCTTGACCTACATGTCTGACAGTTAACTCTTAACCTGCTATAATATCCTTTGCGTCCATTGTAAACCCACTGGCAGTAACTTTGTCACATAAATGGAATGGTCTTAATTCAAAGAAAGAACAGTCCATTATATACCGTATATGTAGCGGGTTAAGGGTTAATTTTACAGTGAAGTTTTATTTTATGTGACTGACAGCGCTAAAATGGGGCAATCCATGTCCAATGGACACATTTTCTAGTTCAGTCAAATCCAATATGCCTATCAAATTCACATAATCTTTTTAATGTAAGACATACTGATCAATAAGCCGGTTTAATTGCATGGTGGGAACATTGTGATAGGAGATACAATTTTGAACAAGCGTGATAAAAATAACTCTAAAAGCTGTAACTTGCAGACGACTTGCAGACGTTTATGACATAACTGATGGACGGTGTAACAATAGCAGTAAAAAAACTAACCATTTATTTCGCGAGGAATGTGCAAACCTCATACACAGTTGGCAGCACGGGGACTGGCGTAACGTGTAGATAGTATGTAATGGTGATTACATGTGCTGTACTGGAACTGGCAGAGGAGATGCAGACTCAGATTATAACCTCATTTTCCAATTCATCAAGATTAATTTATCAACCCTTCCTCTAGTCCCACATATCTGACTTCTAAACTTCTACTTGCTTGTGGCCAATTCTATCAAGCAACAGCCAGAATGACATATCAGCTTTTATAATGTGATTTATTTACCAATTAACAGAAAATTAGCTATAAATAAAAGATAAAATTGCTAGAATAGATTCTTCTTCATCTACTTGGGAAGCTATAAAACCCAGTTTCCACCATCATATTTATATGGTAGACACAGATCTTTGACAAACTTACAGATAAGCACATGATTAATAAAATGCTTATCACGCATAAAAATGCTTCGGTACAGTCTGTCACTTCTCATCACCCAGATGAATGAAAAAAGAATGTCAGCCAAAAATTGTAGACATGCAGAAACATTCAATATGGCTGCAATTTACGGCCACAAAATATTTGCTGTTGTCATTACGTGGTCCCGCCTTAATTCCATTAAGGCGATGGGAAAGCTTATTTAAGCAGGATTTTATAACGAATATTTCGACAATAAAACACGTTTAAAAAATGTTTTTTACTGAAAAAAATGCAATAATCTGTTCAAATACATCTATTAAATGTTAAAATTTTACAATATGCGAAAGCAGAGTTGAAATAAAAACTTAATTTCAACTCTGCTTTCGCTTCTTGGCGATCGAAGGGGTTGGATGGGGTATGAAAGTTTAAGTACTCGGACCACCTAATGCATGCAGAAACAGAAACGCTAGAATATTATATGACTGCATTTCTACTAGAATTTATTATGTGTCAGTCTATAATTTTAGCAATGTAGAGACACGAAATTACAGTTTCATGAATGTTATATATTAGTAAGTGAAAGAATAAATCCTTTTTTTTCCTGACTTTAAAATATAGAATTTCCTCGTTTTCAAAGTAATTATTCAGTTTAATTTAACTTTAATTTCCAAATAATTAAAAAATTCTTCGGCCAGTCCGTTTCCAAAGTTCAAAAATTTGCACATTCAGTTCAATGAATATTTTAAATCTACCCATATCTAAACAAAAATCTGCTTTAATGTCAACCAATCACCATCATTGGATAATAGGTATTAGCTTTCTAACCGAGACATTTACACATCAGAGATATGACACATAACCAACTGTGTTAGACCCCTATTGTACACATTTTTTTTGAATGGTTTTAACATTATAAAAAATTATAAAAACAAAATATTTAATCTCAAATTATCATCTCACGAAAAAACGTCAGTTGTCATTTTTGAATCCGATAAAAGCTGAAAATACAAGATTTTCAATTGATTATTTTGATATAAACTATTTGTAGAAAGGTCATGTGATTAAAAATTATAATAATTGTTATTAATTATATTAAATTGCAGTAATCAATTCAAATTTTGTTCAATATGACATTACTAAAATGTTCTTTTACCATTGGAATCTTTTATTCCATTCAAATGTCGAACAAAGTTCTTTCTTATTTATAAATGTTCCATGTAATATTCATCTTTACAAGTAATTAGATAAAATATGAAAGAATTCATAGAATTCATAAGTTTCTGTATTGCACTCTTAGATGTACTAAGTCATAAAATAAGAGGTCAACACACTGTTCTCTAAAAACATGACCCAGAAAGATCAATTGCTAGGATTATAAATAAATAAAGAGACATCAATGGACAATTCATGGGTTGTCTCAGACCATCAATGGCAGTGGACAAGCAATGTTTTATATTTGTTTGCTTTCACATTTACTAAAACATTTACTAACATATTTACTAACTATCCATATTTGGTCACTTAACATGCTGCATAAAGATTATATCTTACCACCCTTTCTAGCGATATTTAGTAAATTTACAAATAAAAATATTAACATAACATCATAGTGTCAAAGAACGTAACATCATATATGCCATTATAAATATACTGACACCAAAGAAATGTAACAGTCAGTGTACAAATTATACACAGATTGCACGTGATACCGTTATAATCCATTGGAAGAAGGAGTTTAGATATGTGATGTTACTGTCTAGATTATTATTATAGCTATGATAAACCCTTAATATCAATACCTGAGAGAGTGTGGTCATCATTAAACATGCCAGTTTACTTGGTGTTCAGTAACACTTATGGAGTGACATTCAGAAATATTGAATATCATTAACTAATCGTTCTCCCAGAGAGTCAGTTTGTCCAGATCTTCATGTAAGATATCTCACAATCTCTCTGATATGATATTTCTGTACAGAACACAGTCATTAGCAAATAATCGAACCAATAAGAGGTGTAATGTAGCTATAAAAGGAACTGGCTCCAAGACTGAGCCCTGGGGAACACCTGGAGACAGACAATACATACTGGAAGAGTCAAACTTTACAGTACAACCTGCTGTGTGCACTGGGCTAACCAAGCAGAGATACTCTAGTCTGTAATATTTTGTATTCAAGTTTGTGAACTGGTTGATTATTAAAGGCAAATTCTTATTTTTGTAATTATTGATAACAATTTAAAACATCCCTTATTTAAGGACCAACTATAATTATGTAATGACAAGAACTCTGCAGAATCAATGCCTATTACAGAAGATATAGAATAATATAACCTCCACCCACTAGATTAACCAAACTAATAGAACAGTTCTACGAATGACTGACTTTAAATGTAATGGGTTATTATCTTTGTTAATTTTATGATTAGTTTTGCACTTAACTGTTTCTCAGGAACTGGATGGACTAGATATTATAACTTGACATGAGCTGCACCCTGTTACACCTTGACCTTGGCAGTAGCATACAGTTATAAATCAACAAAGCTAAATGCAAAACTTCATGTAAAATTGTCAATGTTATTAAGAGCCAAGGACAAGGCCTTAAGAGTCAAGGTCATTTTCAGAACAGCTCCATATTACCCAAATTCAACAATGATCTAAGTTTGGGTAATGTAGTTTGGGTAATGTAGTTTGGGTAATGTAGTTCATGCAGTTCCTGAGAATCAGACTGAACCTCGACACCTTTCATTTCACTGCCATTGACACAAAACTCTCCTTTGTTTTTTTTGAAAAGGCAAGACAAAAATGACTTGGGTGAGGAAATCCAATGTTGATATTTTCTATATATGAGTCATGGAGGCCGTATTAACATGCATTTAATTCCTTTAGCCCTATAATATAATTATGTCATTCCCAGGAGTAGTGATCACACAAACAAGCTTTTAGACAATCAAACAACGAACACAGCATGACGTGCAATCAAATAAGCCTTGCTGTCTGCTGATCTTCTATCAGTAGAGATAATAATATGTTCTTCCAAAACTTGCATATAGTTAACAATCATAATTAAGAATTGACATGCATTTTTTCACTGTTTATGCGGTTTATATACCGGTATTATTTAGTAAATTCCAGCGCTTTTGGTAGAAAATTTGCAATTCACTACCCATATTTAAAACCCCATAAAACCTTCTTTTTTTTAAATCAACTCTAATAGTTACATTATTTTTCTGTTGCTATAATATTACCAACAATAATATGGCAACAAATAAAATGATAATATTTTATCTTTATCATCATGATGATCATCATGTTGATAAAGATAAAAAAAAGTTCAAGAGAGTCAACTTAAACATCAGTGTATTTTCAGGCACTGTCCTTGAAAACGATGTTTATTCGAAATTAAACATGATATTTTTTTTTGACAGAAAATATTATGCGATACAAACTGTTTCAGAAAAGAAACAATGTACAGATTTCTGGAGACAGTGATTTGTTTTCGAAATTAAACATGACTTTTTTTTTTGACAGAAAATATTATGCAGTACAAACTGTTTCAGAAAACAAAAAATGTAGAGACTTCTGGAGACATTGATTTTTTTGCAATAACCTCAACTACTGTTTCTTGTAATGATTCATCTATGACATATGTTTCAATGACAAATACTGCCTATCTGATTAGAACCCAGCAGTGTAATCATGAAAGCGTTTTTTTCATCTCAAACCAATTTCCAATTGTTTGCTGATGTCAGATTTCAATATGAAGGTTCTGAATTATCGTCTATGTCTATCTTGTTTCTGCAAAACCAATATTGTCCTAGTCAATTGGGTAGATAGTAACATTTATCTGTTCATTCTCCAAAAAATATGGAGAGCTGACAGCACAGTTGATATGAGAAAGTTCATTATACTTATCTTTTAATAAAATAATTAAAGAAACATGGTTTCTCAGACTGCTTAATATATTATATCTTTCTCCATTGAGTGTTTTTCATCTCACACACCTAGGGAATGTCTACATTGGATGGAAAAAAAGAAAAAAAAAGAGAAAAAAATTGATCTAGATAGAAAATATCCAGCAAATAGAATGTCTGTTATTTTAGTGTTTTCCAACATTTTGTGTATTTTTATAGCTCACACATGTCTGTAATGGAAATATGATTCCTGACATCTTATCATCAAGTTATTGTGTTACTGATTCTACATTCACCTTCATGACAGCTTGTGCAACCTTCATGGAACCTTAGTGCGCCACCTTCATGATACCTTCATTCACGCAAGCTGATTACAGTTGAACCCTGACACCTACTCTGATAATTTTGTGCTTCTAAAAAGGACAATTTAGGTTATATCTGGAACCAAAAACTCTCTTAAAACCTCTAGATCTCTTATTACTAAAAAAAGTTGTAACACAGAAGAGTTATCAGGTGACCTGGTTAAATTTCCCCCAACCAAGTGACTCAGTTCCACCAATATAAATGTGCGGTATTTCCATAAATTGTATGACATGATTACTTAAAAGCATGGTTAGGGAGCCAAGATATTATAAATAAAATCTGTTTCTGACAAGTTATCATTTTACCACAGGATTAGGGACAAAACTGATTTACCTAAATCATGTAGATTTAATTGTTATGCCATGTAATGTCAAATACTGGCATGAAAGATGTAAGAACAGGGCAGTTTTCACATTTTATGGTCCTCAGGGTATTTCTTGTTACTAAATATTCAAATTGTTTTCTGGTAACGCTCATAATGGGCTGAGTTGGTAAATTAAAGCTGATGAATAATGGCCAAAGTGTCACAGGATTTCAGAGGTAATAAAACTGTGATCATATCTATAATTTTCCAATAATACTCCATGAAATATGGTATAAAGTGGGTTTGTATTATCCTTTTTTTTCTCTTCCTATGGTCTGATAGATGATATCTAATCAGAAATCAATGATTTATTATGAATGTTTCATAGGCTTTTTTTTCTCTCTCAATCGCTCACTTCTTTCCTCCTACAACAAAATGACTGCATGACAACTATTTGGAATACAATATTCTCTTGTTGCTTCTGCCATTGCATTGAAAACTTGCTTTGTGGTTTTTTGTTTTTTTTCTTTCTTTATTCATATATACATGATCATCTCAGTGTCATACTTATACTGCCTATTAATGCTGCCTAGTTTGTGCGAGGATATAACCTGGTGGGGATTTTTTATTTTCAGGGTCCCATTTAACTGGGATGACAATAGGATAAAAGTGAGGTTTGGTGCACCCTGGAACAGGACCCCCAAAGGCCTTTCTGCCACTTATCATTTCAAGGTGCTACCCTTATTGTCAACCCTTTTATGTTTGTGGTGTTGCATACTTTTCATTCTCAGCACAATATCATTCTTCGTGCTGATAAGTAACTTTTTCCTTTGAATACTCAATGTGTTTCCAGGGGATCAAACACGGATGCCACTGCCTAACACTTGCATGATCATGAGGCAACTTATAGGTTTTTGACAGTTTGAGTTGCAGTAACTCTGTTTCTCCATCAGTTGTGATGTTTCAGAATCCATTCATGCCTCATGATTTTAAAGTATTTGGTATATGAGATATGAATCCAGAAAGTTCTGAAAGTTCATATCTATCATGGTAAGGTATATCCTATATTGTGTTGTATTGCCATGAAAAACCCAATTTGATTCAAATGAAGCTTTGGATGGTTTAATAATGTACACTATTAATTAAGTCAATGTTACACCAGAACCATTCATCTAGGACTGACACTGAGCTATTTCACAGTTTTTTTAGCCCTTTAAACAAACTTTATTTTTTTCGACAACATTAACACATACACTTCAGCAGGTAATTGGGAATTAATGAGTAATTTATCCTTCACCGCTTATCTTAATGTTTGTTTCTATGGCCATTTAATCTGGAGGCTACTGAATAATCGGCTGCTCCAAATGTTAGATTACTTAAACCTTATATACCAGATAGGGAAAATGAAAAATATACATTTACGGAAGGTCAACTATCAAGGGAAATATAACTGGTAAATCCTGAATATAAAATATGTTAAAGGTGTCACATCCCATTTTGATACAGCTGAAACTAAAGTGAACTGCATGTTTAAACACCCACGGGATGCATACCATCATGCTTTTGATCCAATTGATCAGATCTTGTATAATATGAGGACTGGAGAAACAAACCAGTGATGCTGTAATTGAATATGAAATATATATACATCAGAGTATAAGATGATTGCCATGGTAATTCTATCCAGTGATTTATTGTAATAAAGTTAACAGGATGCAGCTAGGGTAGTCATTTGAAGCCAAGAACAAAGAGGGACAGGGATCAGTAGACTCACATAACCAAATTCTTCTACTCTATTTGATTAAATATATAAAAGATGCATGATGTTTTCAAGGTTTCAATGCAATGCTGTTGTATCCTCTTCTTGATATATATGTTGTTACAATAGTGTTGAGCTGAATCCTTGATTTGTAACTTTAAGCTTACAGTAGTTGCAGTGTTTCCTTTTTTTCTTTATCAAACTTTACATTACAGTAAATCACAACAGAAGAGAGAACTATATTGTTTGTCCCGACTGATGGCTGTGCTTATTTTATTGCTGTGGAAGATGGTCTTAAGCCTCACATCCCGCCCCACCCACCAAACAACCTACGTATTGAAAACTGTGTTTATCAAAATCTAATAATGTCTAGGTAACAGTTTCTTGACTTCATGACTAATCTTTACTTATCGTTCTTTAAATCAACTCCATTATGCATTGCTACACATTTTGACAATCAGCTAAGTCTTGGTCAATAGGCGCTTTGATGACGCATCTGAATCACTGAGAAGTACTATAAATGCCTGGGAGTTAATTAAAGGTTGTAAAACAAAGGCAGATTAGTTATGAAGCTGTTAGCAGGTGCACTATTTTACCTTCTCATCAAAAATATTACTGAGAGTAAAATATAATTAAACACATTAAATCCCGGGTGAGTTCTATAATAAAGCGAATAAACATATAAGTCAGTTTAAAGTGTTTTCATAGCCATTTCATAATCCCCTTTAAAGTATAATTTGGTCATTTAGCAGATACATCTTTTTTTCTTTTTTTTCTTTTTTATCTTCAGTCAATAAAGTTCTGCTCTGTGTAATATATACTACAGCATTCTTAAATTATTGACTGCAAACGATGGACACATTTCTATTATGGAGCGACGGACAGACGGACTGAATCCAGTACACTCCTTTTAACTTTGTTTGCTCTTCTCGATGGCCTCCTGAGTCTATCTGCTGGCAGTAGGACATGCACGTTATGTAAGATGCGATGAAACATGACAATATGAGTCATTATTGTAATTGTTGTTGATGACCTACATTATGGCATTTAATTCCAATGTCTTTAAAACAAATAATGTACACATTTTTTTGGAGCTGCTCTTAAATGGAATTTAAACCAAACAGACAAGAGATATTCATTTTCATAATTGGCGAAATTCCTCGACAGCTGAAGACAGTAACATGATGTGTTTATGAGCCCCAAAACTATAAAAAAAAAACACAAACTTTATGCATGTTTCATGAGTAAAAGTAAGAATCACTCCTCAGCAGACAAGATCTCTTTTACCAACAATGCATTGCATGGTATCGAGGAAGTTAGTTCAGGTGGAACTATGGGATGTATTGCATACATAATAATTGTAAAAACAGGGTAAAATTAGCTTACTTATGTCATCACTTCATTCTTGAGAACGGATAATTGTGAAATAAAACACTATATTTATGGCTTGCTTGTAATGAACAACCATAACATTTCTTTATTTAAACAGAAACATGATTTTGGCTGGGGGGTTTAGCATCTATTTTGTATAATGATTTTCTTATCTAATAGGGTGGTCTGAGTGTATTCAATTAACAGAATGCTGAGATCGAAACAAAACCCCACTTTTTTTTATTACTATCAGCACAATGAAATAATCAAACCATAGAGTAAAAGCATCCCACTAAAACAAAGAAATAATAAATATAGAAATGTTCTCAAGAATATATAAAAACAACAACATTAACAATAGATTTTTAATGCTATTTTACAACTTAAATGAATGATTCCAAAAGTCTGTCAATATAAAAATTAATAGAAATGTACAAAGGCAGTGTTAACATGATAAAGGGTCACACGGCAATCTTGATTTGTTTAAAACCCGTGGCATCTCGTTAGTTTTTTCAACATAACTTGCATATTTTCTAATCATTAATGATAATTATTAGAATAGTTTAAATTAAATTGTTTTTACATATTACTAACTTTTGAATATATTGCACCAATAATATATTTAAACATTTAGTAGAATAACAAAGATAATTAAAAAAAAAAGTTTTTTATTTAATTACATGCAAGCAGGTTTTAAGTAAAAATGTTACTGGATTAATAAATTAAGTTGCTAATTTTAATGCTTTATGGAAACTTCAAGATTGCCATAACATGGTAGCACTAAAGTATCTTCCTGCTTTCCCATAAAAATAAACATAAGAAAACAAACTTATAGCCCTATTAATGTAATGAAAACAAGCATATGCTGTTTTTGTCATATATAACAACTGTTATCAATCCTTGAGAATATAAGAACCATAGAACTGTAATAAAAGGTATATAATGCAAACATGAATTGTGTTTTTATGAGTCGAGTGCAACTTTACATTATGATAAAGTGAGTTTTTTCCCTCATTATTCTGATGTCAAGAGTTCACTCCCTTGCCTGGATCCAGTTTGAGTGAAGGCATCTTAATTGGATAGTGTATATGACCATGAAATGAGTATGTTTTTAGGTTATTCATGAGTGATTCTGTCCAACTAAATAACACCATGTAAGAAAAAAATCATTTGTTTCATACAAATTTATTGTCAAAGAACATAAAAGCACCTCATTAAGTCCAAGTGGTGTTGGCAGTTGCCTTTTAGTGTCATTTACATAATTTTATGACTCCTGTTCCATGTTCACCAAATGTCAGTGCACATCACCCAGTTGGTGAAAGGAAAACTAACTGGAGAAATGGGAATTTCCAATTTTTTGCTTCCGTGCAAAGTATGCAGGGCAGGACGATAAAGCTGCCGTTTTTATGCAGGTTCAAAGCAGGAAGGCAATAAATGCTGGGTTGGATCAGAGTAGATTTTAATGGAGGAGAACATGACTTGACACATATTTGTAAACATCTGTCTATTAATAAGGGAGCCTCATTCCATCACCGGGTGTTCTATTAACTTGTTTTTGGTTGTTCAAAGACTTTCTCTGTCAAAGTCTTCTACAGAGCCTGCCATGAAATGCTTCACTAAACGTTGGAAATGTCTTTGACAGTAACATTTGGAGAATTACATAGCATCTGCATCATGGTCGTTAGTGTGCTTTCACATGATCATGTCTTTCCTTCTGAATAAAACAAAATCTTGCGGATTTGTTTAGTGCTTTATGTATTGCAGCAACTGTTCCAACATGGAATTAAATCCTAGCATCACATATTATACATGTAATATATGATTACATATATACAGCACTTTCTTTAAGGCCTTTATTTTTTATTTGAGGAATAATATTTTTCTTAAAAAATTCAGTAGTTACAGAACATGGAACGGTTGGCAGTTCAGTAAACAAAATACTATAAACACACATAAAGTAATTTGTTTTTATAATTTATGAAGCTACACATTTTTGTCCAGCAATGCTTCAACTGGCACATTACTCTGAAGGATCATCTATCAGGCAGCATCACTTCTCAATATAGTATATCATTTGTGTTGGACCATGCAATCTTCTCAATATAGTCCACCTAGTGTTGGACCAATCTACACTGTTAGGACATGATGTAAAACCAACCTTCCTCGGGGTAGCCCACCATGAAGTGTTGGACCAATCTTCCCAATATTGCTTAACATGTTCTCACTATTTTGTTGGGACACGATGTAAAACCAACCTTCCTCAGTGTAGCCCACCATTGAAGTATTGGACCAAACTTTTTCAGTATTGCAAACCTAGTTTTGGACCAATCTTCTCAATATTGCTCACCATGTTCTCACTATTGTGTTGGGACTCGATGTAAAACCAATCTTCCTCAGTGTACAGCCCACCACGAAAGTATTGGACCAAACCCCCACCATGTGTTGGGACTCGATGTAAAACCAATCTTCCTCAGTGTACAGCCCACCACGGAAGTATTGGACCAAACCCCCACCATGTGTTGGGACTCGATGTAAAACCAATCTTCCTCAGTGTACAGCCCACCACGGAAGTATTGGACCAAACCACCCCCCCCATGTGTTGGGACTGGATGTAAAACAAATCTTCCTCAGTGTACAGCCCACCACGGAAGTATTGGACCAAACCCCCACCATGTGTTGGGACTCTATGTAAAACCGGAAGTATTGGACCAAACCCCCACAATGTGTTGGGACTCTATGTAAAACCAATCTTCCTCAGTCTACAGCCCACCACGGAAGTATTGGACCAAACCCCCACCATGTGTTGGGACAGGATGTTAAACTCATTCATTAGCATACAATCATCCCGATTTAATAAAGCATGTCTACCTTTTTTTTCAGTCATGAAGATTATGCAGCTTCCATAATCAATTAGACAGCTGATGAAGTTACCATGTAACTTATTACACATCCGATCCCGGCTGCAGAAAACATTTCAACAAAGGCCACCAATGATGACAAAAACAAGGGGTATCAATTATTCTATCAATTATTTTGCCAGCTACTTGGCTCTATCAATTTCCATGTTTCTTTTTTTATCCTTCAATCTGTCTCTCTATCTCCCGATCCCATCTGCGGATCTGCTTTTCAATCTGGGCATCTGTGTGACTATTGGAACATAAAATAGACATCATCAGTAATCTGACAGCCATCAAGCACACACCATGTCAATTTCACCAGCAATAATAAACATGCACACACACCGTCTTGACTCACCATGGCTGGTTAGGGTGGAGAGTGCCTTGGGAATAAAGGTGTCAATGATTTAAACAAAATGGCAACATTTTAGTTTTTTAGCCTTCATTTAATCCTTGTTTAATGACAGTCACTCGCAGCAATCTGACCTGAACATCATAGCTGTTAAAACTATTGATGATCATGAAGCTATGAAGTGTCGTGTTAAAAAAAGTTTTTTGAAATCTTGTAGCTTTAGTAGATTATGCAATCGACAGAATATAATAATACTTTGCAAACTATGACAAATGAAGCATTTAAAAAAATATTATCATGAAAACTCCTGAGAACTTTTGCCTAAGATAACCTACCAGCATGTTTACGTATAACACCAGTAAGATTTGTTTGTTTGAATGGTGCTTTACATCATCTTTACCATATGTTAGGCTATATATGACAGTTGATTTTTTTGTGGTAGAGGCAGATCACCCATTTTTCCTGACAGAACCAGTTCTGTATACCTCTGGGCCTCCATAAGAATCAACACTTTCTCACTTGACAAGTCGAGAAAGTTTTAGACACAGAGTCTGTACTATTCCAGCTATGGAAAAACAATAAGAAGCAGGGCCATTTACAGTACAGTTACAGTTACAGTTCACATAACAAAAGAAGCATTCAAAGTGAGCATACCAAAATAAGGAAACCGATTTCCAAATCAGTTGTTTCAATTAATGCATCAGGTCATATATTTACATAATTTGGTGGTATTAATGCACTTAAATGCGACGTAAATCTGGTTTTAAGAGATAGACATTCCAGTTTGGGACGCCGTTTTAAGATGAGGGCGGGCTTCTTGGAAGCGTAAAATAAATGTAACTTAACAAATACATAATTAAAAACAGTAATAAAAATTTAGGACATCTTTATTGTTTGTGTACCCCAACTTGGAAATATAACTCTTATATTAGCTTTTTGCACATAAAACTATGATGTTCACAGCTATATTCTAGTTACATGAAACTTGGTGTAATGTCATAATCATAGCATTCAGGCAGTAATATTTCAACTTCTTGTATACCGGATAAGCTATCCACGTTTTACATGGGGGATGGAAAGTCTTTTATGGGTAAAGATAAAAGTCACGTGCACACCAACATCTGGTATGCAGGAAAACATGCAAAAGGTTAGTAGCTGGCATCGTCAATGCACAACATGTCTCTGATATGCAGCAAAAAGAAACTATCATGGGTATTCAGTTCAGATAGGGAATTCCAACCCTCGGTATAAGTGTTTTACTCGATATAAGTGTTTTAATCGAAACCTTGGCAGAGCCTCGGTTCCGATAAAAATACTTATACCTAGTGTTGGAATTCCCTATCTTCACCGGATACCCATGAAAGATTCTTATATTCTTCTGAATATTTATTATTTGACACTCTGAAAATGAGAATAACTCTTCAACAAAGAGGATTGTATCAGTCATAAGTCTTCATCTTTTGGAAACGAACCATGAATCAAAAAAAAGACAAGACATACAAAATTAAAGGAAGCTGTATTATGTTCTTTAATAATCTCATTATGTAATCTGGCACTGTAAGCAAAGGGCTGACATTATAATTTCCTACATGCCCTCTAAAAATTCAAATTTATCAAATTGTTTGGAATTTAAAAGCCATCAAAAAGAGATTAGTTTAAATGCTGTTTAAACTACAAGTCATGAAGGCTAGACAACTCAAGTGTTTACCAATTAGTATGTCTTTCTATGATGTTCCGTCTCCATTTTTATTGGTCTTAAACGTAATTTCATGCAAGAATCCTAAACGTAAACAATTATTCCTGTTCATCTCGGAGAATGAGTCTTATGTTGCTGTCTTTTTTTATGTATTTCAAACACAAGTATTGGCGTTTTCATTTTTTGGGGTGAGTTTTTTTGTGTGCTTAGAAACTGCATTCCAGTTTGAGACAGAACAGAGCACCGAGATTTTACTGACAACCATCAAGATATTGAGAAACAAAAGAAAAGTTAATTCCCCAACTACAACATTAAAGTTCGGGGCACTTTGAAATAGTAGTTGTGATAGATCGCAGTGCAGAAACAGAAACAGAAACAATAGCTGCCTGCATGGACTCTAGCATCTGGAAATGTTGATGCAAACATCCCCGGATAGAATTTAATATGCTCGTATTTATATTCAATGTAAGGAATTTAGACAGTTATTTTAAAGCTCCGATCGGAATTATCCTCCGAATATAAAGACAATTATTCAGAAAGCACAACACTCATGGTGAAAAACGAAGCTCTACTGTCAATGTTTACAGAAAAATTGGCAATCTAACCAGGAGAGGAAGAAATTTACTTGCATTTTCCTATCTCCCCATGACATCAGAGATAAAATAGCATAGAAATTGAGCTGAATTCAGAAAATTCTTTCATTATTTAATGTGTAGAGTGATTTTTCTCTGGCAAGTCAAGTAAATGTTTCTCATTGTTTTAGCAATATTCTGCATCTACAAACAAATATTAGCTCAAGAAATCCAATAACATGAACGCCGAACACTTTTTCTGTAAACTGAGCGTAAGAATCTGGCGTAAAGCAAATTTCATTTACTATTCCATCACATCCCATTATTGTTGAGTTGGTTCGTTGCAGGATGGATAGGAGAAGCGATAATGGTGTCACTTTAATAGCGGAATAAGAGAGCACGGGAGATTCAGAAAAGATGGGAGAAATTGGAAAACCTGTGTGGGAAATGCAATTTGCAATTCTATTAGCAACAAGTGGATGCACGTAAACTGTCGCAGCATTCCCAGCTAGCTAAATGAAACAAAACTGAGGCCAATTGAAGATGTTTATCGTAACCAATATATCTGTTTCATGCTAATTATGAGATAAAACCTTCGAGCAAATGGTGATGCTTAATCACATATGGTAAAAAATGTTGATTTTTTCCCAGCATGTAGGAACTTGATGTGAAACTCATGACACAATTTGCTACGCTTCAATTTAATTCAGGCTCTAAAAGTCACCAAGGTAATGTTAAATTTGACTAGAGCCATTACACTGTGTTGTTAAATTAAGATGTAAATTTGAAGGCAGCTTTGTTTCATTTTTTTTCTAAGAAACTTTGTTCAGTGCTTACTTAGTTTTCAAAACTGTGTTTTTGATTAATGGTTATAAATATGAAGTCATACATGTTCCTTAGGGCTTTGCTGAGCTAGAGCATGGGCTAACAGAGGAGATGTGAATGTAAACAGAACTTCAACTGTTATATAAACAGAACTATTACATGTACTTCTGGAAATAATTCTGGGAAAATCAACAGAATCAACAGTTACATTTTCTACAATAAATCCTCCATAATGGGCAATTAGTATTAAAAATTCAAGTTGTTACTGTTTTATTCAAAAAAATTATGCAAAACAGTCAACTTACATCCATTTTGCTTATAGATTACGGAAGTTATGACTCAGCATCATGGCTGGCCTGTATAAGTAACATCGTTACATTTCAATTTTTAAAATTCTTATATAGAATATATATATATTTATATATATATAGAGACAAAATCTTTGGAAAAATAATAAATAAGATTGGCAAAGTCTTTTTTCGGCGAACAGTTTCGACCGGAACCCCGATCCTTTTCTACGACATTTATTGACAGTTTATAACAACAACAGTTTCTACGTGATGTCTTGACATCATCAATTAATGAGCACAGCTTGTTTGGCGTTACATTAAAAACTGGGGCGCTTTTTATTACCATTACGTTTCCTAAGGAGCCAATGTTCTGAGTTTTTAATCCAAAGGGACTCTTTTGTTTTCCTGTATAGTGAATCTCTGTTCTTCTCCAAGCCCATGACCATTAAATCTTCATGGCCACCGGATCTGGTTTATGATTAAATCTTCAATGGAATGGTTTGGTCCATTGAAATGGTTGGCCACCGGATCTGGTTTATGATTACATCTTCAATGGAATGGTTTGGTCCATTGAAATGGATGGCCACCGGATCTGGTTTATGAATAAATCCTCAATGGAATGGTTTGGTCCACTGAAATGGATGGCCACCAGATCTGGTTTATGAATAAATCCTCAATGGAATGGTTTGGTCCATTGAAATGGATGGCCACCGGATCTGGTTTATGATTAAATCTTCAATGGAATGGTTTGGTCAACTGAAATGGCTGGCCACCAGATTTGGTTTATGATTAAATCTTCAATGGAATGGTTTGGTCCATTGAAATGGATGGCCAGCGAATCTGGTTTATGATTAAATCTTCAATGGAATGGTTTGGTCAATTGAAATGGATGGCCAGCGAATCTGGTTAATGATTAAATCTTCAATGGAATGGTCCATTGAAATGGATGGCCACCGGATCTGGTTTATGATTAAATCTTCAATGGAATGGTTTGGTCCACTGAAATGGCTGGCCACGGGATTTGGTTTATGATTAAATCGTCAATGAAATGGATGGCCGCCGAATCTGGTTTATGATTAAATATTCAATGGAATGGTTTGGTCCATTGAAATGGATGACCACCGGATCTGGTTTATGATTAAATCTTCAATGGAATGGTTTGGTCCATTGAAATGGATGGCCACTGGATCTGGTTTATGATTAAATCTTCAATGGAATGGTTTGGTCAATTGAAATGGCTGGCCACCGGATCTGGTTTATGATTAAACCTTCAATGGAATGGTTTGGTCCATTGAAATGGATGGCCACCGGAACTGGTTCATGAATAAATCTTCAATGGAATGTTTGGTCCATTGAAATGGATGGCCAGCGAATCTGGTTTATGATTAAATCTTCAATGGAATGGTTTGGTCCATTGAAATGGATGCCCACCAGATCTGGTTTATGATTAAATCTTCAATGGAATGGCTTGATCCATTGAAATGGATGGCCACCGGATCTGGTTTATGATTAAATCTTAAATGGAATGGTTGGTCCATTGAAATAGATGCCCACCGGATCTGGTTTATGATTTTGTGTGAGAGAAAAATTCAGTAACATTCTTTGATAAAGTGTTACTTTTTCAAATTGTTACTGTTTTATTCAACGTTACTGTTTTATTCTTTGCTCGGCTAGAGCACGCGCTAACAGAGGAGATGTGAATGTCCTTCGTCTTACAGTCTGCTGTAAACTGATAATATTGCCTTTGAATAGTGAAAGGTTAATAATAGTTTTTCTCTGTTTGCCGTAATCCTGATCAATTCTCTATACCATTTTATATATATACACTTCTCAAAACTGCTAACTACACCGCTACGTTTTGGGTTATATATATCGATGGGTTGAATGTTTTTCAATAAAATAAAAAGGAAATACCAATTCAATCATTTTTACATCATTTCATTTTATTTTTTTCATGGGCAATGCTAGAACTAAACCACAATAAGCAATTACAAACGACCCATGTAAACACTAAAGTCACACTTTTCATTTCTTGTTCATAAAAGTGTGACTTTAGTGTTTACATGGGTCGTTTGTAATTGCTTATTGTGGTTTAGTTCTAGCATTGCCCATGAAAAAAATAAAATGAAATGATGTAAAAATGATTGAATTGGTATTTCCTTTTTATTTTATTGAAAAACATTCAACCCATCGATATATATAACCCAAAACGTGAGCGGTGTAGTTAGCAGTTTTGAGAAGTGTATAATAAACACCAATAAACTTCCTAAAGATACATGCAGCATTTTTAGGAAAATCAACAAAAACAAGTTACATTTTCAATTTTTAAAATTCACAAATTGAAGAATATATTAATTTAACATAAACAAACGTCATCCGAAGTTATGCAGCATTTTTGGGGAAAATCAACAGAACCAACATTTACATGTTCAATTTTTATAATTCAGAAATTATTAAAGATTAATTAAAAAATAAAAAAACATCATTCGAGCAGGATTTTTAGGAAAAATTCAACATAACCAACAGTTTCATTTTCAATTTTAAAATACAAATGATAGAATTGTTAGTTAAACATCAACGAACTTTAACCGAATCCATGCAGGATTGAAGTATGGAAACAGCATGATCTGTTGCCATGACTATGTCCGACTGAAACAGCACCATATTTATCGGCCTCCAAGCTGACTGTATGCATACTCAAAACATCAGGAATTAAGCCACTTGGGTGAATATCTGTTTTATAAGATGGTTAAACAGCACTGACAATTACCATAACAAAATAGCCGCATTCTTCTGATTGTTTGCTAAATTTCACCCAGCACTTACAGTCTGCTGTAAACCGATAATATTGCCTTTGACGAGTGAAAGATTAATAATAGTTGTTCTCTGTTTGCCGTAATCCTGATCAATTCTCTAATGTTGTTCTAGTCTTATTTGGTCAAAACCAGGTTTCGAACACTTAAAAAACATTTTCTTTTAGAACGTACATAAAGCACTTGCAAGGAGATATCTACCATATAGCACTTGCCAGGAAATCTACCATACAGCACTTGCAAGAAGATATCTACCATACAACACTTGCAAGGAGCCAGGAGATATCTTCTATACAGAACTTGCAAAAAGATATCTACCATAGAAAACTTGCAAGGAGCCAGGAGATATCTTCCAAACAGAACTTGCATGAATATATCTACCATACAACACTTGCAAGGAGCCAGGAGATATCTTCCATACAGAACTTGCAAGGAGATATCTTCCATACAGAACTTGCAATGAGATATCTACCATACAGCACTTGCCAGGAGATATCTACCATACAGCGCTTGCCAGGAGATATCTACCATACAGCATTTGCCAGGAGTAATTTACCATACAGAACTTGCCAGGAGATATCTACCATACAGCACTTGCCAGGAAATATCTATCATACAGTACTTGCAATGAGATATTTACCATACAGCACTTACCAGGAGATATCTATCATACAGTACTTGCAATGAGATATTTACCAAACATAATTTGCCAGGAGATATCTACCATACAGCACTTGCCGGGAGATATCTACAGTACTTGCAATGAGATATTTACCATACAGTATTTGCCAGGAGATACCTACCATACAGCACTTACCAGGAGATATATACCATACAGAACAGGACATATCTACCATACAGCACTTGCCGACAGATATCTATCATACAGTACTTGCAATGAGATATTTACCATACAGCACTTGCCAGGCGATATCTACCTTACAGCACTTGCCAGGCGATATCTACCTTACAGCACTTGCCAGGAGATATCTACCATACCCCACTTGCAAGGAGCCAGGAGATATCTTCCATACAGCACTTGCCAGGAGATATCTACCATACAGTGCTTGCAATGAGCTATTTACCATACAGCACTTGCCAGGCGATATCTACCATACATCACTTGCCAGGAGATATCTACCATACAACACTTGCAAGGAGCCAGGAGATATCTTCCATACAGCACTTGCCAGGAGATATCTATCATACAGTATTTGCAATGAGATATTTACCATACAGCATTTGCCAGGCAATATCTATCATACAGTACTTGCAATGAGATATTTACCATACAGCACTTGCCAGGAGATATCTATCATACAGTACTTGCAATGAGATATTTACCATACAGCTCTTGCCAGTAGATATCTATCATACAGTACTTGCAATGAGATATTTACCATACATAATTTGCCAGGAGATATCTACCATACAGCACTTGCCGGGAGATATCTACAGTACTTGCAATGAGATATTTACCATACAGTACTTGCCAGGAGATACCTACCATACAGCACTTACCAGGAGATATTTACCATACAGAACAGGAGATATCTACCATACAGCACTTGTCGACAGATATCTATCATACAGTACTTGCAATGAGATATTTACCATACAGCACTTGCCAGGCGATATCTACCTTACAGCACTTGCCAGGAGATATCTACCATACTACACATACAAGGAGCCAGGAGATATCTTCCATACAGCACTTGCCAGGAGATATCTACCATACAGTACTTGCAATGAGATATTTACCATACAGCACTTGCCAGGCGATATATACCATACAGCACTTGCCAGGCGATATCTACCATACAGCACTTGCCAGGAGATATCTACCATACAACACTTGCAAGGAGCCAGGAGATATCTTCCATACAGCACTTGCCAGGAGATATCTATCATACAGTACTTGCAATGAGATATTTACCATACAGCACTTGCCAGGCGATATCTACCATACAGCATTTGCCAGGAGATATCTACCATACAGCACTTGCCAGGAGATATCTACCATACAACACTTGCAAGGAGCCAGGAGATATCTTCCATTCAGCACTTGCCAGGAGATATCTACCATACAGTACTTGCAATGAGATATTTACCATACAGCACTTGCCAGGCAATATATACCATACAGCACTTGCCAGGCGATATCTACCATACAGCACTTGCCAGGAGATATCTACCATACAACACTTGCAAGGAGCCAGGAGATATCTTCCATACAGCACTTGCCAGGAGATATCTATCATACAGTACTTGCAATGAGATATTTACCATACAGCACTTGCCAGGAGATATCTTCCATACAGCACTTGCCAGGCGATATCTACCATACAGCACTTGCCAGGAGATATCTACCATACAACACTTGCAAGGAGCCAGGAGATATCTTCCATTCAGCACTTACCAGGAGATATCTATCATACAGTACTTGCCAGGAGATATCTATCATAGAGTACTTGCAATGAGATATTTACCATACAGCTCTTGCCAGTAGATATCTATCATACAGTACTTGCAATGAGATATTTACCATACATAATTTGCCAGGAGATATCTACCATACAGCACTTGCCGGGAGATATCTACAGTACTTGCAATGAGATATTTACCATACAGTACTTGCCAGGAGATACCTACCATACAGCACTTACCAGGAGATATTTACCATACAGAACAGGAGATATCTACCATACAGCACTTGCCGACAGATATATATCATACAGTACTTGCAATGAGATATTTACCATACAGCACTTGCCAGGCGATATCTACCTTACAGCACTTGCCAGGAGATATCTACCATACAACACATACAAGGAGCCAGGAGATATCTTCCATACAGCACTTGCCAGGAGATATCTACCATACAGTACTTGCAATGAGATATTTACCATACAGCACTTGCCAGGCGATATATACCATACAGCACTTGCCAGGCGATATCTACCATACAGCACTTGCCAGGAGATATCTACCATACAACACTTGCAAGGAGCCAGGAGATATCTTCCATACAGCACTTGCCAGGAGATATCTATCATACAGTACTTGCAATGAGATATTTACCATACAGCACTTGCCAGGCTATATCTACCATACAGCATTTGCCAGGAGATATCTACAATACAGCACTTGCCAGGATATATCTACCATACAACACTTGCAAGGAGCCAGGAGATATCTTCCATTCAGCACTTGCCAGGAAATATCTACCATACAGTACTTGCAATGAGATATTTACCATACAGCACTTGCCAGGCGATATATACCATACAGCACTTGCCAGGCGATATCTACCATACAGCACTTGCCAGGAGATATCTACTATACAACACTTGCAAGGAGCCAGGAGATATCTTCCATACAGCACTTGCCAGGAGATATCTATCATACAGTACTTGCAATGAGATATTTACCATACAGCACTTGCCAGGAGATATCTTCCATACAGCACTTGCCAGGCGATATCTACCATACAGCACTTGCCAGGAGATATCTACCATACAACACTTGCAAGGAGCCAGGAGATATCTTCCATTCAGCACTTGCCAGGAGATATCTATCATACAGTACTTGCAATGAGATATTTACCATACAGCATGTGCGATGTGATATCTACCATACAGCACTTGCAAGGAGATATTTACCATACAGCACTTGCCAGGAGATATCTACCATACAGTAATTTCCAGGAGATATCTACCATACAGCATGTGCGATGAGATATCTACCATACAACACTTGCAAGGAGATATCTACCATACAACACTTGCAAGGAGATATCTACCATACAGCACTTTCCAGGAGATATCTATCATACATTACTTGCAATGAGATATTTACCATACAGCATGTGTGATGAGATATCTACCATACAGCACTTGCAAGGAGATATTTACCACACAGAACTTCCCAGGAGATATCTACCATACAGCACTTGCCAGGAGATATCTACCATACAGCACTTGCAAGGAGATATCTACCATACAGCACTTGCAAGGAGATATCTACCATACAGCACTTGCCAGGAAATGTCTGCCATACATCACTTGCAAGGAGATTTATTTCTACCATGCATAACTTACAATGAAATATTAACCACTCTGAGCACATGCAAAGTGATATCTGTCACTCTGAGCACTTGTAAGGAGATATCTGCCACTCTGAGCACTTGCAAAGAGATATCTGCCACTCTGAGCACTTGTAAGGAGATATCTGCTACTCTGAGCACTTGCAAAGAGATATCTGCCACTCTGAGCACTTGTAAGTAGATATCTGCCACTCTGAGCACTTGCAAAGAGATATCTGCCACTCTGAGCACTTGCAAGGAGATATCTGCCACTCTGAGCACTTGCAAGGAGATATCTGCCACTCTGAGCACTTGCAAGGAGATATCTGCCACTCTGAGCACTTGCAAAGAGATATCTGCCACTCTGAGCACTTGCAAGGAAATATCTGCCACTCTGAGCACTTGCAATAAGATATCTGCCACTCTGAGCACTTGTAAGGAGATATCTGCCACTCTGAGCACTTGCAATAATATATCTGCCACTCTGAGCACTTGTAAGGAGATATCTGCCACTCTGAGCACTTGCAAGGAGATATCTGCCACTCTCAGCACTTGTAAGGAGATATCTGCCACTCTGAGCACTTGTAAGGAGATATCTGCCACTCTGAGAACTTGCAATAAGATATCTGCCACTCTGAGCACTTGTAAGGAGATATCTGTCACTCTGAGCACTTGTAAGGAGAGATCTGCCACTCTGAGCACTTGTAGGGAGATATCTGCCACTCTGAGCACTTGTAAGGAGATATCTGCCACTCTGAGCACTTGCAATAATATGTCTGCCACTCTGAGCACTTGTAAGGAGACATCTGCCACTCTGAGACTCTGAGCACTTGCAAGCAAATATCTGCCACTCTGAGCACTTGTAAGGAGATATCTGCCACTCTGAGCACTTGTAAGGAAATATCTGCCACTCTGAGCACTTGTAAGGAGATATCTGCCACTCTGAGCACTTGTAAGGAGATATCTGCCACTCTGAGACTCTGAGCACTTGTAAGGAGATATCTGCCACTCTGAGCACTTGTAAGGAGATATCTGCCACTCTGAGCACTTGCAAAGAGATATCTGCCACTCTGAGCACTTGTAAGGAGATATCTGCCACTCTGAGCACTTGTAAGGAGATATCTGCCACTCTGAGCACTTGCAAGGAGATATCTGCCACTCCGAGCACTTGTTAGGAGATATCTGCCACTCTGAGCACTTGCAATAAGATATCTGCCACTCTGAGCACTCACAAGGAGATATATGCCACTCTGAGAACTTGTAAGGAGATATCTGCCACTCTCAGCAATTGTAAGGAGATATCTGCCAAGGAGATATCTGCCACTCTGAGCACTTGCAAGGAGATATCTGCCATTCTGAGCACTTGTAATGAGATATCTGCCACTCTGAGCACTTGTAAGGAGATATCTGCCACTCTGAGAACTTGCAATAAGTTATCCGCCACTCTGAGCACTTGTAAGGAGATATCTGCCACTCTGAGCACTTGTAAGGAGAGATCTGCCACTCTGAGCACTTGTAGGGAGATATCTGCCACTCTGAGCACTTGTAAGGAAGTATCTGCCACTCTGAGCACCTGCAATAAGATATCTGCCACTCTGAGCACTTGTAAGGAGATATCTGCCACTCTGAGACTCTGAGCACTTGCAAGGAGATATCTGCCACTCTGAGCACTTGTAAGGAGATATCTGCCACTCTGAGCACTTGTAAGGAGATATCTGCCACTCTGAGACTCTGAGCACTTGCAAGGAGATATCTGCCATTCTGAGCACTTGTATGGAGATATCTGCCACTCTGAGCACTTGTAAGGAGATATCTGCCACTCTGAGCACTTGTAAGGAGATATCTGCCACTCTGAGCACTTGCAATAAGATATCTGCCACTCTGAGCACTTGTAAGGAGATATCTTCCACTCCGAGCACTTGTAAGGAGATATCTGCCACTCTGAGCACTTGCAAGGAGATATCTGCCACTCTGAGCACTTGTAGGAGATATCTGCCACTCTGAGCACTTGCAATAATATGTCTGCCACTCTGAGCACTTGTAAGGAGATATCTGCCACTCTGAGCACTTGTAAGGAGATATCTGCCTCTGAGCACTTGCAAGGAGATATCTGCCACTCTGAGCATTTGTAAGGAGATATCTGCCACTCTGAGCACTTGCAATAAGATATCTGCCACTCTGAGCACTCGAAGGAGATATCTGCCACTCTGAGAACTTGTAAGGAGATATCTGCCACTCTCAGCGATTGTAAGGAGATATCTGCCAAGGAGATATCTGCCACTCTGAGCACTTGTAAGGAGATATCTGCCACTCTGAGACTCTGAGCACTTGCAAGGAGATATCTGCCACTCTGAGCACTTGTAAGGAGATATCTGCCACTCTGAGCACTTGTAAGGAGATATCTGCCACTCTGAGAACTTGCAATAAGATATCCGCCACTCTGAGCACTTGTAAGGAGATATCTGCCACTCTGAGCACTTGTAAGGAGATATCTGCCACTCTGAGACTCTGAGCACTTGAAGGAGATATCTGCCACTCTGAGCACTCACTTGTAAGGAGATATCTGCCACTCTGAGCACTTGTAAGGAGATATCTGCCACTCTGAGCACTTGCAAGGAGATATCTGCCACTCTGAGCACTTGCAAGGAGATATCTGCCATACAGTAATTTCCAGGAGATATCTACCATACAGCATGTGCGATGAGATATCTACCATACAACACTTGCAAGGAGATATCTACCATACAACACTTGTAAGGAGATATCTACCATACAGCACTTTCCAGGAGATATCTATCATACATTACTTGCAATGAGATATTTACCATACAGCATGTGTGATTAGATATCTACCATACAGCACTTGCAAGGAGATATTTACCACACAGAACTTTCCAGGAGATATCTACCATACAGCACTTGCCAGGAGATATCTACCATACAGCACTTGCAAGGAGATATCTACCATACAGCACTTGCAAGGAGATATCTACCATACAGCACTTGCCAGGAAATGTCTGCCATACATCACTTGCAAGGAGATTTATTTCTACCATGCATAACTTACAATGAAATATTAACCACTCTGAGCACATGCAAAGTGATATCTGTCACTCTGAGCACTTGTAAGGAGATATCTGCCACTCTGAGCACTTGCAAAGAGATATCTGCCACTCTGAGCACTTGTAAGGAGATATCTGCTACTCTGAGCACTTGCAAAGAGATATCTGCCACTCTGAGCACTTGTAAGTAGATATCTGCCACTCTGAGCACTTGCAAAGAGATATCTGCCACTCTGAGCACTTGCAAGGAGATATCTGCCACTCTGAGCACTTGCAAGGAGATATCTGCCACTCTGAGCACTTGCAAGGAGATATCTGCCACTCTGAGCACTTGCAAAGAGATATCTGCCACTCTGAGCACTTGCAAGGAAATATCTGCCACTCTGAGCACTTGCAAAGAGATATCTGCCACTCTGAGCACTTGCAAGGAGATATCTGCCACTCTGAGCAGTTGCAAGGAGATATATGCAACTCTGAGCACTTGTAGGGAGATATCTGCCACTCTGAGCACTTGCAAGGAGATATCTGCCACTCTGAGCACTTGTAAGGATATATCTGCTACTCTGAGCACTTGTAAGGAGATATCTGCCACTCTGAGCACTTGCAATAAGATATCTGCCACTCTGAGCACTTGTAAGGAGATATCTGCCACTCTGAGCACTTGCAATAATATATCTGCCACTCTGAGCACTTGTAAGGAGATATCTGCCACTCTGAGCACTTGCAAGGAGATATCTGCCACTCTCAGCACTTGTAAGGAGATATCTGCCACTCTGAGCACTTGTAAGGAGATATCTGCCACTCTGAGAACTTGCAATAAGATATCTGCCACTCTGAGCACTTGTAAGGAGATATCTGTCACTCTGAGCACTTGTAAGGAGAGATCTGCCACTCTGAGCACTTGTAGGGAGATATCTGCCACTCTGAGCACTTGTAAGGAGATATCTGCCACTCTGAGCACTTGCAATAATATGTCTGCCACTCTGAGCACTTGTAAGGAGACATCTGCCACTCTGAGACTCTGAGCACTTGCAAGCAAATATCTGCCACTCTGAGCACTTGTAAGGAGATATCTGCCACTCTGAGCACTTGTAAGGAAATATCTGCCACTCTGAGCACTTGTAAGGAGATATCTGCCACTCTGAGCACTTGTAAGGAGATATCTGCCACTCTGAGACTCTGAGCACTTGTAAGGAGATATCTGCCACTCTGAGCACTTGTAAGGAGATATCTGCCACTCTGAGCACTTGCAAAGAGATATCTGCCACTCTGAGCACTTGTAAGGAGATATCTGCCACTCTGAGCACTTGTAAGGAGATATCTGCCACTCTGAGCACTTGCAAGGAGATATCTGCCACTCTGAGCACTTGTAAGGAGATATCTGCCACTCTGAGCACTTGCAATAAGATATCTGCCACTCTGAGCACTCACAAGGAGATATATGCCACTCTGAGAACTTGTAAGGAGATATCTGCCACTCTCAGCAATTGTAAGGAGATATCTGCCAAGGAGATATCTGCCACTCTGAGCACTTGCAAGGAGATATCTGCCATTCTGAGCACTTGTAATGAGATATCTGCCACTCTGAGCACTTGTAAGGAGATATCTGCCACTCTGAGAACTTGCAATAAGTTATCCGCCACTCTGAGCACTTGTAAGGAGATATCTGCCACTCTGAGCACTTGTAAGGAGAGATCTGCCACTCTGAGCACTTGTAGGGAGATATCTGCCACTCTGAGCACTTGTAAGGAAGTATCTGCCACTCTGAGCACCTGCAATAAGATATCTGCCACTCTGAGCACTTGTAAGGAGATATCTGCCACTCTGAGACTCTGAGCACTTGCAAGGAGATATCTGCCACTCTGAGCACTTGTAAGGAGATATCTGCCACTCTGAGCACTTGTAAGGAGATATCTGCCACTCTGAGACTCTGAGCACTTGCAAGGAGATATCTGCCATTCTGAGCACTTGTATGGAGATATCTGCCACTCTGAGCACTTGTAAGGAGATATCTGCCACTCTGAGCACTTGTAAGGAGATATCTGCCACTCTGAGCACTTGCAATAAGATATCTGCCACTCTGAGCACTTGTAAGGAGATATCTTCCACTCCGAGCACTTGTAAGGAGATATCTGCCACTCTGAGCACTTGCAAGGAGATATCTGCCACTCTGAGCACTTGTAGGAGATATCTGCCACTCTGAGCACTTGCAATAATATGTCTGCCACTCTGAGCACTTGTAAGGAGATATCTGCCACTCTGAGCACTTGTAAGGAGATATCTGCCTCTGAGCACTTGCAAGGAGATATCTGCCACTCTGAGCATTTGTAAGGAGATATCTTCCACTCTGAGCACTTGCAATAAGATATCTGCCACTCTGAGCACTCGAAGGAGATATCTGCCACTCTGAGCACTTGTAAGGAGATATCTGCCACTCTGAGCACTTGCAATAAGATATCTGCCACTCTGAGCACTCACAAGGAGATATATGCCACTCTGAGAACTTGTAAGGAGATATCTGCCACTCTCAGCGATTGTAAGGAGATATCTGCCAAGGAGATATCTGCCACTCTGAGCACTTGTAAGGAGATATCTGCCACTCTGAGACTCTGAGCACTTGCAAGGAGATATCTGCCACTCTGAGCACTTGTAAGGAGATATCTGCCACTCTGAGCACTTGTAAGGAGATATCTGCCACTCTGAGAACTTGCAATAAGATATCCGCCACTCTGAGCACTTGTAAGGAGATATCTGCCACTCTGAGCACTTGTAAGGAGATATCTGCCACTCTGAGACTCTGAGCACTTGAAGGAGATATCTGCCACTCTGAGCACTCACTTGTAAGGAGATATCTGCCACTCTGAGCACTTGTAAGGAGATATCTGCCACTCTGAGCACTTGCAAGGAGATATCTGCCACTCTGAGCACTTGCAAGGAGATATCTGCCACTCTGAGCACTTGTAAGGAGATATCTGCCACTCTGAGACTCTGAGCACTTGCAAGGAGATATCTGCCACTCTTAGCACTCACTTGTAAGGAGATATCTGCCACTCTGAGCACTTGTAAGGAGATATCTGCCACTCTGAGACTCTGAGCACTTGCAAGGAGATATCTGCCACTGTGAGCACTTGCAAGGAGATATCTGCCACTCTGAGCACTTGTAAGGAGATATCTGCCACTCTGAGCACTTGTAAGGAGATATCTGCCACTCTGAGCACTTGCAATAAGATATCTGCCACTCAGAGCACTTGTAAGGAGATATCTGCCACTCTGAGCACTTGCAAGGAGATATCTGCCACTCTGAGCACTTGTAAGGAGATATCTGCCACTCTGAGCACTTGCAATAAGATATCTGCCACTCTGAGCACTTGCAAGGAGATATCTGCCACTCTGAGCACTTGTAAGGAGATATCTGCCAATCCGAGCAATTGTAAGGAGATATCTGCCAAGGAGATATCTCCCACTCTGAGCACTTGAAAGGAGATATCTGCCACTCTGAGCACTTGCAAGGAGATATCTGCCACTCTGAGCACTTGTAAGGAGATATCTGCCACTCTGAGCACTTGTAAGGAGATATCTGCCACTCTGAGAACTTGCAAGGAGATATCTGCCACTCTGAGCACTTGCAAAGAGATATCTGCCACTCTGAGCACTTGTAAGGAAACATCTTCTGCATACATGACATCACACAACTGAGCAATATCTATGGTATAATACTCTACTTAGATTTGTTTGTTTGTTTGTTTGTATGGTGTTTTACGTCATTTTCAACACATGTCAGGTTATATATGACAGTCGATTTTTTGTGGTGGAGGCAGACAACCAACATTTCCTGGGTAGAACCAGTACTGTACACCTCCCACCATCCATAAGAATGAATGAATGAATGGTGTTTTACGGCACGTCGACACATAAATAGGTCATATTGTGCGCAAAAAAATGATGAAAAATGAAGAATTAATTAAAAATTAATGTAAATATATAAAGATAAAATTATTAAAAAATAAGGGATGATAAGGTGTAATATAAACTATGTATGTAAATCAATAAATGCCCGGCAACAGGTATATAAACAAGTAAATATATATAAGAACACATTACAATGATTTATATAGTCTGATCTCTTTCAGGAAATCTAAAACAAGACTAAAATCTACAGTATCAAATAACTCTTTCATAGTATTGACATTGTAGTACCTTTGACGCATAGGATCAAAGTCTACACATTCCAATAAGATGTGTTTGACCGTTAACAGTGCAACACTTCCTCACTTCCTAGTTGGATTCCAATCTGCAGTGGTGAGAAGCGAGAAGGTTTACAACTCAATGTCATTAACCACTTGGCCAAGGATACGTCGCTCTACTTAGAACCAAAACGGTGTCACTATTCAACTGTTTCGTTTATATCTTGTAGTGAAACAGTATAACCAGAGATATCAGGATAAAAATTAACAACATACTGCATTGCTATAATAACCGGGACCAGTTTTCAAGTTTTAAGAAGACATTATACCAAAAATGTCCCCTCAAGTCTTCTCATCCATCTCCATTAGTGAGAAGAACCAAGAAAACGGTTCATCCATCTGAGTTAATCATCTAGATATGTAAACCTTCCTTAGACAATCTTCTTATATAATTAAAGCAGAGTGGCTGTAAATCAACACATTTTACACGGCGGCACTCCTATCAATTTTCAATACAGTCTCCTGACATACCACAATTATTGCAAGCTTTTTCTTGACAAAGATTATTGTACTGGAGATGAGAAATGTTTCCCAACTCAATGAAGTAAAAATGTTTTTGCAACTAGAAGCATTATTGCCATAAAGTAGTTGACCGTCTAGCACATACATCTAGTACTTAATACCTTCACCAGGATGGTCCGGAGGGAGTCATCATAAAAGTAATCAACATTATTGCAGTAGCTTCTCTTACAAGTCATCTTTCCATGAGATATAGGCAGCTGATTATCACCAATTGTCTGAGTGGTTTGGAATATATCACCAATCCTGCAACTCTTTGAAGTCTTTGGATGAGTGCTAAACGCTTACTTCATTACATAAAAATTTGATAAAAACAAGTATTTTTTTCTATAAAGGACAAAATGAAAGATTATTTTATTTGACAGAAATCAAGATTATTAAGTTTTGAGAGATTGTATTTTCCATAAATACCATTACGTGAACAATTCCATTGAGCGGAAAAGTGGCCTAACATAACCAGAAGAAAATTTGTCAACATTAGAAGAAAATTTGAAGACATTTATCAGATTCAGTTTCAAATAACAAACCCTGACTAAAATATATTGGAAAGTGATTCGATTTTATTGAAGAAAAGGGAAGAGGAAAACAGTATAATGGAATAAAGAACAGACATACATTCTCATTTGTATGCATCTGTAATCCATTCTCATTAATAGTGCAAAAGAAGTAGCAATTTAGACCAAATGTAATATAATAAAATCAAAAGACATGCTTTTAGCTACAAAAATACAAATCATTTATTGAAAACATCTAAAAGCCTAATTTTTATAGACAATATATACAGTCTTAATAACAAATTACGGGTGTCGCCGCGGTGTAATGGATAGAACCTTGGTTTATTAATCCAGGGATCATGAATTCTATCCCCATTACGTGATCCGAGTATTAATTTTCATACCCCATCCAACCCCTTCTCCAAGAAGCAAAATTGGGGTTGGCTGGAGTATGAAATAAAACCTTAATTTCGGTTTAAAAAGTTTGCATATTGTAAAATTTAAACATTTAATAAGCAATATTAAACAGGTTATCGCATTTTTATTCAGTAACAAGAGGTCAATGACCTTGAAGCTCTACTTATAGGTTTTGATAGCTAGATCAGCATTCCTGTGAAGTTTCATGAAAATCTGTACGGAGTAGTCGCTACAAGTTTTTACTATATAACTCTATGTAAACAAAGATAGCCGCTGGCAGCCATGTTTAATGTCGACTCAAAATAATTTTTCAACATGCTGATCATTTTAGAAAAAGTCCCATATCAATATTACTTATAGTTTTCAAGAAGTAGTCACTATAAACTTGTTTTTTTAAAAATTATTTTTATCCATGGCGGCCATCTTCAATATCCGGCCGATCTGAAATTTTGCTAGTATCACCTAAATATCAAGAGCAACATTTCTGTTAAGTTTCATGAAACTCCTTCAAGTAGTTTCAGAGGAGAAAGGCTACAAACAATATAACTCTGTGTAAACAAAGATGGCCACTGGCAGCCATGTTTAATGATGAATCAAAATAATTTTCAACGAGGATCAACATCATGTCATGCTGATCTTTTTAGTAAAAGTCCCATATCAATATCACTTATAGTTTTCAAAAAGTAGTCGCTACAAACTTGTTTTTTCAGAATCTATTTTTAGCTGTGGTGGCCATCTTGAATTTTTGGCTGACCTGAGATTTTGCTAGGATCACCCAGACAAGGTGCAACATTCCTGTGAAGTTTCATGAAAATCCGTCAAGTAGTTTCAGAGGAGTAGTCGCTACAAGTTTTTACTATATAAGTCCATGTAAACAAAGATGGCCACTGGCAGCCATGTTTAACATCGCATCAAAATGATTTTCGACAAGGACCAACATCATGTCATGCTGATCATTTTAGAAAAAGTCCCGTATTAATATCACTTATAGCTTTCAAGAAGTAGTCACTACAAACTTATTTTTAAAAATCTATTTTTTAGCTTTGGCGGCCATCTTAAATTTCACATCAACCTAAGTTTTTGCTAGGATCATCTAAACATCATGGGCAACATTTTTGTAAAGTTTCATGAAAATCCATCCAGTAGTTTCAGAGAAGTAGTCGCTACAAAAAAAGTTTACAGACGACGGACTCCACACCACGGCATAAGCTCTGCTGATCTTTGATCCGTAGAGCTAAAAACTGTTTTTAAACGTGTTTTATTGTCGAAATATCCATTATAAAATTCTGGTAATATAAGCTTTCCCATCGCTTAATGGAATTGAGGCGGGACCACGTAATGCCAGCTGAGGACTGAATTTGAATTGATTCTCAAAACACTTAACTAATGTCTCACCTGTCCAGTCCTTCTGATGAGACTTTAAACATGAGGTCTGCTCAATAAAATTCAATTTGCAATACAGCTAGGATAAATAAATGCTTATGATAATATTTTTAACAAAATTTATCAAAACATTTGTGTTCTTGCAAAAGTTCAAATACAGAACCTCTTCAACATAACCATGTAAACTGCAGCCAACAAAACCATTAACAATTGGTACAAAAAGCAATTATTGTGCACTATACTTTCGAAACACATGCAATAAGGAGAGAACACTGTTACCACTTCACATAATGTTGTAATTTTAGTTCAACATCCAAACACAAGTATTGCATT
The DNA here is from genome assembly GCA_037043455.1 of Cyrtodaria siliqua. NCBI lineage: Eukaryota > Metazoa > Mollusca > Bivalvia > Adapedonta > Hiatellidae > Cyrtodaria > Cyrtodaria siliqua. The sequence continues at coordinate 294,589 of JAWPHD010000410.1, read as the reverse complement.
GCACCGATTCTTGAAAATGTATGGCATGTTCTTGAAATCTCCATGTTAAATGTTGTTTAAATATTGCACTTGAAACGAACAAAGAGTTCAGTACAATTTCAAAACATTTAAAACATTTAAAACTCAGTTTATAATATGTTATTTTTGTATGTTTTCAAAAGTGACTGGAATAAAGACATTAATTTAGTATTAGTTTTAATTAAAGGCTTTGGTAAATTATCTATATCCTTATATAATGCGCATTGTTTGACTTGCCAAGAAAATACAAAGTCATGCATTCAAATTCCGGCCAGGTCATGCCAAAGACTTTATAAAAAGGTACTAGTAGCAACCTTGCTTGACGCTCAGCATATAAAGGGTAGTGCTAGGACTGGACGGCCCTGTGTTGGTATAATGTGAAGGGGTGGGGTACCATGTCATGTGTCTATAGAGCACTATAAAGTTGAGCATAGAGCTCGCTGCTACAAGTAAACACATCGTAATATGACTGAAAGATTGTTAAAAGACACATTATCAACATTACATACAAAGTGACGATATAGTCAAATCCATGTTCATTATCAATATAGCATTCAAAGGGACAATACAACAACATCCATGTTCATTATCAAGGTAACTTTGACAGTGTTCTGAATCTACAGTTCCATACCAACTTATGCTACTGAATCTACAGTTCCACACCATGTTTATAGAATGACCAGATTCCAATACTGGCAGTTGTTATAGAAGTATCAGAGAGGCATGATACGCTACCAATTCCATCTACTTGGTCCCCTAAAAGCTACAATATTTACTTTTACAAGTATATCTGATACAATCGAGATACTGCAATTGAACTACTTAGATCATAATGCAGAACATTATGACGATTTATGATGTAAGTAGTTCAATCGCAAAAACACACATTACGTGGTCCAGCCTTAATCCATTAAGCGTTGGGAAAGCTTATATTATCAGCGTTTTATAATGGATATTTCGACAATAAAACACGTTTAACAACATTTTTTTCTGAAAAAAGTGTGATAACATGTTTAAAATTACCTATTAAATGTTTTCATTTTACAATATGCAAACTGTTTAAACCGAAATTAAGGTTATATTTCATACCCTAGCCAACCCCGTTTTCGCTTATTGGAGAAGGGGTTGGATGGTGTATGAAAGTTAATACTTGGACCACGTAATGTAATTTTGGTGACTTTTGACTCGGATATCTCAGCGAATTGACAAGGGATGTAGGAACAAAGGTACTGTTGGATAGAAAACGTATTTCTTCACCAGATATTGTATCTGGCATGTGTAGTTGAGATTTTTGTATACGTCTACTTAAACTCAGAAAAACAACACTAACATTTCCTGTTACAGTCCTTCATAAATAATTGTAATAACAAAAAGTAATAATCACAGATGTAATTTCCTGTGCAAATCGATTGTCTCGCATCGCACATAATTAGAAAATAGAAGAACTACAACATTTTCTCAGCCATTCCTAAACACTTGCACTTAGTTAACGTACAAACATCTATTTTCAATCCTTCTGAATAATCTTCCTGTTTAGCGTTAAGGATTAATTAAGGACAATATCTGATATTTATTATCACTATATTACTACCTCATGCTCATAAATATTTCATTATATTAATATGCAAGATATGAATCTGTAGCCAGGAGCATTTGGACTCTGGTTTTGGTCTATATCCAGAGGTTTTCTCATATCACTGTCCATATCTACAACAATATCTATATCCATATCTGTACTGTCACTTACCTGAACCACTCTCATTTCTCCAGGTTCAAATTGATATCCCCACAAGATACTGTCGTAAATTTGGTTATCGTGACCCCAACCATTATACTCTGTTTCTCATACTGACAAATCATTTTGACATGTTTACATCACTTTTCCAAATGAGTTCAAAACGAATTATGATCAAACACTATCTGTTTTGATTATCAATATGTTATTTTCTGGCATCAGTTCCATTCTAGGTCAGTAATGATTTGAATAACAGAAATCTTATTTCTATCAAATCTTGAAAAAATCAACAAATATTGCATGGTGTTGATTGAGGGCCACATGCAAGATTCATATGGACTGAAAAGGTATAGCTAAGGTTCATATAACCTTTTTGGTCTGACTGCACAGTCCATAATATGATGTTATAATAAAGTGATTTCCTATTGGCCTAGTTATGAAAACAATTGATTATTAAAGACAATTTTATTAATTAACTTCCACTTCAGTAGAATTTCATTTTAATAAAATTATTTGACATGATTTTTATTTATTTATAGTAGCATTAATTTCATTATAGTGCGATAAGCGAGCGTAAATGACATCACTTACGTGTGAATGATGTCACTTAAACCTCATATTGGCGAATTCCTTCATATTGGCCTTGTTTTTTTCATATTGGCCAACTGCCAGTTCGTATTGGCTTAGTTTGCATTATACTATGTGCAAAGTTTCTAGTACAACGCGGCTAGTATAGTTTGGTTAATTAACAAACTTGTATATGGTCCGAAACAAGATGCACTATTTGTTGTATAATACCGAATATATGTTTTCACAGGGTATCAGCGGGCAGTCGACTGAAACGGAAGTTGCTGATCTGCCCGGCGGTGATCAGTTAGTTGTTGTGATAAAATCACTCAGTGGTGTGTAGAAAATAATTTTTTAAAATTATAAATCGTAGGATTTGGATTGGATATAAAATATCGGTGAAATTACCTGCACCCCTATATAAAAATCCTATTTGATATTATCCAATAGTTTTGCTATAATCAACATAACTTGGGTCTACGATCAGTGCAAAATCAGGCTGCTGAATGAAGCAAACCGGGTTAAGATAGTCATCGCTTTTAAATGCAGATTTATTGTTGTGTAGACAGAACAATCATTTCTCGATTGAATGCATATCGTATAATGAACTTCAAAACAGGTTTTGACAATAAACGAGATACTTTTTAAGAACCACTGTAACCGACCTGAATGCGTGCAATCAGCTGCAACTGTACATAGTCATTAGTTGCATTCATCGACTTTTTTTACAGTACTCCTAGTTGTGACTTTTTAGATCACCTGAGCCGAAGGCTCAAGGTGATCTATCGGGATCACTCTTGTCCGTCCGTCGTCGTAAACTTTTTTTTTCAAACAAATTCTTCTCTGAAACCGCTGGTTGGAAGTTTGTTCAAATGGTAAACCTAGGGTCATAAATTGAAAAATTTTCTTCTCCGAAACTACAAGACACAGAGCTCTGATATGTTGCATGTAGCATTGTGTTATGGTCCTCTACTAAGTTTGTTCAGATGGTGACACTGGGGTCATAAATGGTCGGGCCTCGGGGGTCGTGAGTTTTACATAGACTTATATAGGGAACTCCTTCAAAACTATAACACATAGAGCTGTGATATTGCATGTAGCTTTGTGTTATGGTCCTCTACTAAGTTTGTTTAAATGGTGACCCTTGGGTCATAAATGGCCGGGCCTCGGGAGTCACGAGTTTTATATAGCCTCAAAATGGACATTCGGCATGTGACGTTTCATGCGTGTGGCCACAATTTATGAATAGTTATAGAGCGGACAATGATTTTCTTTAACAAGGCATGGCGACCTTGATATTGAACCTATTGACTCCAAAATAGATAGAAGTCATCCTCTCACCATGAACAGTATATCTATGAAGTTTCATTTATGTAGCCTTAAGTCGTGAAGAGTTAAAGAGCGGACACGGTTTTCCATTATTGGACCATGGTGACCAAGGGGATCTTGACCTTCAAAATAATGACCCCAATTGTTTATCTGTAAAGTTTCATAACTGTGGCACGGACAAACTTGTGCAAACAGACTAAGGGACGGACAGACTGAATCTAGTAAAAGCCCAATACTTCCTACTGCATGGGTTTAATTATCGATCTTGCAACATTCGCGACAACGCAAGGTTCTTTATATTTATTTACTATTTCAAATAATTACAGATGTATTTATTTACGTCGTACATTGTGATGACATGTTTACACGATGCACTTACTTCATCAAAATGGTCAAAATCATACTATTTTAACCACAAAATGGCATATATCTAGTTATGTAATAAATCAATTACAAGCAACTAATCGGGCAGACAGAAAATAGAGATTTGCAGCTAGCTGGGCAGTCAGGTCGGTTACGTGGTTCTTAATAAGTATCTCGTTTATTGTCAAAACATGTTTTGAAGTTCAATATACGTTATGCATGCGATTGAGAAATGATTGTTCTGTCTACACAACAATAAATCTGCATTAAAAGTGATATGCTGGTACTTTACCCGGTTTGCTTCATTCAGCAGCCCGATGTTGCACTGATCGTAGACCCAAGTTATGTTGATTATAGCAAACTATTGGATAATATAAGATAGGATTTGGTAGGGGTGCAGGTAAATATAAATAGTACCGGTACTCAGCAATATTTTATATCCAATCCAAATCCTACGATTTAAAATTTCATAAAATTATTTTCTACACATCACTTAGTGATTTTATCACAACAACTAACTGATCACCGCCGGGCAGTGATTTTATCACAACAACTAACTTATCACCGCCGGGCAGATCAGCAACTTCCGTTTTAGTCGACTGCCCGCTGATACCCTGTGTTTTTTGTATATAAAAATATCACCCAACTGTTGACACTGTGCATTTATATAAATGATGGCCCAGAGATCGCATCAAAGCAGTCTGCATACAAAATTAGTAACCAGATGACATCTTATCGTGGAAAGAAGGAAATATGTAAATGAGATATAATACTGAGGAATATGAGCTGACCAGTTGTGTTCCGGAAGAATAAATCGAGAAACAAGCAGCAAACATATTAGCTCCTACTATAAAGACAGGCCCATAGCCAGCCCTGAAATGTAACCGAGGCAAATCCCCTTCTAGCTGTGTTCGTGGCATGCCATCACCCACCGCCACTGAATAGTTTGATTTCTTCATGCTATTTCTGGTGCTTGTATCGGACAAAAATAATTTCGAGTATGACATTTTTAAAATCTACTTCAACTGTAGGCACCTTCCTTAATTTCTACTGAGGCAGTTGCCTGGGTATGCCTCAGCATAGCTTGGGGCCTGAAAGGGTATGATATACAAGAAATTAAAAGCAAATCTCGGGGAAAATAAAATAATTAAGAGCAAACAGGTAAATCCCCTATAAAGGGTCAATACGAGGGAATGTGTACCTGGATTATCTGTATCAGCCTTGGTCACAACAATATCTCTGGGTGGGGCAAATCGGGATGCTGCTGACATAAATGACCCATGTTTTCTGCTGGCCACATCCGTCCTTGGCTTGGCTCTGTCCTTATGAATTTGAGATTGGTCATATGACATCTGAACATCATACGATCCTGGCGGAGGATTCTCCTGAAAAGATAATGCAACATATCTGAGCTGCTCATAGAATATTTTGACATCACATTTAATGATAACCCATTAGTTCTAAAGGGTGAAATGTGCATAAAAAAACACACTTGTTTTTACCTGTATGTACAACCATATGTCCTCTGGTCTATATTGAACATAACAAATACAGGGTGTGGGGCAGTTAAATGGGCTGGTTAGGTATCAATTGACATCGAGTGAAAAAAACTTTTGTCCTTTTATACATAAACATATCAAAAGGGGGAATGGGTGTGGGTGTCGAGAAAGTTTTTTTTGCCAAATGTCAATGTTCAACACAGACAATGCCGCCAAACAATAAAACGTTTTAGTGAATTTTAGGGTTTTCCGGTAAATTTTGAAACCAAACTGTGACCTTAACATTGACCTTGATATTTTGATATTGGCATTAGTTGACATAATATGCAAAGTTTAATTAAGAAATAGGAGAAAAATTTATAAAGACTGTTCAGTTTTTACATTATGTTTTCTTTTAAAGGGAATGTAGCGCCACAGCCAAACAATGTTTATTACTGAGAGTTCTGAAAAACTTGGGGAAAGGTGAAAAAATTATCAAAATCGGATGATAAACAAAAAAGATATGACCATTTAAAGGTTGTTCTAAAACGAATATGGGAGCCGCCATTTTTAGAACTATGATGTCATAGTTCCAAATTACCATATATGGAATATTGATCAAAATCATTTAAAGCAAAGAAAGTCACTGCAAATGAATGCAAAATATTTTACTGGTAATATAAAGCATTATTGCCATTAAGTATACATATTTTTCATAAAGTAGCTGTCATTTTTTCCTATTAATCAGTAATTTTTCATATTTATAAATATTCTATATATGGTCATTAGAACTGTGATGTCATAGCTCTCAAAATGGCGGCTTCCATATCCGTTTCAACAGAACCTTCAAATAATCATAACTTCTTTGTTTATCATCCGATTTTGGAAATTCTTTCACCTTTATTCACTTTTTTCAGAACTCTCATTAATAAAGATAGTTTGGCTGTGGCGCTACATTCCCTTTAAGATTTGACTACATTTTGAAAGTGACGTTGATATTTTGATAGTCGTATGAAAAGTAGACTTCACTGACTATGCAGCATCTCCGTGGCCGAATGATTAATGGTGTTGCATTGTAAACCTTTCGCCTCACACCGCTGCGGGTTCGAATCCCACTGGGAGCTCGACTTGTAAGTGGGAAAGTGTTGATTCTTACGGATGGCGGGAGGTGTATTGTACTGGGTCAACCCAGGAAAAGTGGGTGGTCTGCCTCCACCACAAAAAAATCGACCATCATATATAACCTTACATGTGTTGAAAATGACGTAAAACACCATACAAACAAACAAATCAATGACTATTCATATGGAAAGTTATAGTTACAGGGAAAAGTTTGTTTGAGATATTTTGGATATTGACCTTAAAGCCATACTTTGACCTTGAAGTGACTTGAACATTTCATATTCGGTATGATTAGTTGGATGTTGTAACTGACTATACATATATATACAAAGTTTGAGGACACAAACGTAAAAATAAAGAAAATAAAGCCAGTGTTCGGTTTAAATAAAAGTTACAGCGTTGACAAAAAATCCATTCTACAGACAGATAGAAGAATTTCTAGAAGTGGGGGCAACTGGAGTGAATCACTGACACACATATCATCATTTTTCCCCCTTAAGTATACTTTTGTATCAACAGAACAGAATTATAGGGACTTGCTGAGATGATTAATACTCCAATTCTGTTATTAATCATGGCCTTGTCTGAAATTGATGAATTTGTGCAAAATGATACTCCGGATAAAACATGCTCACACAATGTGTTAATGTTGCATGTTTATAAAAAGAACAAGCATGATTAATGCCTGCTTAGAAAACTTCCGCTGATAATGGCCGTTGCTTGTTCCATCAAGATTGGCAAATTTGAAATCAGTACAAGGAAACAGTTTTTTTTTAAAACATCAGATAAGACATATGGGCTGTAAAAATCTAGATGATCACAATTAAATAGTGTGAAATTGTATGTTTTTTGACATCTCAATGAAAGAAGATGCGAACGTGTAACAGAACGTGCAACATTCATAGAATGCATCCAACCAAAAAAAAAGCTTTTTCAAACATCAAAGTATGTAGAATATGTATACATTTGAAAGTAAGGAGAGAGAAATCACAAACATAAACGAGTTGACAAGAGTGGTACCACCTTGGAATTGAACTGAATTTGGCGCACCAACACATGAAAGGTTATATGGCGCCTAACAGCAATGAACACGCCAGGCTCATTCTCCATGTACATCGAGATAAAATATGAAGAACCTTCTCACCCTGAACTGCAGAGTTGCTGCAAGTTCTATTGTAGACGCTCCATTTACGCTGGAGCCACGTTATTGTTTTTCTGCCACTGCTCTAGTGATATGAGCGAGATGGCACCTGAAACAATGCAGGGGTCATGATGAAGACCTTTAATGAGCATGAACAAAAAATGATAAAATGAACATGAATTCGGGGGGTCTACCCCTCTGCCTTCCCCTCCAATGGGATCTGCATGGCCCTATTCTTTGCCCCGTTACCGAACGGGCCCCCGAGAACCACACGGGCGTACCACCTTGGAATGTTTTTTGTTTGTTTGGTGTTTATATATGATGGTCAATTTATTTTTTTTGAGTGGTAAGACCAGACCAACCAATTATTTCTGGGTAGAACCAGTACTGTACACCTCCCGCTATCCGTCAGAATCGACACTTTCTCACTTAAAAGTTGAGCTCCCAGTGGGATTTGAACCCCTAACGCTGAGAGGCAAGAAAGTTTACAATGCAATGTCCTTAACCCCTCGACCACAGAGATGGCACGTTGCAAATAGGATGCTGTGGGTTTAAACCTTGTATTTATAATGCTGTTTAAAACTCTAGGGAGGTTTTTGTCAGAAACAAAATGAAAACTAACAAGAGGTCAATGACCTTGAAGCTCTACTGATAGGTTTTTGATAGCTAGATCAGCATTCCTGTGAAGTTTCATGAAAATCCGTCAAGTAGTTTCAGACGAGTACCAACATCATTCCATGCTGATCATTTTAGAAAAAGTTCCATATCAATATCACTTAGAGTTTTCAAGAAGTAGTCACTACAAACTTGTATTTTAAAAATCTATTTTTAGATTTGGCGGCCATCTTGGATTTCACATCAACATGAATTTTTGCTAGGATCAACTAGACTTCATGGGCAACATTTCTGTAAAGTTTCATGAAAATCCATTCAGTAGTTTCAGAGAAGTAGTTGCAACAACAAAAAGTTTACGGACAGACAGACAGACAGACAGACAAACAGACAGACGGACGGACTGACGACGGACGCCGCACCACGGCATAAGCTCTGCTGATCTCTGATCAGTAGAGCTAAAAATTAAAAAGACTTAGAAAATAAATAGTTATTCAACTTTACATAAAAGTTTGCTAACCTTAGCCTTATTTTATACCAGTTATCATCATACATCTTAAAGAAAATCATAAACAGTAAATGACGTTTTTGACAAAGGTGTCAAATGATTTTATAGCCAAAAGAAGACATAATTTTAACAAAAAAATGTTTTCTGCTTCATTGAATTTACACTATCACAATTCATAATACGCCAAAAACATAATTGCTTTGTTCTATTCTTATAATTAATATTAACCCTTAACCCACTAAGCAAGTCTGTAATAGCCTTTGCGTCCACTGTGAACCAAGATCAGCCTGCAAGTAACTAACATACAAATGTCCGGCTGCTGATCAGTCATTTTCCACAAAACACATCTCTGTCACATAAATGGAATGGTCTTAATTCGAAGAAAGAACAGTCCATTATATAGATGTAGTGGATTAAGGGTTAATACAATTATAAAGGGCAAGCAAGTTTCCAGTAACTCCCAGCGCTTTTTGCAGTTTAAACACATCTAGACTACAGAGAAACACCACATTTAAACGTGCAGACATGTTATAAACAATGTTGTTGTTGAATCATTTATCACTCTGACAGTATCTTCTTCTATAAAATATAGTGTTACATTAACAGGGTGCTATAAATGCAGGTTTTCATGGAAATGATTGAAACTATTACAGCTAAGCATTTAATCAAGAAACCATAAAAATCATGCACCCAAGTTATTTTTTTGATCACCGGAAACCCTTTTTAACCATATAAACATCAAAGCATATTTTACTTATAAACTTTTGAAACCCCTATGGAAAATTGGTTTGTTTCAATGAGGTCTCATTGAATAAAGTCTTTATTTGACGGATTGCTTAGCAACTCCAGGTTTATAGTTTGGCGATTTCCGTCCGTCCGTCCGTCCGTCAATGGGTTTGGACGTCCAGGTTAAAGTTTTTGGTTATTTTTGCATTTTACCAGAATTATAACCTCTTTTCTACTTAGATATCTGGTTACATTTTTGAATGTACAGTCATATTCCAAGAAACAAATCACAGACAACTTTGAAACTTGGCACACATGTTCATCATCATTATACAACCATATATGACAAGAACTTAACTCTTGTCGTGCATTTTACCAGAATTATCCCCCTCTTCTATTAAGATGTTTGGTTACAATTTTGAATGTATAGTCATATTCCAAAAACATATTGACAGAAAACTGAAACTTGTCATGTATGCACGTTATCGTCTGTATAACAAGCACCATAACTCTGTCATGCCTTTACCAAAATTATCCCCCTTCTCATGTTAGTCTAGTTTGTGTGGTAAAAAGTTAGCCCTCCGGCATTCGCACCAGTATTGGTGCTTCTTGTTACTATTATTACCACACAACCATAGTCCTGATTATGGCAATGTTTGTCCAAAAAAATAAATATATACATAAAGTATATAAACGAGAAAATGGTTTAACCTATATCATATCATTATAACCCATATGTTTAGTGGACAATCTGATAGGATGACTTGTGACATGACACATGGAAATCCCTGACTCACAGTACTGTTCCTCTGCATTTTTTTGTAGATATCCACTCATATAATTCTTGAAGAAAACATTCCCTTCATTTCTAAATGCCAAAAATAAAATCTCCTGAAATCTTGATTTGATTTACAGTGATCATAAAAGGACAAGAGATTTGAAATTAATGCACACTCTTTACTCATTTTTTGCATCCACTTATGTCTATAGTGCACTGAAATTTGGCATGAAGTGTCCGTGAGTTTGTAAACAAGGAGATGGCTGTGTTGCCTGATGCCATAATTAGTGTGTTATCAGAGTTGAAGTACAGTCTAGCCCAGCTGACGTTGTAAAAATTATTACGCTCAAAATATCATAATTGAACACTCAGACCTCTTATGAGCAATGAAAACAGATACGGCTAGGCATCTGATGTGCTAAATCCATGAATTTAAGGAAAATATTTTAATTTTGATATTATCAATTGTCGCTATAAAACTCATGCTTTATTAAACATGCCTTATCATTAAGCCCGCTACTGTAAACCTAACATTAGATAGTGCAACCCTAGTGACTGACATGCATGACCATGAACATAAATGCACTTATGAGCGGCAGTGTATTAGCCAGCCAACCGTGCAGCCATCTTTTGGCACGGCCGTTTTTGAAAAATCGCAGCCAATATTTGGGGGAGTGTTTGGGGTAAAAAAAAAAATATAAAAAAAAACACAATATTTTTTTTTTTGCTCAATAACACTTCCATACTCTTACTTTCTCAATATCATTATGTTTTTTCTATATTTATAGAAGAAATATGATCTAAAATGTATTTTTTTCACCTTTATCTGTAAAAATAAATTACCCCAGAGACACCCACTTGTCGCGAATTGGTGTGTAGCGCGTGTTAGCAACTTATTTTGCACACCCTGTTTGCATATTTGCACACCCAGTTCTTGAATTTCTGCCTAATACACTTATGAGCGGTGTGTCAAAGTTACATCAGACGAAACCAAAATAATCCAATATCCACAACATCGGAGATGACATTAAAGTCAAACAAGCATGTTCCTGAAAACATTCAAGTGTCTGGAAGATGCTACATTTTCAAGTAAACAAAGAAACAATAACAATAAAGTGTGATATTTTATGATGGATTTTGCATAAGTGCAAGCTCAGCTTTTCAAGGAGACAATATGGAATGCAAGAATCGGTGGAACGAGAACAGCATTTATGGCGGAAATAAGGCCAATAGATTGTAAAATTTCACAGTGTTTGTAATAAATACACAGGCACAATCATCATAAAGATGTCACAAAGAATATTAGTTAAGCATCTTCCCTAATGTGAGTCAAGTGATAAGGCAGTGACATGGAAGGATGGACAAGCATCTTCCTCAAAACAGAATAATTAAGCGACTGCATTAAAAACCCTTCATTGTCTGTCAATGGTGACAATATTGTGCCTGAACAAGGAATTAAATATTATCAACTGACATTATTTCCTTGAAAACCTGGATCCTGTAAAAAGCAAAACGCTTTGATCATTACTGTGACATTTCTTAAACATTAACAACAGTGTAAGACATTTTCTCACCATTTCTTGCTAATTCTGTCTCCAATGTCCCAATAAAGTTTCAATTCAGTACAACAACAATTCATGACCTTTGGCATCTCCAATGTCCCAATAAAGTTTCAATGCAATACAACAACAATTCACTGCCTTTGGCATCTCCAAGGTTCCAATAAAGTTTCAATATAATACAACAACAATTCATTCCCTTTGGCGTCTCCAATAGTTTCAATGCAATACAAGAACAATTCAATCCCTTTGGCATCTCCAATGTCCCAATAAAGTTTCAATGCAATACAACAACAATTACTCCCTTTGGCGTCTCCAATGCCTCCAATGTCCCAATAAAGTTTCAGTACAATAACAATTCACTCCCGGTGGCGTCTCGGATGCCCCAATAAAGTTTCAATTCAGTACAACAACAATTCACTCCCTTTGGTATCTCCAATGTCCCAATAAAGTTTCAATTCAATACAATAACAATTCACTCCCTTTGGCATCTCCAATGCCCCAATAAAGTTTCAATCCAATACAACAACAATTCACCCCCCGTTGGCATTTGCAATGCCCCAATAAAGTTTCAATGCACTACAACAACAACAATACATGCCCTTTGGCATTTGTAATGCCCCAATAAAGTTTCTATGCAATACAACAACAACAATTCACCCCCGTTGGCATCTGCAATGCCCCAATAAAGTTTCTTTGCAATACAACAACAATTCACTCACTTTAGCATCTCCAATGTCTCAATAAAGTTTCAATGCAATACAACAACAACAATTCATGCCCTTTGGCATCTGCAATGCCCCAATAAAGTTTCAATTCAATACAACAACAATTCATGCCCTTTGGCATCTGAAATGCCCCAATAAAGTTTCTATGCAATACAACAACAATTCACTCCCTTTGGCATCTCCAATGTCCCAATAAAGTTTCAATGCAATACAACAACAACAATTCGAGCCCTTTGGCGTCTGCAGTGCCCCAATAAAGTTTCAATTCAGTACAACAACAATTCACTCCCTTTGGCATCTCCAATGTCCCAATAAAGTTTCAATTCAATACAATAACAATTCACGCCCTTTGGCGTCTGCAATGCCCCAATAAAGTTTCAATTCAATACAACAACAATTCATGCCCTTTGGCGTCTGCAATGCCCCAATAAAGTTTCAATTCAATACAACAACAACAACAAAAATTCATGTCCTTTGGCATCTGCAATGCTGCACTAAAGTTTCAATTTAATACAACAACAAGAACAATTCACTCTCTTTGGTGTCTGCAATGCCCCAGTACAGTTTCATTGCAATACTACAACAATTCACTCTCTTTGGCATCTGCAATGCCCCAGTACAGTTTCTTTGCAATACTATAACAACAATTCACACCTTTTGGAATCTGCAATGCCCCCAGTACAGTTGCATTGCAATACTACAACAATTCACTCTCTTTGGCATCTGCAATGCCCCAGTACAGTTTCATGGCAATACTACAACAATTCACTCTCTTTGGCATCTGCAATGCCCCAGTACAGTTTCATTGCAATACTACAACTCCTTAAATATAAGCTGAACCCTCTGAGCATCAGGGCGTTATCATGTTACAGGGTGTAGATTATGTTACCTATAAATAAATAAGTTTACTGCATTTTGAGGACTAAAAAGGTATGGAAGAAGGGTTTGTATTTTAAATTTTATTTATTCATGCTTTTTATAACAGAAGCTTTCGTTTCATTTACTTTTTATGCCTTGTATACCTGCATTATTAAGCCTACGTTACCGTAATTTACATTACATGATTAAATTAAGTTTTTTAACTTAAAACATTAAGAACACTAATGATGTTGCATCCAAAAAATATTCGAACATTACAGATATCCCAGAAATATATGTCCATGATGTTAATAATGTTTCGTTCTGGTAATGTCCGTTACATTGTGTGTTTTTAAATCATTTTCTATTTTCCATATGTTATTTTTTTTTAGAACAAATCATCCAATAAACTATTGAACCTTTAATGCAACATTCCTTTAGACATAATTGATTGTTTAAACTCAATTATTTATGCTTTTTAAAATATAAAATTTTGTTTCACTTAAAGTTTATACCTTTGATATCTGCGTTATTAAGCCTATGTTACCATAATTTACGTTACCTTGTAGTATGATGGTGTTTGACTTAAGAAATTAAGAATATTAAATATTTTATATCGGAAAATTATTTCAATTATTATAGGTTATTACAGACATATGTATTCATGATGTGAACAACGTTTGCTTCTTGTATTGTCCGTTACATTGTGTGTTATTTTATATAATTAATAATAATTTCTACCAGCTTTGCTCTACAGAGACTTGTTATGCACCAACAGTATTACCGATATGCTGCATACTTCCTGCTAAATGCATTGATTGATTGTTTCTGAATAATTATGTGACTTGTGGACGAGGGACACTGAATCTCCTGTTTTGGAGAAGTTCACTTGATCCATGGACGGCTTGTGTCCAGACTCAGGTTGTCATTAACCCTTAACCACTACATATATAATGGAATGTTCTTTCTTTGAATTAAGACCATTCCATTTATGTGACAAAGAGGTAGTTTGGGGAAAATGACTGATCAGCAGACTGATCTGGGTTTACAATGGACGCAAATGCTAGTATAGTCATGCTTAGCGGGTTAAGGGTTAAATATACTGGAATGTGTCTGGCATAGTTCCAATGGTCATACTCAAAGAACATTGGACATAGGTGGTAGAGTGAAAATATATGCATGTCAAGGTCATTTTCCTTTGTGTCTGTCTTTGATAAGAGTTAGTTGTAGTAGTATTGTGTCCAAATAACCAGAATAAGGCAAGACTAACATACACTGGATGGGGACAAAATATGATTATTCTTTGGGGTTTGTCTTAAAAAAAGTAAACATCATGTAACAAAGGCAAGATTCCAGTAAAAAAAAAGTCATTTTCAATAACTGATAAACTCCCAATAGTTAAACGTGCAGTCACTATTTCTCTGATTTATGTACCTTTTTAAAATATTTATTTATTATTATTTTATTTTATTTTTAGATATTATATTATTTGTTTATTTATTCTAATGAATTACATTACATATTTTAAAAAGTCATAGTTAAAAGTAAAATACTGGCACCTTTATTTCTGGTAACGTCCAGTATTATATATAACTTTAAATGGTAACGTAAATTTCATGTTTATTTTAAATATCGTAACATATATAGTTTATATATATTTATTTTTTTATTAATTCATTCATTTATACATTCATTTAATGAATAAAATTTTATTATTAAAATAGACACATTCAAGTAAAGACTAGAGCCTTTATTTCTGGAAACATTCAATTTGACAAATTAAATGGTAATGTAAACTACATTGTCTTTAGGAAATGTTTTATTGCATTTGATTTTAATTTTTAACATGTTTGATAAATAATATAAAATATACCTACCATTTTGCTGCATGTAAACAATTTTTGGGTATTATATTTTCAAAACAAATAATGGTAACGTATTTCGAATGGAGGTCACACCCTTATGCCCCCATTCCCATTTGGCAAACACACTTCATTTTGTAGAAAATGTCATATCCTTTCGGGAAAGTATTTCCTTTAGGTGGAAGTGCCGTCTTTTGGTAACTTACTAATCAAGTTATTTTTAAATGTATTTATGATTTTTTGGTAACGAACAGGGTGTATCGTAAACTACACTATATTTTCATTATGTTAAAAAGATTGTCTGAATTAAACATTTCATAAATTACATAAATATAGGTAGTATTTGTTGTTCATATGCATATTTTGTACTCACGTTCAACTTTATTGAACGTTTTTTGGAATTGTTATGGTAACGTAATTGTCACGTGCATTACATGCAAACATTTTGAAGTATTTCGTATGAACTTTCAAAATCATACCCTTCAAAATTCCCCTGGGTCGGGGAGCTAGCTCAATGTGTCTGCAACAACTAAATTGTAAGATATCAAAAAGTATGAAAGGAAAAATTTGGAAATCGCCGAACACAATAACTACAAAAAATATTGGTCTCGGTTTGATTGAGACTGTTCATGAAAGGTAGTGAAAAGTGCTTGCTACCATTCACACCCTCTAACCCTGGTTTGAGCAAAACTCAATATATCAACAGCAAAAAAATTTCAACATATGACGTATGCACATGATGGTGAACACAGACACATAAACTTCAATGAGGTATTTTCACACCATTCCATGGCCAGCGGTGTATGGTCCCAGTTTCTAACAAAATGCTTTGCCCTAAAGTTTTATGATTTCAATATGCTTCTATCACTGATATCACCACAATAAACTACTGAGATAGATACTAATGTAGACACTCTTAGACAATTAAGAACTGAGATAAGTAATACCAAAGAAACCATGCCAGACAATTATGCATAGTTATCTAGCAATAAATGGTCAGTTTAATTTATGTCTTCTCTTATGACTCTCAGCTAAGATAGACAGAATAAATCAAGCCATTCTTTCATCTGATAAGTGTTTGAAATATGAATTGGATAAAGACAAAATAATAATGATGAATCTGTAAGATGAGCTGATTTATGTATATATCAAAGCAAGGTGAGCCAGAACTCATCTAAACATAGTTGAAGATCATTATGTGCTTGTGATGTTTGCTTGATCTGTTTTGAGCAGGTAAATATTTACTCTGACCCCCTGATATATCAGCAGTTTGTTTGGAACTGACCACTTACCTGACCACATGGCCAGGTTTATGGTGATATGAGAGTTTATAAATGAGAAGCCAGGCCTGGACAGTATAGATAAGTTTGACCCTTTAGTTCAGTTTATATCACTATCAACTACAGTACTTTATAGAACCAGATGTCATTTAATTACAATGGAGCAAAACAGTTATAAAGTACTTATGGTCAAAACAGTTCAGCATCAGTTCAGTGCTATAATTAGCACAAAGAAGTCTGCAAAAATAAAGAATGTATTTAAACAACAGCAGGGCAAGAATATGTGTTTGTTATTTGTCCTACATAATAGTTGAATGGTTTAATTGATAAATTGTTAAAGAATTTATCTCAATTTCTTCCATCAATGAGCACTCCTCATAGTGAGTGGATGAGTGGTATTTTCATTTATGGAATGTTGATTGCTATTTAATGAATACAAAATTGGGAAAATTAATGCGAATACTAAGAAATAGACTATTGTTTGAGGCGCTTCTTTCAGCCAAAGTTGTTTTTTGACTTTTTGGACAATATTCAACTAAGTACCTAAATAAGTATTATATCAGTGAAACAGAATGATATTTTCAGTGGTAAATACAAATACCTTACTTTTCAAATTGGTTGAGAAATAAAAATTCCATGTGTGAAAGTTTTTCTTGACAGGGAATCTTCAATGCAAAATTCCAAAGTTGCATCAAAAATTAGATTTATTTTCTTTATCCAAAAATGGTTTTAATGTGTTGGACTGATTTAAATTAAAGCATTCTGAAAGTTTTATAGCAAAATATTAAGACTAGCTGAAGTTTATTTAAGATGTCTTGATTTTCTTCTGTCCCGGTAACAAGGAATTTTCTCAGGAAAAGTCCCATCAAAAAAGCATTTTGGCTATAAAATATTTATTTCTCAAATGATTTTCAAAACTAAGGTATTTTTATTTACCACTTAAATATTACAGTGTCAGTGCTATATATGATTTATATGTACACATTATTCAAAATGCTCATGTTAATGCTGAAAATTACCCTTTGGCTAATATACAATACCCCAAATAATAGACAATACTTATTTCCACAATGGCAAAACTAACTCCACATAAAACATATTGATATTAAATATTTCCTTACAGCTGTAACAGCTAGCAGTAAACCAAAGAGGAAACCAATTTTCCCTAAGAAATTGTTTCTATTGATAAGGAAATTGTGAATACAATCAATGTCCGGTCTCAATTACTACATATTCTACTGCTTCTGACCAAGCTTCAATAGGCTTAGCACTAAGTCCTCCACTATCTACAAGGATATTGCCTGATTGATTTATGTGATCACTGACCAGTTAAGACAATGGGATATTGGACCTGGAATCATGCACACACTCATGCGGTTATAAATGCTAACATTAATGCATTTGCTGAAGATAATAAGTTTTATTGCACATTTAGTGCCAAGCATTACAATGGTACTGGGGTTAACAATGGCTTCTACCACATTATTGCTTTATCCAATATCAGAGTGACCAAGATTGGATGACTGAGACAGAGGGGAATGGATTGAAACAATTAATTGAGTCTTCAGGACAGTTCACAATTGTCATAAGATTCAAGAAGAGATCAGAATACAGGATAAAGTAATCAAGCTGTGGTAACATAAATGGAAAACAATATCTGAAAAAAATCTTTCAGTACTTTACATTTTCATGAATTACTGGAATATCTGAGTGTTTTATCATGGATTTTGCTCAGAAGGGTTACAGAAAGCATTTTTGTTTACAAATTAAGGGAGGCAAATGCAGAAATACAACACAACATCAGTCGGAGAAAGCCTTGCGAAACCTCATCACTATCAATAACAGATCTGAAAACAACATAATTATGAATCTTCAGGTGTCTAATGGAAGCTTACAGAACACCTCACATTCTGCGGCAACCATGTCCAGGGGGGCACACATGAGGACACTGCCAGACCAGGCACACTTCACAGAGATAATTTTTATTATATAGCTCCAGACCAGGCAGTCATATCTAAATACTGCTTCAACAGCCATTATTATCCACATCTAATTTAACTTAAATACAATAACACCAGGTGCCCTTTCCTAAGAATTCCAAGATCTGGTAAGGTATTTTAGTGGCAGTGCTTGTAAACAACACAGACCAGACTTTTGGTTGTAACAATGGTCAGAAGCATGGCAAATCTTCCAGCATAACACTGCCTTATCCCACAATGCTCTTGTACCTCATATACAGCTGTCTATCTATCACTCTCCCAATAAAGGATGGCACAATACATTAAAGTCACCAGTGCATGGACCTCAGTTCTCAAACCAAATGTTTTTTCTTTGAACTTGGAATTTTCCATAAAATTAAAATAAATTAAAGCTAATCAAGCAGTCATCTATTAGTAATGTGCTTTATATTGGCGGTAATAAGAACAACCAGCAATAGGATCGACCATTTAGTGCAAAGTATTTTTTTTTATATATTAAATTTACAGACGTGATTGCAATTGGGAAGATGGTGCCTGTCTATTTTAAAGACAAAGTTAAAAACATAAAACAATGCCAAAGTGAATAAGGAACAAAATTGAAAGAATCTGGTCTCCTCAAACTTCATATTGTAACCCATCTTATTAACTTACAAATTGTTTTTATATCTTTAGACAAACAACCACTTTTACTTCTAGCTTCTCTTATTAATTTAACATCACTTTACTGTAATCATCTTTAAAGAGATGGAGTAGTCATACTTTTTTTTTTGAAGTCTTCAGTCTTGATTTAAGGATGTTATAAGAGGAGTTATGAATGCGTAGACATGCTTACGCCATATTTCATGTTTTATCAAACATATAAAAGGCACAAGAGCTATAAAATTATCTCAGTAAATATAATTATGATGAGATCACATCGTGGCTGTTCTTCAGACTTTGATTTATGCCTTGAATTATACATTTGAAGGAATAAAGTTAGGCGTAACAACATATTTGTACAGTTAGAAAGGAGGTTTTATAACATCTGCTAATCTTGGGCTATAGATTTTTTATATAAAGGACCAAGTCTAGTTTTGCTACTGTTACTTGAAAATTAATAATTTTGGTGTGGGAGCAAGCAAACGGATAATATGAAAATAGTAACAAAGATTGTTTTAATATCTACAGTTTCACACTCAAGGACTAGAAGATGATCTACTGTTAATGGTTGATAAACACCAAATTTAAATATTAGTCATCTGCTTATAGTTACGAGTAAATGAACTTCAAGAAAATGTTGTTGATTTTCTAAAAAAAATATAATTTTGGGCAAAATGAATTTATCTAAACACCCTCTTGAAAACTAATAGATTCTTGTACTCTGGAAACCATCACTTGAAACAAAGAAAACAATGGAATCAAGTTCCCTGCCCCCTCATGGCCAGCATGAAACCAATGTATCACTGGGACCCAAATCTATCAATGTCGGTAAACACCACTTAACAAACAAAAACACTTGTAAGACTCATGAGAAGCGAGTCAATCAGGAATGATAATCAAAACACTCATGTATAAACAAGATAAAGACTGTACGATTCCGAATTCATGATGAATGAGTCCCATTAGGGAGGTATCAAACTCATTTGTATCAGAATAGATATGGCAGATTATCAGCCATTATCAAGATTCTGTAAAATTTTAAAGTTGAAAATCGGGAGATATAAGAATGGTGGGTTATCCATAATCAAGAAAAAGTATGGGGGCTTGAACATGTTAGTGTCAGAATTGGGGAATGTAACTGACAGCCAACAAACAGCCACTTAGTTAACTTGTCATGCTGCTTAGCTTAAATGGTGGATAATAAAATCAAATATTGTAAATATCATAAAGAGGTTAAATGTTAATTATAGTTTGTCAAAACATTTAACTTTCTAAATTGTATTATTACATCAAGATGAGGAATTTACAGCTTCTCAATAACCACCTTTACCATCAATTTTACTAAGAGCCTCCGCGGCCGAGATGCCAAATGCGCTGAGTTTGAAACCTTCTCGTCTCTCACTGCTGCAGGTTCAAATCCCACTGGGAGCTCGACTTGTAAGTGAGAAAGGGTCGCTGACGTGCGAGGTATATACAGTACCGGTACTGATTCTACTCAGGAAAGAGGATGGACTGCCTCCACTGCTAAAAACAAACCATCATAATTATGTAGCCTAAAATGTGCTGAAAATGATGTAAAACACCATTCAACCAACCAGCCAACCAACACAGATTTAAAAATATACAAGTGCAAGAGTAAGGTTACTTCCCTTGTTTCACTGACTGCCATTTGCATAAAGGCAAACATAATGAAATAGTTTTTATTTCAATTTGTCTTTATTTTTTAGGTATGTATATCATCCTGATGCAGCATGTCTGATAATTAATAAAGTTAGAACAATTATAATCTAGAAGGTTTTAAAAGTTTCCCTGGTTTTGCGATGCTTATTCTATCCGGAGTAACTTCCCCTAGAAGCCTTGCTGTCTAGACTAACTTGTTGTGCTGCTGTGAGGTCAAGGTATATCAGCCAAATTGCTTCCAAAATTAGTGTCGAACATCAAACAACTGATATAGGGTTATCGATGGTTTCAATTTCTATTGTGTAATTCAATATCAATTATTCAACAGATAATAAATACTAAAAGATCATCCAGGGTATAGAAACAGCGGCGCTCTAATGCATCTCTCACGTCACCATTTCCAGCAGCAGATACGCCAGTAGAGCAAAGACTCCGATACTTTCTAATTAATGACAGTGATAAATTATCAAATCACATGCAGAATGTACATCTCTATTTCAACAATACCAGAAGATGAACAAATTAAATATATAAAAAAGAAAAAGACTAAAATCAATCTTAATAGAAGTTTAAAGAATGAGACGCTGAACTGTTCGAGTTTTTTTACTCCAGCCAAATGTTCATCTGTTGTACAATTGGTATCTAATGTTATAAAATATTGGAGTAGTTCCTGACATTGAGTAATAATCTAGCCAAGTTTCTATTAAAGTTTAATAGATTTCCCAAGCCTTATCTTTCCCTGTTGATTCAAGAGGAAATGTAGATTATTCAGCCAGAGTTTTAACCCCATAATGCCTCACAGATTGCGGAAGAAACGTTCCATATGTTTCAAATGCACTTATTTTGTATTTTAATTTGTGTTTATCAAACTGAAATTATGAGGTGAAAGATTTAAAGACTGGAGTCATACTATAAAAGCAGAATTCGAATCAAGAGAAAATGTATACTTCGTTGCTATACACTGCACTGTCTATATAAAGTATTGCAGCTGAAGAGAACATCAAAATTTTAGATATCCCTTCCTCATTGAATTAATTGAAATTTGGCACAAATGTTGTTGAAATTGATCAGTAAAATATGAAATGAATTCAATACTTAACAAGAGGCCCAAGAGGGCCTGTGGACGCTCTACTGGCTAATATGGCTCTTATAACATCAATGAAGTGAGTGACTATCGTCTTAAAGAGGCAAACTATAGCATTTTTAACTAAATCAAGAGCCATAACTCTGCCATTATTGGTCCGATCTGGCTGGTTTTCGAACTTGGCCAGTAGAGATAATAAAAATAAATAATAAAAAAATAAAAAAATTAAAAAATTATTAAAAATTAAAATTAAAAAAATATAAAGAAATTTAAAAAAAAAGAAAAGAAAAAAAACGTCAAAAAATCTGGTAAAGTCTGGTAAAGATCAGATGAAAAATGAAGGTTTCGAACTTGTCCGAGCTTTATTGACGTTAACAATCTGGTAAAATTTGGTAAAGATCGGATGAAAAATGAAAGCCCTATCGTCTTAACGAGGCAAAATATAGCATTTTTAACTAAATCAAGGGCCATAACTCCGCTGTTACTGGTCCGATCTGGCTGTTTTTCGAACTTGTCCGAGCTTTCATTGACATTAACAATCTGTTAAAGTTTGGTAAAGATCAGATGAAAAATGAAGGCCCTATCGTCTTAACGAGAAAAAGTTAACGGATGACAACGGACGACGACGCTGGACGACGGACAGTAGAGCTAAAAATGCTACATCCTAAAAAATGTAACTAACTAACCCCTAATGCTTTTAGCCAATCACAGAACAGTAGAGACAAGAAAACAGTGATACAAAGTCACATAATAATCACAAGCCTTTCAGAACAGTTACATAAGAAAACAGTAAGGGGAATGAATATGATAAAAATAAACGAATTTTTTATTTGTAATTGTCAACAATCAAAGCACATTTATCATGAAAGATTTGAGCGCTAGATAAACTAGTCATCATGTGACAAAATGAACATGTTTTTAATTTTGGCATCTGTGTTGTATAATGTTATAATATGAATATGATAGACATCTGAAAAAGTATGTGTAATGGATTACCAAACAGAATGTTATTTCATGATTAGAATGTGAGGAATTGGGAAAAGATAATTGTTAGAATATGAAGAATTGGTAAATTATTATAGTCATAAACAAAAAGACAACTTAATGATAATATAATAGCAGTTGGAGCGTCTGTGAAGATAATCAAGAAGAAAGGGTTTATTTATTATTGAAATCTGATTAGTAGTTCATGAGAATAAGTAGCAGTGGAGCAGACCTATTTCAAACTCTTTTAAAGAAGGATAAATATAGCCGGAGCCTCAAAAGTGAGTATTTTTTTCAGCAGTTGCCACTGATAACAGCATGTACATTCTATAATTTCTGTCCTACAAGTGAACTCTGGCCTTTAAACTAAAACCTGTTCTGCTAAGAGTACAGTGGAGTATACCGATTTTTTATGTAGGCACAAACAAGCCTGCTTTATATTTGACTTTTATTGCATTTTGCCTGTCGCTTTAACATACGAAACAGACACAAACCATGGGAATTGGATCAGAGTCATTATCGATTTTTGACAGTGCATACTAGGCTTATTTGAATAATTATATAACTAGTGGTATATCGAAAATATAGAATGGTGTTATTCCACTCCCACACTGTAAGTTATGTGATAAAAGGATATATCGGGTGAAACTAGTTAAGAAATCATTTGTTTAATTACAAAACAAATGAGATCTGTCTTTAATTCATTAAAAATTAAATACACCCTTGGGAGTCATATGACTTAAAATATTATCAGTTTAATTATCAATTGTGTAGTTCAAAATGTGAATAATTAAATCACATCAACAAAACACACTCCATCATTTTCTTTAAAACTCTTAAAAATTAAAGTTTTAACGTGATCAATCTTAATTAAAATTAAAATGTTTAATCAAATTTGACATTAAATAATAAAGCATTTTATCATATGACATGCATGTAAGCCGTTTCATAATGGCATTACATATTTTGTGATCCCAACATAAAATGCAAGTCATTTCCATAGAGGAGATACAAAACCGTGTATGTTCTGGGTCAATGATAAAATGACAAAGATATAAGTCAATAATAATGCTAGAAAGTGATTTGTAAACGAAGTCGGTGATTAAAATAAAGCAAATACGATGGGAACATACTTTTATAGGTTATCGAAAAAAAATCTCATATCAAAGAAAAGGGAGGTAATTTTAAAATTACGAAATTTAGAATATTTCTGTTTGAGAATAACAAATGTTTGTGAACACATTTCAGCACTTTTTAAACACTGACAGAATGGGCAATTATTTCCAATGGTAAACATTAAATTTGATCAAAGCAATACGTTTGTATAATGGAATAAGTTGTTTTTAATATGTATATGGGAGGTAATTCTCATACTTCGCTTATAAAATAACAAAATAACACACGTTTTTGAAAAACACATCCTTATATATATACCTAGCATTTCTAATATCTTCAAACAATTATATCAATGTTCATGTTTAATTCGTGTCCCTAACACGTTGTGCTAAATTTATTCAGTATATATATATACCAGGCACCCTATTATTATGGTATTTGTTAAAAGGGAATTAATATCACCAGTTATTCCTTTTTTTAGAGAATACATTAATTCCCCTAATAGTAGTGCCTGGGTGCAATGCAAAATGCTAAGGGGGAATACTTATAAAATGTAAATTTTTTATAATCTTTTTTTTTATTTGAATTTTTATTTTCTGCGTGGAGATTTTTGGGTACAAAAGATCAAAAATGTATTAAATTTTGAAGATCTTTGATTTTTTGATTTTTTCTTTTTGAAAAGATGGGGAGGGTGCTACTATTAGTGGAGACATTCTCATTAGGGGACCCAGTGTTCCTGTCAGATAACTGTTTAAGTTATCTTATTATCTAACTCACTAATGTTGGTCAATTATAAAAAATATATTAAACTCGTTTAATACTAAATATTGATTTTCATCTACCATATATCCCTTTACAGTAGCGCCTGAGCGCTACGCAAAATGTAAATAGGGTGCTTTAAAATTAGTGTTATACAACAGATCGAAAATGTATTGAAATTTGAGTTTTTGACGGATTTTTGAATACAAAAAAAAGCGAGGAGGGGAGGGGAAGGAGTGGGGGAAGGCTTCATCTAGGGGAGGTGCTCTTATTAGGGGAATACAGTATGGGGAGATGCTCTTAATAGGGGGAATACGGTATGGGGAGGTGCTCTTATTAGGGGAATACATTATGGGAGGTGCTCTTATTAGGGGAATACGGTATGGGGAGGATTAGAGGGAATACAGTATGGGGAGGATTAGGAGAAATATGGTATGGGGAGGTGCTCTTATTAAGGGGGAATATGGTATGGGGAGGCACACTTATAAGGGAATATGGCAGTATGGGGAGGTGCTCTTATTAGGGGGAATATGGTATGGGGAGTTGCTCTTATTAGGGAATATGGCAGTATGGGGAGGTGCTCTTATTAGGGGGAATATGGTATGGGGAGTTGCTCTTATTAGGGAATATGGCAGTATGGGGAGGTGCTCTTATTAGGGGGAATATGGTATGGGGAGTTGCTCTTATTAGGGAATATGGCAGTATGGGGAGGTGCTCTTATTAGGGGGAATATGGTATGGGAGGTGTTCTTATTAGGGGAAATACGGTATGGGGAGGTGCTCTTATAAGGGGAAATACAGTATGGGAGATGCTCTTATTAGGGGGAATATGGTATGGGAGGTGCTCTTATTAGGGGAATATGATATTAGGGGGAATACGATATAGGGAGGATAAGGGGGATACGTATGGGGAGGTGCTCTTATAGGGGAAATATGGTATGGGGAGGTGCTCTTATAGGGGAAATACGGTATGGGAGGTGCTCTTATTAGGGGAATATGGTATGGGGAGGTGCTCTTATTAGGGATATACAATATGGGGAGGTGCTCTTATTATGGGGAATATGGTATGGGGGGAGGTGCTCTTATTAGGGGAATATGATATTAGGGGAAATACGGTATGGGGAGGATTAGGCGGAATATATGGTATGGGATGGTGCTCTTATAGGGGAAATACGGTATGTAACTTTTTTTTAAATAAAAATCTTACCTCACCTCATTTAATTGCTCTTACTATTTTTGCTGATTTCTTTATTTTATTCGAAGTTTGACATTAATGCATTTCGATCTTGAAATATTTTGGCAAGCAAAAATACCTGTACTCAATGATAAATACTCGGTGATTATATGAAGTACAAGTATTAGCATATCCAAAACCTGAGCCAAGTAACTAATTACAAATTAGGGGTGAACAATTCTACACATTTTATGGTCTGTAAGATGCAAATCTAGCCAATTAATGAACACTGCCATTCCTTTCTATTTATCATAGCATTTACTCTAATCTTCATTTAATCAAAACATATCTTTATCTTAATATCTTCTTCATCTGTTACCCCACAAACAAAGACATTGATGATTAATATTTTCAGACTAAACATCCCAACTTCTCAGTCGTCAGAAAGACCATTATTCATGTTTCAGACTAAGTTCTTCCATTCATTATTATATACAGACAAGTTCGGCTTTGTAGTCGGCAAGACCAGGTTGATCATTTTCATCTCTCACTTCAAACCCTTCATCATACAATTCCTTTGAACATTTCACGGTATACAAGGCTTATCTGTAATATTAACTGTAATTATTTAATGAACTAAACATTTTAATAATCCACTGCACTTAGAGTGTTTTAATTATTATGGAACCAGGTAATTACTTTCCATAGTCCGTCTGGGATCTGGCGTATTTAGAAAATCAGTGAACGCCTCATGTATAAAGTGCAAGGTAAGCGTTTAAAATTGGATCTGCATCGCTCAATTAAATATTTACCAAAAAAATGGTTTCCTTTAATTATACCAACAGTAAATTACAAGGTCTATACAATTATAATTTCATATCATTTGTCTGTCTATTTTTTTTCCTTCAGTCTCTTTATAATTATGCTATAATTTAGATTCAGATTTGTAGATAATTTAGATATTTTCGCAAATTCTTCCTCAGTTCATTTATAGTTTTTGAAGAGTGCACTAAGTACAATTCTATTAAATCAAATGTTGTTTTTTGGGGCAATATGACGTACATTCACTATTAACTGCAACATTGCATACTAAATTTTATTTTTGTCTAAAAACGTGAGTTAAATAAGGGACATCGGTAATATCAGTTACTATATAACATTATTATAGACGCACTGATTGAATAACATCTCTAGAGCTCAACTCATTATTAAAAGTCACAGGGAGGGGATACAGAAATGGGACCAACCGGTCAGTGCCATTAAGTTAGTTACTTAAATACCTCAAGCCTGCAATGACTGTGTTCAGCGGCTGATTCTCAAACCCGTAACTTGGGCAAGACACTTAATACCCTTAGCCCCATCCCCTCTGGTTGGGGATGTAAACAGAGCGGTCCCATGAATGGTAGTCCATCCTCTGAGCATGTTAACCCTTAACCCCCTATATATATATATATATATATATATAATGGACTGTTCTTTGTTAAATGAATTAAGACCATTCCATTTATGTGACAAAGGGGTGGTTTGGGGAAAATGACTGATCAGCAGTCAGCCATTTTAAACTCTGATTAGGTCGCAGGCTGATCTGGGTTTACAATGGACGCAAGGCTATTATAGTCGTGCTTAGCGGGTTACGGGTTAAAGAACATATTATAAGGAAGCTGTAAGTAGTTTAGGGCAGGTTCCAGGATTTCTATGTATCGTTCCCCTGTCTCTGAAGCAGCCCCAAATAACCCATACTGTGTTCGTGAGCCATTAAAACAACATTCAATAAATCGAACCCATAACCTTTTTGGTATGAGGCAACCACTGTATCACCGCACCACCACGCCGGTCTTCCTGGTTCTATGCAGTTCCTTTAACAATCCATTTTTTAATCTTAATGTTGTTGTTTTTGTGTTTTAAAAAAGAACTCTGCACAAAGATTACCATCTAACATACCCACTTCAGAATGCTACAAAAAATGCTGCCAAAGTCAAAAAGAAGTTAGACCCCATATCAATAAAAAAACACTTGTGATATTCCACAGGGTCGCAGTAATGCTTCCCGTTACCGGTTTTATGTGAAAACACATAGTTCTGCAAGATGTTCAGGGAAAGGAATCTTAAAAGGCACCTATGATGTAATGAGAGGCGTGCTTACTGATTATAAATGTCATGTTTTGTATGTTCTGTACAACTTTTGTCCACAGATACAACCATCTTTGACAGAAGCCATTGCAAACCTTGTGGAACGACTACTTAGAACAAGGCAGAAGATTGAGTGCACACTTAGTTAAACATAAATGCAAATAAGACACTACATCCCATAACTGTGTACATAATACCAAGAAAACACATAAACTATGTACATAATTACCAAGAAAACACATAAACTATGTACATAATTACCAAGAAAACACATAAACTGTGTACATAATTACCATATGTATACATGTATAGTTCAAGGGGTAAGTGCGAAACTATTGTAACTATACTCAGTTGCAAAAGAAACTGGACACTTTGAAAATTTTACTTTACACCCTATCTCTTTATCAAGCAACAGTCCCTTACTGATTCGACCTACTGAAAAACAAATGACAACATGATATTGGCAATGGTAAAACTTTGGTACCAAACATGGCATATTCATATTGGCATTTGTCAATTTAATTCTAAAAACAACTTTATACAATTAAATCTAAACAAAACTCAGTGTGCGCTTTCTTTTGCAACGGAGTATATACATCGGAGTATATACATACGAGGGGGATCCCAGAAATATTGAGACTTTTGCTATAACATTTTTATTATCTATTCATTTAAAAAGATATTTGGCACCAATGCAGTTTCATATATTATCTTCCATTTCCGAAAGTGACAGTATTACACAAGTTTTGTAGTCGCTATAGCAACCATATAATGCTGATGCGGGGAGAGTCTAAACAGTCTCTTGAGTTGCTTAAGAAAATGAATATAGACGTCAAATTTGGCACGCTTTAGTGTGTGTGTTAGACGACGTCACACGCACACGCTCAGTAAATTCTGACATATCCGTTTCTGTTAGTAAACAGTCGGTAAACAATGAGTAGCAGCAAACTTAAAGATCCGAAGAAAATGACGTCAACAGATCCGCATGAAAGTCGCGCAGTAATCAAATTTTGTTGTGAACTTGGGCAGACACCTACCCAAACATTGAAAATAATTAACCGATCGTCTATGAAGTCAACTGTATCTCGTGCACTCGTGTTCAGGTGGTACAAGCGTTTTAGTGAAGGACTTGCATCGTTACAAGATGATGAAAAGAGTTGAACGTGTTTGACGTCATTGTTGCAGTTCACGACGTCGTGACGTCGCTATGTCCGTCCCCGCTTCAGCATAGTACTCCTTGCACAGATGTGAATATTTTCAACATTATATGTACAATTATCATGATTCTTGGTAATCTGGTGCACAAAAGATGAAACTATATTTCTTGGGCTTTTTAATGTTGTATTCCCAACGACCTTTGAATAAGAGCAAAAGTCTCCATACTTTTGGATTCAAAGCAAAAGTCTCAATACTTTTGGGATGCCCCTCGTATGTATATAAATAAAGAACCAGATACAATAGCAGTTGACCTTGCCACATACAACTTGACTTAGGTTGGCTGATGGTTAAATGGTGTTTTATGTCATTTTCGGCCCATTTAAGACTATACATGATGGTAAATTTGTTCATGGTAGGGGCGGACAACCCACTTTTCCTGGTTAGAACAAGTACTCTATACCTCCCGCCATCTGTAAGAATCAACACTTTCTTTACTTACAAGACGAGCTCCCAGTGGGATTCAAGCTTGCAGCAGTGAGAGGTGAGAAGGTTTCAAACGCAGCATCTTACCATCCTGGCAATGGAAGTGCCAACTTAAAATGGGACTGCCACATAACCACTAACTGATGAGTATCAATTCTGAAACGTATTTTCAGAGAATATTCTAGATTCAATCAAACTGAGCATGTATTTTTAAATGCTTTTCAAGGGAGGTCTACGAATATTGTCCAGTATCCATGGAAACAAGGCACTTTTCTGACTCTGCAGAAATCTCAAGGCATTGGAAAACCTTTTTTTACGAGAACTAACAAAATCTCAAAATCTAGATAACTTCATGGGGATTTTAAAATAAGTGAAAAATTGCAGAATTAAAAAATGTATACATCCTAGATCAAAAGGCATCATGACACTCACATGATCTCCTCAATTTATCATCTACTGCAACCAGTGATAGAAGTATTTTACTTTCTCCCCACACTTCAACAAGCCCAACATTCTCCGACATTACTTTTAGACTGGCATCTATCAATTATCTATCAGCACATTATTGATAATGTTCATTTTGAAAGCTGGAATTCTAAAAACTCTAAAAATGTTCAAACAATGACATCCCCTCATGATAAAACCATCAATATTTACAACAGAAGACAGCTAAATTAAAAATTCTAAGTGTGCGGCGAGGTCAAACGTATATCATACTTGAACAAATATATCATATTCTGCAAACATTATCATATCTGTGAGGCATGCTTCAACAAGAAGTGGTCACCTCTAGACAGCCACTTCAGTAGTTTGAGGTTAAAGTATCAAACTATCAAACATGGCTGCTACCTGCTATCTTCAATTACAAACTTGATGTCTCATTGAAGGTCGAAAGATGAGCAATCAGTGTAAAGCATATCATAACAGCAGGACTGCTGAACTATGATGGAGTGGTTAGTTATTCAAAGGAACAGACTGGTGTGCTACTGGTATTCCAAAAGTGTAGGACCAAATGAATGGACCGGGGAGAACAGGCTCCCAAATAGACTGACTCGAGTTCCAGAGTATGTTTTAGTTCGCCCCCGCCCACCCCACCCCGCTCAAAAATTGAATTTGAAAAAAATAAGTATACCAAAAGTCTATCAAAGGCTGAAAGGGCCTACATAGTATGTTAATGAGTGGTTCTGTTAACCTGCATGAAACTGTGGCATACAGTGAAACCTTTTTTGGTGTCTGAAAATGTTCGAAGTTTACCAACACCAAACCCCCTACCCAATTAAATTAAATCAAAGGAGGAGTAAAACAGTTTTAAAGACAGCATTCTTAATGGAGAACACTTTGAAAGAATACTACGGAAATGAATTTGTTACACTTGTAAAATGAATATTGTAAATTAAAATAATGAGGTGGCCGAATCAAGATGGTCAAGTGGTCATAATTGGTCACTTCAACTTCAAACTGACCATAAACAAACCATCCAACAATAAATATACAAGCTGTTAACTGCCCCAATAACCACCTGTTTTTCACCATGGTCAAGCATGGTTAATGTAAACCACTGGTGTTTTATGCCAAAAAGGCATTTTTATGTGATTAAAATGTGATTTCACCCAACTGGCAGGGATGCTCAGAGACAGTGAAAGTGCCAAAAACCCACAAAATCAACCATAAACATAAGATGGACATTCCAAAATTAAGACATAAACAACTGAATTTTAGAGACTGCATGGTAAAGACAGAAATGGGTACCCCAGAAACAGGTCTGCTAGTGCACAGAAGACAGCAAAATCAAAGAAGGTATGAACTGTTCCAAATGCAACTTCATAATTTGGCAGAAACATGGAGGTAAGAAAATAAAGTCAAACTGACATGAGATATGGGAGCCTGTAAATGTTCTAATTGACCAGTCCTCTTCTCCTAATTGAAAACATTGGCTATACATTATTCTATGCCAAAATAGATATCCAAACATTAACAAAATCGGCTTGCAGCAAAACACGGAAAGAATGCATTTAAACTAAAAAACAGACTCTTATAAAAGAAACACGCCCATAATTCAATTATTTTCCCTATGTTACTCAGAGATTAGACCCACAATATTTGTATTCTGACATTCAATGCACAGCTAACAGGAATGATAAACTTCAGAAAGATTGTAATGATACTTTAGAACAGTTGATTCAATAGATTATTACATACAAAACAAGGAACTCTGTCTCCACCAAAGTATTTCAGCTGGTCCTCGGCGGTTGAAACCAAGTGCAATAAAACAAAACAAAATATTAGACCAGAAGTCGGATTCCATTTTATAACTAATATCTTCAATTTACTGATTGAATTAATAACATTCTGTGCATGTGTATAAGCATTTATTTATACTTAATTAGCAAGTTGTAATTAAATGCACTGGCCATTTGAATGAGCAGATGTCAGTTTAAAGTCTCATCTGAAGGAGTGATCAGATTTGAAATTCTTTTTAATTATTTCGGTAATTAATCCAAATACGATCCTGGCCAGGATAGAATGCAAGTTTTATCCTGAAATGTTTAGAACTGTTTTCTATGAAAAGCAGTCATTTTCAAAACAAACAATAACAGAACAAATTAAATAAATTTTAATAAAATAATGAAAGTGGAAAGAATTTAGACAACCAACCTTTGCAGATGCAGACAACATTTTTCAAAATCTGAATATCGAAGTGCTGACTATTTAGACTGTGACAGTAATAAATTGACCATTTCATGTTTCTGTAAGCCTCATTGACCACTTACTGACCATACCTGTCAAAATTAAACTGGAGTAAGACTGACCAGTACCAAGGATTTGCAATTACAGCAGGTACTGACCAAGGACTGGACTACCTCATATGCCATACCAGGTAATCAGGACTGATTCTCGACTACTTTCTTAAATTAGCAGAACAAAAATGGCTGACGATGAATGAGTTGTTACATCATGACTGGGTATTAAAGTTATTTATTTTGCTTTTTTAAATTACAAATACTACTTTAAAATATAAAACCCTTTATATACATGTATTAGATACATTTAATAATTGTTTTGAATATTATTTTCTGGATATTTAAAAAAAAAACAAAAAAAACTTAGCATGGAGAGTATAGCAACCAGCAAACATTTCCAACAGGAATTTTATTGCAATAAACAAGACATCCAAATAATAGCTTATGTCCTATATTAGCCATAAATATGATGGAAGACGTCAAACATTCACCCAATTTTCTCTCTTTCTATCATCATTTTCATCCCAGAACTATGAAACAAACTGATTTTGTATGTTGATCTAAGTCATTAATATCGGCAAGTATTTATTGTATCTGTGGCCGAATCCAGTTAAATATCGTTGATTACTGAACAAGTTCCTTCTTCGTCTCTGCTTCTCGAGACTTAATCGCCACTTCCCCTCTACAAAACTGATTTCATATTGATTAAACAAACTTCAGAAATTGCCCAGATATCGTATAACAAATATAAAAAAATGGGCCAGAAATGCCTAGGAGAAGCCTGATTGTATTTGCTTGATGTCATTATAATGACTGTTGCATTAGTTAATCTAATTTTGTCCAATATTGTCTAAATGGCGTGTTCTGGGGGAAACAAGATAGAAAAGAGAACAAGACAGAGATGGCAGGAGGCCACTTGATTGCTGTTAAACATCCGTAATACTCTAATATGACGCTTGATCATGATCTCTCCAACTCATGCACATAATTAACTGGTGATCCTAGGCAATAAATGTAAAGAATTTAAACATTCTTCTTTGTTCGTTTCATTTTTACAGCCGCATACATAAAAATTCATGGGCATAATCGGTCTATTTTATAGCTTCCATCATCGACAAATAACATCTGCAGGATTATAGAGCTCACAAAATATATTTTAACTGTTTTAATTCCTGAAAACACAAGACTGTTTATAAACCCAGCCGTTTAAATGTGACCTCTCTTCTGGCTGTGTTGGGTTTTAGAGACAGATCATTAAACAAAAAACTCATTGAAATGCATGCTCCAGTGCTGATGAAAAGCACAAGAGGTTTATGGAAGTCTTTCACTGAAGGCCAATGAAAGTGGTAGAATTTTTCTAGTGACCAGAACTTGAAACGGTCAAAAATATTTTCATGGCAATGGTTTTATATAACTATTACCTGCCACATGAATTTCATGACACCGCACTGCCACTGTATCGCAAAAGCATTTACAATTAAAACATTGTTAAGTACACCATGTGCATTAGAAAATAGTTTGTATGTTTTTTTACATCATTTTCAACACTTATAGGTTATTTAACATGGTTCTGTACAATACGGAGATATATTTGGACGAGTACACAGCTGGAAAAGTCATATTGGACGAGCCGTTAGGCGAGTCCAATATGATTTTTTCCAGCTGTGTACGAGTCCAAATATATCCCGTATTGTACAGAACCATGTTAAGTAACCTTTTTATTCTATACCTTTATTTTAACCAATCATTTATAATTCGGATATAACTTTCGTTTGTTTCATGCTTTCAAGCAAGTCGCTATGAACATCGAAAGCACAATTGCATGTAGGTCTATGTATTTTATATATTGTGTTCGACATGGCTTACTCTCAAGCTTTATTTGCTTGAAAGAATGCCCATTTCTCCGTTGTCAACAGTGATTAAATACTACCGAAGGTCAGTTTCAAACAATGATATATTATGCTAGTTTTTTGTGTTTTTTTTTTGTTATAAAGGAAAATTAAATAAAAATATGTGCAATAGATAGGTTTTCATTACTTGACAACAATTTATGGTTAGGTAATGACAGAAGCCTGTCGGTTCTGATTTTTATTCGGACCTTTTCACGCGTTTCGGTCTTTATCATAGGTTTAACATGGAACCTGTGAAGCGTACAATACGAACAAAATACGGGATATTTTGTACGCGCGTGCGTCCCGATACGGAAATATATTGTACGGTCACATGACTCGAAAGAGCGTCTACGATTGGATGTATAAATTAGGTATAGAATAAATGTAAGGTTATTTATGACGGTCTATTATTTTGTTTTGTGGTGGAGGCCGACCACACACATTTCCTGGGTAGAACCAGTAGTGTACACCTTCCGCCATCCGAAAGAATCAACACTTCCTCACTTACAAGTCGAGCTCCCAGTGGGATTCGAACCCGCTGCGGTGAGAAGCGAGAAGGTTAACAACGTAACATTGTTAACCCCTCGGCCACGGAGATGCTGTTGCATTATAAAAGCAATTCAGTTTGATATATACGTATAAAAGCCGAATAAGCTTGCTTGAAATAGTTCCCCAGTAAAGCACATTTTCTGGGTAAAAAGCAAGAAATATGTTTGTTGCTTGTTATATAAAAGTTAAAAAATAAAAAAGACTAAAACCATTAAAGACAAATGCTATTAAAGACATGGTCATAATATTAAATGTAAGGAAAGCTTCCTTTACTAAATACAAGTGCTGCGAGGAAAGAAACGAAGACAGACAACAACAAAGTAAATATCATTACGTGGTCCGAGTATTAATTTTCATACCCCATCCAACTCCTTCGCCAAGAAGCGAAACGGGGTTGGCTAGGGTATGAAATAAAACCTTAATTTCGGCTTAAAATGTTTGCATATTGTAAAATTAAAACATTTAACAGATCATTTTAAACAGATTATTGCATTTTTCTGAAAGAAAATGTTTTTGAATGTTTTATTGTCTAAATATCCTTTATAAAATACTCCTAATATAAGCTTTCCCATCGCTTAAGGCGGGACCACGTAATGGACGATTATCTTCCTCTATTACATCTACATCTCTATTGTGCTGTTAAAATGATAAAAAGACCTGAAAATGTCCCAGAGCCGAATTATAGAAAAAGTATTAAAAGGAAATAATCAAAACATGAAATTATACCTCAGCTTAATGTAAGGGGAGTAACTCAAAATTACTACTATTATTCTCTTGGTTTCAAGAGAATTTTAATGAAATTGACATGACCACATAATGACAATTCCAGATAATTTTTTGGAAATTCAATTGGCAGACAGGAAATGTTCTTTAAAAACGTGCGTGTTGTATAAGTCTAAATCATGAGATATTTAAATCAAACCTGAGAGAAAAATTACCAAAATTACTATCTTAGCCGATACACCATAGTCAAACAAAATATGCGTTACTATTGATAGTTCCCTACAAATAGCCATCATTTTCAGCGGTTTATTTGTCATTTCTAAAACTTAAACACTGTTTGCTAGCCTTTCAGACAACTGAGCGAAGTTCAATTATATTGTACAATTTATTCTGCGGATCGGAGTTATAATTTCTGTAACTGACAAGCTGAAGAATGGGCACTCATTAAATGTGCAAACTCCTCAATCGTGTGTTTATTTTAGCTCTTTAAAAGGAGGAAATCGAACACAAACCATAATACTTGAAGTGACAAAAAACAGCGAATTATTAAAACTTCTCCTTGTTCAGTGAGAACAATAGCATAATGGCCGTGCAACTTAAAACTACGTCAACACTGCCGACAGCGAATGCAAACTAGTCAATGGTGTTAACTCCCCGAATTAAGATTTAAATTTCACGATTTCCATTGATTTTCGTTTATTAATTGAAGAAATTCCTCTAAGCGGGCTGGATAGCATCAATCACGTTAATTGTTGATTGACAGCTCAGGGTGCTAATTATTGAATACTGGTACCAGTTTGAGAAATGGTCCTGTGAGACAAAAATCTTATCATTAAACATGATGGCCATTGTTACACCATTCAAGTATGGAATAATTAAAAGTCAGTTTTAATTACGATGCATAAAGCATTTTTACGACATGCTGACACTAATTAATAAGTGTTTTAAGGAAAATTATTATTAAAACTTCTGGAAAATTTTACTAAATAATGTCTCAATGCTAGGTTAGTAATGTTTCTTTAAAATAATATACAGCACTTTACAGGACAGATGAAAAATAATCCAATAATTTGCACTTTGATTTTTTTTGCAGAAAAACAATAACAATCTTGTGAAGTATGACACCATGTGACACCATCTTGTCACATGGCACATCAGCTGACAGCCCATGTGACAGGTCATGTGATCTGCCTAAGAGAGAACAATGGCCATCATGCTGATGTCAGAAAATAATTGAGACAAGAAGGCGTGATGCTGGATGATGCTTGATGACCTGACAGGGAATGAGAATGTCTTGTTCGCCACTTCCCTCCCGGAACACGTCAATTCCGTCATTACCATGCAGACTGACCTTCAAGATTCTTCGAAAAATGACCATACCAAAAAAAATGAACATGGTCTATTGAATTTTGAATTGGGGTTTTAAGGCGCACCAACACATGAAAGGTTATATAGCGCCTAACAGGAATGAACATTGTTTGGGGCGCTTGTTTCAGCCAAAGGTTTTTTGGACTTTTCAGACAAAATTCATCTACTACCTAAATAAGTTGTATATCAGTAAAACAGACATTTTTAGTGGTAAATAAAAACACCTTACTTTTCAAAATCGCTTGAGAAATAAATTTTTATCCAAAAATGTTTTTAAATTGTTGGGTATTTGTAAATTAAGACACCCCGAAAGTTTTATAGCAAAATATGAAGGATTACTGAAGTTATTTGAAATTTCTTAATTTTCTGCTGTCCCACCAACAAGAAATTTACATAGCAAAAGTCCCATCAAAAAATCATTTTTGGCTGTAAAATATTTATTTCTCAACCGATTTTCAAAAGTAAAGTAGTTTTATTTACCACTAAAAATGCCAGATCTACAAAATGTTTTTAAACGTGTTTTATTGTCGAAATATCCATAATAAAATCCTGCTAATGTAAGCTTTCCAATCGCTTAATGAAATTAAGGCGGGACCACGTGATGAAGAGACTCGATCTCAGGTCCTTACTTGTATGTTTTCAAATATAAAGCAATGCTCGTATGTAATACAGTACATGTATGTGCAATTGTCAATTATTTCATTCATTTCTAACTCTTTCTTCTATTTATTAAACATGCAAAAATTAATTAATTGTACATTCATATTAATAAATCGTACATTCGTTTACTTGGTAATCGTGACTAAAACAAGTGCACTCGATTAACTAAATTCACTCGGTGACCTCAACAGTATCTTAAGAAACCTATTTCAGCTCTTTGAATTATTTCATTAAATGGACTCTAAATATTATAGCAATTTTGAATCCTCTAATGTACCATATCTTAATAAAGATTGTGCAGTTCCCTGAATATAAAATTGGTATTTAATAAATGGTCAAAGCCTTCTTCAAAACAGCTTGTTCATCCCATAATTATTACGACTTGTTTGTTCCAAAACCAAAACTCTTTGAGCCACCCCAGAGAAAGGAAGGTTACATGACTATGCATTACTGTTACCATCAAATAGATTCCTTAATTACTCTGTGGATAGTAGTGATGGGCAATCGGTTGAATTTACAATCGATCATCGGTTACAATCCGTTGGATGTAACCGATCAATCATCGGTTATAATCGGTTAATCAATATGAAGTATAGCATGTGTATGTTAACTTAAGTTTGAGGCCTTAACTTAGAATAATTTCTGATTAAGTATGTATTCTTTTCTGTCTTGTTTCTCATTTTTGATTGATATAAATGTGTTAATTTGTGTATATATAATTATGCTCATTTTACAAGTGTTGTCTCCAGGATAATCATGATAATTTCTATTTTGAACGTTAATTAAAGAGTGCATTTTTACATTTAACCGACGATGGACTATAGACTTTCATAATCGATCATCATAATTGGATGCCTAAGTAGCCGATGATCGGATACAATCGATAAATCGGTACATCACTAGTGGATAGATTGCAATACATGGGATTGCTCGGTTTTTTAAGTTCCTATCTAGCGGCAAGGCTAAGGGAAATGTCTTGCCAAAAGAAACACTGAATTAAGTAACCCAGTGGCAGCAGTGAGGGTTGAATCCGTAATCTTCGGATTCAGAGACCAACCGGATTTATAGTCTCGGCCAGCCAGACTGTATCATGCATATGTCTTACTCGCAGATATCGGTCTGGGCAGATTAGGCCAATTAAAGCGCACACTAGTGACTAGCACAATTTATTTCACGTTTTTTTCACGCACATGAAGTTGATGTTTGCGTGACATCACGTTGTAAATAAACGTACAATGTCAATAGCTGATGCATCAGTTGAACTTTTTATCGTCACTTGCTGCTTCTCATAAGTTAAAAATAAGAAATTATTATTAAATTAACTTAAAACTATGTTTTTTGAAAGTCTTATTGAATCTCTAAAAATCTCGCCAAAATCACTCAAAACGTTGGTGCGATTTAGAACGTCCTATTTTCCCCAGGCCCTGGTTCTGGATCCGTGTAGCATAGCGTAACGAAGAAATCAGAAGCGGGCCGGGTGACCGAGGCTACAGGATTTATAATTATGATTCCTGGATTACTTAGCCGTAGTGCCATGCTCCTTAGTAGAATCGCGAGACAACTATATCCTTCTACCTAGTCGAGGGCTGGCGTGGCGCAGTTGGTAGCGCGGCGGATTTGTAACAGGAGGCCCCGAGTTCAATCCTCCGTGGTGCCACTGATTTCTGTCGGTGTGTTCTTGGGCAAGACACTTTCCTTTAGCCTCTTCCCCTCTCTCTGGGGCGGCTCTAAATAACATATACTGTGTTGATGAGCCGTTAAACAACATTCAATTGTCAATTCTACCTAGTCATATAACCTATAGGTACAATTACAAAGATATATACCTTTATGATTCCCAATATCACTGCCAAATGAGAAAATACCTTTGAAAATGAAGAGGATTAAAAGCTAACTTGCGAATTAAGACCAATTAGCGGAAACAGCTGTTATTTATGAGCAACGCAATTAACACAACTACTTAAAGTTCCATAAGTAGTGCCAGATATATCCACACTGTGATCTCTGTATATGCTAACAACATGATGTTTATGCAGTATCTGCTGTCAAGTGACATGTTTATGATGTCAGGACATTTTGAAAACTTTCTAAATGGGACATCATGCTGGGTCGCCACACTCCACCCATATGAAACATAGCAACTGGCATACAACTGCACATGGCAACTGCAATCTTTTTTTCTTTTTTTTTAATACAGCAAGAATGCATAAAATGCTTTTGGAAAAGGCTGAAAGGTAATTATAATCAAGAGAAATGCATAAAATTATTACTTCAATTTATTTTGTTAATATTAATATATATTAAGCTTTACCATTTCAGACTCCAAATCTGTTAAGGCTAATGGAGCCAATTTAATATAGCACAATTTGGCATTAATTGATTTTATATATATATATATGTTTCAGCAAAAAACATAAGGAATGTTTAATCAGAAACATAAAGAAAGGATACACCATTACATGGACCGAGTATTATCTTTCATACCCCCTCCAACCCCTGCTCCACCAAGCGAAAACGTGGTTGGCTAGGATATGAATTGACTGGCTAAGTCCTCATGTTTGTTAATGTTTATACTATTTGAGATAACTCAAGCTATTATCAAATAAAATGGTTTGCATTAAGTCCCCTTTGAATTATTGGCTTCAAACATAAGTGGTTCAGAGCTATTCAGAAATGTTTGGGATTTTAAGGTTTTATTTTCATTCAGTTTGCAAAATATTTAAAAAAAAAAATAAAACCACTGGGATGATAGCCAGTCTATAGAATATGAAATAAAACCTAACATTTCGGCTTAAAAAGTTCGCATATTGTAAAATGAACTTAATAGGAAATTTTAAACATGTTATCACATTTAGTTTTAGTAAAAAAAAAAAAAAAAATGTGTTTTATTGTCGAAATATCTGTTATAAAATCCTGCTAATATAAGCTTTCCCGTCGCTTAATGGAATTAAGGCGGGACCACGTAATGCTTACTATCAGAAATGTGTACTCTTATTTTTTTGACACAAAAAATTAAAGGAATTTCAACTATAATGCTGTTAATGATTTCTGAATATTATTTACTTTTTATATTACATGAAACTACTCTTTTTTTTTTTTAACTTGTCCTTTGTCTCAAATATGATTTGTTACAATGGCGTTTTTGATAAAAATATAGTTCAATTCATGCTCAGAATTAGATTAAACTGTAATATTTCATCCAAAATTCAATTCTTCAAATGAAACCCATGATTCTTTTAATATTCCAGACAAGCAGGAAATCTAACATTCAACTTTCCATTCAATAATTGGTTATTTGATTTCTGATGAACGAATTTATATAACTTGTGTCACATGGGTTATTGGATAAAACTCATACGTTTTCATGAAGTGGTTTATTTCGAACAATTATCTTGCAAAACATTGTTCCAAATACTCCAATCATAAGATTGCAGGTTTTATAAATTGTGAATTTTGAAAAGAGTTACGCTGAGGCGAGACCCATTAAGTGAGCTTTTAGGAAATGACATGTCATGTTTATTTCCGCCGTTCTAGCGACTGCCATGTGACATGAATATGGAGACAACGAACTAGTGCACTCGATCCTTCGATTGATTTATTAAAAAAATATTCCATGATTATAGCTCTTTCAAACATGCAAGAATTCAAAAATGTAAACTGAGTCGGAAATCAGAATGCGTTTTGTTGTGTAAAATTTCGCCCAGTCATCATAAAACCTAAAATGGTGCCATGCAAT
This sequence comes from Cyrtodaria siliqua, assembly GCA_037043455.1. Classification (NCBI taxonomy): domain Eukaryota; kingdom Metazoa; phylum Mollusca; class Bivalvia; order Adapedonta; family Hiatellidae; genus Cyrtodaria; species Cyrtodaria siliqua. The sequence goes on along the minus strand of JAWPHD010000410.1, from coordinate 253,072 downwards.
ATTATATGTATTCAAAAAGTATGTTTGGTATAATAAAAACACATACATTTAATGTTTCTTTATTTGTTGAAGAGATCTATGTTTTAGTAACAAGTTTATATATATATATATATATATATATATGAGATCTATGTTTTAGTAACAAGTTTACATATATATATATTTACAAATGTATTTTCATTCCCTACCTAAAAAATTAAAGCAAATCTCATGCTTTTACGAAAAAGGAATTGGGTGAATACGGGGAATCTGTATTATGTGCTATATTTCATTGTTGCATTGTATTCTGTTGTATTTTCCCATAATTTAGTTCACTCATGGCATATTACCAGGGTAATCCCACTCCCAGTACCGCTCTCCTCTGAATAGTCTCCGAGTTATTAAATGTAATCCCACTTCCAGTATCGCTCTCCTCTGAAATAGTCTCCGAGTTACTAAATGTAATCCCACTCCCAGTATCGCTCTCCTCTGAAACAGTCTCCGAGTTATTAAATGTAATCCCACTCCCAGTATCGCTCTCCTCTGAAATAGTCTCCGAGTTACTAAATGTAATCCCACTCCCAGTATCGCTCTCCTCTGAATAGTCTCCGAGTTATTAAATGTAATCCCACTCCCAGTATCGCTCTCCTCTGAAATAGTCTCCGAGTTACTAAATGTAATCCCACTCCCAGTACCGCTCTCCTCTGAATAGTCTCAGAGTTACTAAATGTAATCCCACTCCCAGTATCGCTCTCCTCTGAAATAGTCTCCGAGTTACTAAATGTAATCCCACTCCCAGTATCGCTCTCCTCTGAAATAGTCTCCGAGTTATTAAATGTAATCCCACTCCCAGTATCGCTCTCCTCTGAAATAGTCTCCGAGTTACTAAATGTAATCCCACTCCCAGTATCGCTCTCCTCTGAAAAGTCTCCGAGTTATTAAATGTAATCCCACTCCCAGTATCGCTCTCCTCTGAAATAGTCTCCGAGTTACTAAATGTAATCCCACTCCCAGTACTGCTCTCCTCTGAATAGTCTCAGAGTTACTAAATGTAATCCCACTCCCAGTATCGCTCTCCTCTGAAATAGTCTCCGAGTTACTAAATGTAATCCCACTGTCAGTATCGCTCTCCTCTGAATAGTCTCCGAGTTACTAAATGTAATCCCACTCCCAGTATCGCTCTCCTCTGAATAGTCTCCGAGTTACTAAATGTAATCCCACTCCCAGTATCGCTCTCCTCTGAATAGTCTCCGAGTTACTAAACGTAATCCCACTCCCAGTATCGCTCTCCTCTGAATAGTCTCCGAGTTACTAAACGTAATCCCACTCCCAGTATCGCTCTCCTCTGAATAGTCTCCGAGTTACTAAATGTAATCCCACTGTCTGTATCGCTCTCCTCTGAATAGTCTCCGAGTTACTAAATGTAATCCATGTCAGTATCGCTCTCCTCTGAATAGTCTCCGAGTTACTAAATGTAATCCCACTCCCAGTATCGCTCTCCTCTGAATAGTCTCCGAGTTACTAAATGTAATCCCACTCCCAGTATCGCTCTCCTCTGAATAGTCTCCGAGTTACTAAATGTAATCCCACTGTCAGTATCGCTCTCCTCTAAAAAGTCTCCGAGTTACTAAAGGTAATCCAACTCCCAGTATCGCTCTCCTCTGAATAGTCTCCGAGTTACTAAATGTAATCCCACTCCTTGTGTGCTCCTACTCCCAGTATAGTACGTCACTCTGTATATTCTGACTCCCAGTATAATCTGACTGGATTCAATGGAATGTCGTTGGTTCTACCCAGGTGCCTGCCGGTCCACAAAAATTGCTCAGAGGGGCATCTGGGGTCTTCCTCCACCAATGGAAGCTGGGAAGTATTACAGTGCCATATGATCTTAGCTGTTGGCGGACTATAAAATCCAATTCAATTCAATTCAGTATACCCCACTCCCTGTATAATCCCAGTATACCCAACTCCTGCAACTATAAAATCCAATTTAATTCAATTCAGTGTACCCCACTCCCAGTATAATCCCACTATACCCAACTCCCAATATAATCTGACTCCCTATAAGCACAAATCAATAACTGAAAATAATGGAACTTTGGCGTGCAAGTCTTAGGATAATTCTTGATTGCTTTATTTTAAAATTACATATTAGACGATTTTAGAGATCAGTAAAGTATCTTTCTATCAATAAATGATTCTTAAACCAGAAATCATTCTGAAAACACATTCTATCAAAACCGATAATTAGCTTAAAACATGTTATTATCCAAGACGCAAATAGCGAGGTATTATGTTTCAACTATGATAGACAGTTGCATTGGTGAAAATGCAAAAACAATGGCCTGTCTGATTCTTGCGGTCTCATGATAAAAGAGTGAAAGAAAGGAGAGGGCCTACAACATTTCTAACTTTGACAATCGACGCCCCTGTAGACCTGCTTCAACATGGAAATGATTGTATCGACTGACGTCTTGCCAATACTTGTCGTGTAATTTATAAACTAATATAATAAGCAAATCAAGCACTTAAAATTTAAATGCATTTGGAATGGACAAAAAAAACATGAACAAATTTGTCTAATTTTTAGCGTGTGCTTGAGAGCGTGTGAACCATGCAGTATTCAAATCTCTTCTGAATAAAACAAGAGGCCCAAGAGAACCTGAAGACGCTCTTTTTGTTAAAACAGCTCTCTGAGAAGTAACAGTTGGGAGGAAGTAATGTATGCAGATAAGCTGAGTTTTTGAGTGTTTTACTCATACATGTTTTTTACAATAAACCCTCAGTATTTTTTAAATTATGAGTATCTGTACCCATCAACTTACTACAAATACTAAAAACCTTTAAAAATCATGGGCATTATATTTGTATGTATTGTTTTGTGGAACAGTTTATTCCATATAATTTACATGATGAAAATAGTTCTAAGAATGGGTCGTATATTAAGAACAAAAGTCATACAGTGTATCGTTCGTACACATTTTTTTTACTCTGAATGTGTTCCTTGTTACTCATTCATTTTGAATCTGATGAGTAAATACTCATTGCAGTCAAAAATTATCTACAGCTCTGGCATTCTATCAAGAAGATGCGAATAAGCCTCCAGGCATCCTTGTTATCACCTACAAGGCAGTACAGTGAAACTTGTATTAGCAGACCACTGAATGGAAAAGCCAAAATGGTCTCTTAACACAGATGATCTCCTAATACATGTGGTCTCTTAACACAGATGATCTCCTAATACATGTGGTCTCTTAACACAGATAAGCTCCTAATACATGTGGTCTCTTAACACAGATGAGCTCCTAATACACGTGGTCTCTTAACACAGATAAGCTCCTAATACATGTGGTCTCTTAACACAGATGAGCTCCTAATACACGTGGTCTCTTAACACAGATGAGCTCCTAATACACGTGGTCTCTTAACACAGATGAGCTCCTAATACATGTGGTCTCTTAACACAGATGAGCTCCTAATACATGTGGTCTCTTAACACAGATGAGCTCCTAATACACGTGGTCTCTTAACACAGATGAGCTCCTAATACATGTGGTCTCTTAACACAGATGAGCTCCTAATACATGTGGTCTCTTAACACAGATGAGCTCCTAATACATGTGCATTTTATTTAACAAACATGCAGTTGGGAATTTAAATCATGGTCGCTTGAAGCAGGTGGTCCCTTAATAGAGATGGTCTCCTTCCTCTTTAACCAAGAAATTCCCCCAAATTATGATGGACTGCCAATTTGTGAACTGGACATGAAAATGACACAATCTCGATTTTGGTGTGCTGTTATTAAACACACCCTCTATACATACATCAAGTACTCAAGCAGTTATGCAGTTACAATGAGCCACGCATACAAAATGCATGACTTTGACCTGTGACCTTGAACATGCGACCCCATATTTGGTGTGCAACACACTGTCTATAAGGTGATTTAATGCAAACATTCAGTTTCTTCGAACTACTTCGAGCACTTTCGGAGTTATGGGAACATTGAGCTGACCTTGACTCATGACCTTAACTTGTGACACAGACTTGTGACCTTGACTCGTGACTTTGACTCGTGACCTTGACTCATGACCTTGACACCGACTTGTGACCTTGACTTGTGACCTTGACTCATGACCTTAGACTGAAGACCTTGAACACTTCAAATTTGTGTAAAGACACATCTATTGATGTATCATAGACACAATCATAATGCAGTACAATTATCTGTAGTAATTTAGAAAATATGGACCGGACACGGACATTTGACTTGGGCAATATCACATGCTAAATTTTGATCAATGTCCAACTTTTAATTGAAACAAACCTGCAAATTAATTTTGGTGAAATCAGATGCTGTTTACTAAAGTTATCATGATATATGGCCTTAATTGTGCTAAAAATTATGTAAAACACCTTCAAACAAACAAAGTAAAGTTATTGCTTCAACAAGCTGAAATTATCTAATTCTGGCACATTCAAGTTCAATAACTCCGTAATGCATGCATGCATGCATGAATTCTATTTTCCTTAAGTTTTTACATTCACAAGACCTCTGCTGCCGAACACCGGTCAACGCACCATCTCATAAGCTTATCTGGCCTTTGACCAGTAGAGCTAAAAAACATGATTTGTCTTTTTCACAGTTTAGGAACTTTGCTTTTTTTCTATCTTGCCTTTGTGTTAACAATTGAAGCAATTATGTTAAATTTAAGTTAAAAGATGTAAACTATTATTGACATGACATTTGTTTGACGTTAACACTATCGTAATTAACTTTACTTTCTCAATAGTACACTTTTCAATCCACCATTGAGTGAGTGAGTGACAGAACAGAAAAGAAAATGTGTTAAGTTTTCCTTGGGTTTATACAGATGTTTCTGGGTAGTGTTCAAGCAGATAAATATAGTTAAATTGTAACGAGTGAAATTTTCTGTCAATATTTTGTCAGAAAACACCTTAATTCCTTATAGGGAAGGACAAGGAATGATCGAGTTTACATAAGCCATGGACAAGGAATGACAGTAGAATGTAGCTACTGTAAAATATATTTGTTCCCGAGACCAACGTTATGAATAATTAAATACAAGACATGTTTGTTTGGTGTTTAAACGTCAGTTTTCAGCACAAATACAAGAATAAGGGAATAAAAGTACTAGAATATGAAGAAGAGTTAAAAGCTAGAATAATACAGTGCTTTGGGTGGTATAGAATCACTCGGGGTTAAACGTCTAATTTTAAAATGAAAGGAAAATGTCTATTTAATTTCTGATTTAGATTTACCCTTTTAGTTGTATGACAGCAAAATTTCTAAAATTATTGTCCTGAAACTATGATTTTTTAATAGGCGTTATTGCACCAATATTTACATAATTTCATTTTTATCCTTAAAAGTGCCAAACTGCAACAAGTAACCTTAATTGATGATTGCATTTTGACTTTTGTCCCTAACATTTGTTAAAACAGCAAATATTTAATTCTGAGTTTATTGTGACAGTATGAATTTTTCGTTTCAAAAACACACTTCATTCAGGTAGTATAGAATCATTTTTTCTGAGAGGTGTTGCACGTAGTGATATATTTTGCATGGAAAAATGTCCCAAATAATTTCACTGTTGAATAAATGTATGCTTATATGATATATCTTCAAGCCTGGAAAGTTTTAAAATAATCTAAAATATATGAGCTGAGAAAACTGAATTTAAACAGAAAATGATTCTTTACTACCAATGATTCTATACACCCCAAAGCACTGTAATACTTTCACAATCGACTGGATTTAAATTTATCAGAGCACAAAACTTAGATTCACACTCAAATGTTCTAAATTTCTCAAAATACCATTGAATAGCTTGTAAATGTGTTGGAACGTATGTATATTGAACCAAACAGCTAACGCACCAGTAGACAATACCTTTAATGTATGAACTTATTATATGCTGACTGGTACCGTTGGAGACAGGTGATTTGAATGATTTTTTTTAAATTTACAGTTGTTAATGATAAGATATTTGTGTCATTCAGAATGAAATTTGTTTTGCTTTATTGATTGCTATCATTGAGATATTAAAGGTATTATCTACTTGTGCGTTAGATTGAGATATTAAAGGTATTATCGACTTGTGCGTTAGATGAGATATTAAAGGTATTGTCTACTGGTGCGTTAGATTGAGATATTAAAGGTATTGTCTACTGGTGTGTTAGATTGAAATATTAAAGGTATTGTCTACTGGTGCGTTAGCTGTTTGGTTCAGTATATATATGTATTGGTAATCTAAACTAAGTTTACTTGCTCTTCATGAACCATAAGTATTCCATTCTCTAAATGATATTAGAGTTGAGAAGATTTTTTGTCAAAAATGCTTTGATTAAAATTTTCCCCTGGGCTCTTGATTCCAACCAATAAAAATCAAGCTGAAATGGACACTGGCAATCTAGATTTTATTTTTTAATATGCAGTGTCCCATTAGTTTTGTTTTTGTATATTACTTTATGTTGATTATATTGCTCCAATAATATACTTAAACCTATGGTAGATCAAGCTTGAAAAATCCAGATGTTATTACCGTTTACTTGGCATGCATATTTAAAGTCTACATGATACTGAATTAATAAATCGAAGTGTAATTTTGATACTTGATAAATACTTCAAGATTGCCACGTGTCCCTTTAAATCACGGTACATTTCCTACCTTAGCTCCAGGGGCATCATCTTTAAGTCTTGCCGTCACAGAAGCAAAGGTAGACGACAGATGGTGGTAGCGGGATTTGAACGGTTTCTCTTTTACTTGATAGTGGTTGGGACCTGGCAGGTCTGGTTCCTCTTTCTTTGTAATCTGGTTAATACGGACGGACGTGGTACCAAACACACCGCGTCGGGTACTCTCTATGTAAGCCTTCCTCATACTGTCTGAGCCCATCCCTGTGATGTTGTAGGCTCCAGGACCTGTGAAATGAATTAAATAGAGATTATTAAACTGCTGGGATCGATTATAGGGAAATCCTTAATGAGATGGTAGACATGTGGTTCTTTTCACGGACGAACGTATGCAGGGGACCACCCCGTTCATGTCCTCATCTGATGGAAGAGGCTATTTGGGAAAGTCTTGCACCGGTAAAACTCTGTGGTGCCAGAGGCTTGAACCCAGGTCCTCCAGTTTCAAGTCCACCATCTCTAAAACCATAAAAACCTTGAGAAATTAAAAAAAACTGCTCTAAATTCATTAGCAAAGAAAACAAAAATATAAAGAATTGTTAAAAAGGTTTGGTAGGGTCGTTTTTGGAGACCTCACGGACAATATCTGTTAGTAGAACTGATTCACAGGCCCACAATTAGGTTGCCACGTCCTGACACCGATGGGATGACACATTTCACATTGTCTGTTCACAATTGCTCTAAGCTGCCTCACTTTGATGGATGCCATTGGAACATTTTACTTAGACGCTTAGATTACACGTCTTGGGGAACCAAGGACAGCGTAACTAGTCATTATTCACTTAATTTACATACATTGTCTGGTTAAACAGTTCCAGGAAGCGTGTACGGCTTAAATTTCCGTTATTTGCATTTGACCTATGACACATCTACATGGAATGTTTTGATAGACAAAAAATGTAATGTACGAGACATGCAAATAAGGGGTATAAATAATGAACTGTCAATAAATTGGTGAAGCATTCATAGCTTTTGTGACGTTATCAAAAGTATTAAGCCACTGAATCTTTCCTTCAAAGATGTTGAATCCAGGAGAAGCGTTTATTCAAGACTTAAGAATTAAGACTTCCAAAAAATAAAGATTTTTCTTCTTATTTAAATCTTTAAACTAAAACTATCATAGAGACATCATAGGCCACACAAAAAGTATACATGTGAGTTTCCTAGTGCGTGCTTAAAGCTACAGAGACTCTATATCTATCGATTTCTTCTTTGTAGGCGTGTCTTTATTTCTAACTTCATGTTCACCAGCTCATGTCGAAATCGGGTATTTAAGCGAGCAAATATAGCGCAGGAAATCATTAACTGTATATACATCGACCAGTGCACATCGTACCTATACACAGGTAACAGTAATTTTTACAGAAAAAAGTTAGCCTCTTTCGGGGCTCGAACACATGACCTTCCGATTTCAAGTCCGGTGCTCTATCCACCATAACGCTACTTGAGTATACTAACTACCATTTATTATGAAGCAAAATAACTTAACATATTTGAACGCAACTCAAGATGGATCAATAAATATGTAGTCCATCTCGTTACACGTGTAAATTAACATTGCCTGGTGTAATACTGTATGTTATCAATATGAAACTAATGCTTCGCCTCAAAACAACCATAGACTTGTTATCTAGCGCTTGATGAGTTTGTGTGTGGGCGCTTGTTATTATGTATGCCTACTTAGTGTTAAAAATGCTACAACATACCAATAAATAGACGTGGTCTAGTGGTTCAGCGTACATCCTTCAAAACTGACAAGTGCAAGGCTGTGGTTCAAATCCCATTCCGGGCAACTATTTTTTTTATCACATATATTCTGAAGCCGTATATTTATCGATGTTATCTGTGGCCGAGGGTGGCCGAGGGTGGCCGAGGGAGTCGACGAACACCCCAAAAGTCGGTATATAAGCAGAAATCGATGCGTAAAATTTCACAGTTTTTTAGGACTTCCCAATATATAAAAAAAAAAAATGCAAACAACTTAATAATATTTTCATCGGTCATCTGGACTTTTTTTTTATAATTCAGAATGATTGATATTGACAAAATAGGGAAGGTCTGGAAACCTGAACTTTACATATTTTTTTATGTGGCCTGTTTGGTTAATAACAAAAGTATTTCGGAATTCATAGACCATTAATGGAATAATAATTACAGACATTTACTTAAGAAAGATGTGATTGTCTAAGAATTCGCTGCATCAGATTTGCATACATAATGACTGCTGTCAAAAAGACTGTCTGCATATCGGACAGGGAAAGACAGTTCTACATTAACTTGCTTCGAAGGCTACGGGATTAATACTTAAAATGATTTATGATGGCTTTATTTTTTTTTATTCTAATAATATAAGGCCATCAATATGTTGTTTTTTCATTGGTTACAAGATAAGTAAAATCTTTGATATTTATTATTCATACAAGCAAGGTGCCATATCTTTGAGAGATTTAACGAGGCATGAAGACAGCCTGGAAGTGTGACAAAGAAACCAGTCTGCGACAAATGCTATAAAATCAGTCTATGGCAAGGGTGTTAATGACAATTTTATGTAAGATGGAGTCACACTCAAGCATGGTCACAATTCATTTATACTGTTAACAGAATCGCCCAATCAGTAGGCGACCATTACCCAGCTATTATGGGGGCGATTTATAGACATTTTCCTGGCTTTTATGGTTATCATTGTCAAAAAAATGAATAGAAAATGGGTTGAAATGGGCAGGAGAATTGATTAGAGATAAAACAGCCATCATTCCCTCAGTAAAAGCATGGCCATAGATTTTTAATTCAAGAATAACTGCCATTTGATAGCCACACATTAATTGCCAAGCACACTAACACAGATGACAACAATTGAGAATTTATTTTTATTTTTCTTCATGGATAACATCAACCTATCCTTTGTTGATTTCTAAAAACATTTTTCGGAATAACACTGCTGGAGTTGTCAGCTTTAGAATCTACTGACAAACATGTTAAAAGTAAGCTTAGGATGAACTGATCAAGATGGCTCTGCAACTTTACATTAGTTCCAGCAAATATAATCTTTTGTCACATATTTATGCTATTCTGTTGTGCACTTCTATATTAAATTAACATTTCATACAGTTCTGTCAATGTTTTTCCCCTCCCAATCTCTACATCATTATTCCAAAAATAACAGTCATTACTAAAAATCAGATACAAAATTAAAACAGTCCCAGATTGTTTGAGATTGTTTGTGACTGCCACTGCGAAATTGAAATAATTTCCCATAATTCAAACATCAAGTGGACACATGATGGTCATTAATTGGTGTTGATATGCATCTTTCTGTTCCAATCCATGATGTCCACTTCTGTTCACTTCTATGGCAGGACAGATCTAGTAAGGCCTGGCTACTTCACTGACCACTCTGTTGTTCACAACCCATTAAATGTGATTGTCAGTGAAGCGCACATGATCAACTACTCTCACTTCTGATAACCCTTTAATGGGGTGGCGGCCATCACAAATTATTGGGGATACAGGGTCATGCAGAATTGTAAGGACATGAAAAATACCCAAGGGGTGCCCCTTACATTAAGCTGATTCAAACATTATCTTTTGGGTAACAAAAAAAGGCAAAATCCTTTTGGACATGGAAGCAGCTGAATAAACAAATTAAATTTTGATTTAGTGCTAAAACGTGTGCAGATGTTACAGGGAATTTAAAAAATCGAAAATAAAATTGTCAAGAGTTTGTGATTTATTTGCCAGAATCTGTGGCTAGAAATGCTGTTGATGACAAAAACAGACAGATGCTGTCTGTGCCAGGCTCATACAAAGGCTGATACAAATATCAAAATAGTTTATAAAAACTGTGGCAGTTACCAGTTACCGGTATATGTTCAATATTTACCGGCTGTTACAAGCATAAGTTCTGTTGAATAATTTTGTGACTTGTGTTTTCTGAAAACTGCCGCTGTCAGCTAGGACAGGTGATTTTAAAAGACGATGTTCAATCAAGCTGCATCCATAAGTTCATCCATAAGTTCCAAAGTAAAAGCTAAGTTTAGTCAGAAATTAGAATAACTTGTCAGTAGGTCAATAAGGATGTATGCATGGTGTTTTAATGCTGCTTTTGACAGTCGTGTGTGCGTGCGTGTGTGTATGTGTAGTTAGGATTATAGTCCTTCCGCCTTTAACCTATAGGACATCCTGAAAGTATAGGTACAATAGAGTCTGGACTGTTTTGACAATTTTCAGACTCAAAACTCAGTTTTATAGTGCTGCCATCCTGAAATACCTTACCGTAGACACATGATATGATACCCCACCCAGTCACATAATAATGACACCGGGCCGACCAGTCCTAGAACTATCCTTTATATTCTGAACATCAAGCAAGTAAACTCCTAGTATTACTTTTATGAAGTCTTTTGTGCGATCCAGCCGGGGATCAAACCACTGACCTGCAGCACGTCAGGTGGCATGGGGGCGCTCGAACACTACCCCACTTCAGCTGCCAGTAGGTCAGAGTAATCTCACATAAATGAACGGACATTAAGTTTAGGTGGATAAATTGAAGACAATCTTAGATTGTCATATTTTAGACCTTCGAGACAAGTTGTTTATGTGCAAGTCGAAATAAAAGTTCTGTTCTGATGTTCTGTTGCTTTTACTGCTTTTAACGGTATTGTGTAGACACTATGAAAACAGTACTGTCCTGAAACATGATTGTTATAAAAGTCAATTTAAACATCACATTTAATTTGTTTGAAAGTAGAAAATGCAGTCAAAGTCGAAAACAATTGTGGGAATCATTGGGAAATGTGTTTACTTTCCGACTGCGGGCATATCGATGACACCATAAGTAACACATTTACAGATCTGTATAGACAGTTGTTACACACGTGGGCTTCATCACCGAGTGTAAATTCTGTTTTAAATTCGTAATAGTTGATTTCACTTTTTTTTAAAAGGCAGATTTATAGATTATAATTCAACTAGAAATGAAAATGAACAAGGAATCTTAATCATCTATAAAAATAGAAAAACATTTATTGAAATAATTAAAAAAAAAAGAATTCTTATGAAACCTATGCAAATTCATTTTCTAAAAACAAATTAAAACAGGGTACAATAAAATTGTATAATTCCCATTATGGCAGTCTATGTGAATGATACAATTCAAATAATAATCTCATATTTCAAAAATCTTAATTTTAAAATCATTTAAAAAACTGAGGATTACTTGTTTCAAAGAGATATTGTATTTATTTTAAACAACTGACTAAAGCCAAACAACTTCATTTGATATATTGTCAATTTTCCCCATCCAACTGTTGTCATTTTATTTTATTACTGCTAAAGTGCAAGCTCAATTTTTCCAATTCATGCTCTTCCGCTGTTTAACTGATACGATGCAATAAATGTTGTTATCGCCCTTTATCCTCGCATTTAATTACTAAGGTTTTATGACGGAACGCTGCCATGCATGATACCTTCATCATTAAATTCATTAATCCCTTAATCCATTTATTATTCCAGATAATATTAGGTTTTGTTCGTTTAATTCATTCAGTGAGAATTATTGCCTAAAATTTCCATCTTCTGCATAAAACTCTGAATTCCTTTACCCCTATCCATTGAGAAGAAATTAACGATTCCCAAACATTCAATGAAAATTGCATGCTAAATTCTCTTTTGTCTCCCAAGGCAAATTAACAAATGAATTATGCAGAAAAATGGTATAATGACCTAAGTCAGGGTAAAACAGTATATCACTTGCATCGTTTTTACATTAACTGAAAATATGAAATCAAAATTAAAAAATGATTTGCATGGCGTCTGCATGCAAACTGCAAAAATGAACAATGAAAACCACCAGGAGGCGACCCCGGAAGACAACGGTTTAAGTCCTTTAATTTACAGAAACTGCTCCACTTCCCGGTAAGTTGGTATTTAAAGTGCTAAACCCTTTTGGGAAATGAAAATGGTCGTGTTTAACTGAATGAAAATAACTAACCAAGATAAAATTACCTCTTTTGACCAAATCTATTCCATTATTTTAACAAGAGGCCCAAGAGGGCCTGTGGACGCTCTACTGGCTCTAGATAAAGGCCATAACTCTTTCAAATATCGTTCAACCAGAACATGGTGATGATATACGCACATAGGCTTGGTACTGATTGTCCCTGACAAGTTTCGTTGAAATCCAGCCAGAGGTTCAGGAAAAATAGTCTGTACAAAGTTAGTGTAATAAAACCTTTAAGGGGTCATAACTCTGCCAAAATTCATTCAACCACAACACGGCAATGACAGGTGCATCTAGGATTGGTACTGATCATCCCCATCAAGATTCGTTGAAATCCAGCAAGGAGTTCAGAAGAGACTAATCTGGACAACGTTTGGCTATTAAAACCTTTAAACGGCCATAACTCTGCCAAAAATAATTCAACACGAATATGGCGAAGATATGCACAACTAGGCTTGATACTGATCATCCCTGTCAAGTTTCGTTAAAATCCAGTCAGGGATTCAGGAGAACTAGCCTGGAAAATGTTTGTGTATCAAAAAACTTTTAAGGGCCATAACTCCATCAAAAATCTTTTAACCGGAATGCCACGATGATATGCACAACTATGCTTGCTGCTGATCATCCTTGTCAAGTTTCGTTAAAATCCAGTCAGGGATTCAGGAGAACTAGCCCGGAAAATGTTTGTGTATCAAAAAACTTTAAAGGGCCATAACTCCACCAAAAATCTGTTAACCGGAATGCCACGATGATATGCACAACTATGCTTGCTGCTGATCATCCCTGTAAAGTTTCGTTGAAATGTGGGAGGCGTTCAGGAGAACTAGTCCAGACAAAGTTTGTGTATTAAAACCTTTAAAGGGCCATAACTCTGCCAAAATTCATTCAACTGGAACAGGGCAATGATACTGATCATCCTTGTCAAGTTTCGTTAAAATCCAGCCAGGGGTTCAGGAGAACTAGTCCAGACAAAGTTTGTGTATTAAAACCTTTAAAGGGACATAACTCCGCCAAAATCATTCAACCGGAACACGGTGACGATATGTACAACTAGGCTTGGTACTGATCATCCTTGAAAAGTTTCACTGAAATCTGGCCAATTGAAGACCCTTTCTTCTTAATATAGCATATTTCAGAAAATCAAGGGCCATAACTCCGGTGTAAATGGTCCAATATGGCTGATTTTGAAATTTGTTGGAGCTTTTATTGATAATAACAATCTGGTATAGTTTGGTAAAGATCAGATAAAAAATGAAGACCCTATCGTAGTATTAACGAGGCAAAATATAGCATATTTAACTAAATCAAGGGCCATAACTCCGCTGTTACTGGTCCAATCTGGTTGGTTTTCGAACTTGTCCGAGCTTTCAATTATATTAACAATCTGGTAAAGTTTGGTAAAGATCGGACGAAAAATGAAGGCCCTATCGTAATATAGCATTTTTAACTAAATCAAGGGCCATAACTCCACTGTTGCTTTTCCAATCTGGCTGGTTTTCGAACTTGTCCAAGCTTTCATTGATATTAACAATCTGGAAACGTTTGGTAAAGATCGGATGAAAAATGAAGACCCTATCGTCTTAACGAGGCAAAATATAGCCTTTTTAACTAAATCAAGAGCCATAACTCCGCTGTTACTAGTCCGATCTGGCTGTTGTTTTAAATTATTTGAGCTTTCATTGATATTAACAAGATGGTAAAGTTTGGTAAAGATCGGATGAAAAATAAAGGCCTATCATCTTAACGAGGCAAAATATAGAATTTTTAAAGAAATCAAGGGCTATAACTCTGCTGTTGCTGGTCCGAACTGGCTGGTTTTCGAACTTGTCCAAGCTTTCATTGATAGTAACAATCTGGTACAGTTTGGTAAAGATCGGATGAAAAATGAAGGCCCTATCATCTTAACAAGGAAAAATATAGCATTTTTAACTAAACCAAGGGCCATAACTCCGCTGTTATTGGTCCGATCTGGCTGTTTTTTTAACTTGTCCGAGCTTTCATTGATATTAACAATGGTAAAGTTTGGTAAAGATCGAATGAAAAATGAAGGCCCTATTGTCTTAACGAGGCAACATATAGCATTTTTAACTAAGTCAAGGGCCATAACTCCGATGTTACTGGTTCGATCTGGCTGGTTTCAAACTTGTCCGAGCTGTCATTGATATTAACAATATGTGCTAGTTTGGTAAAGATCAAATAATAAATGAAGGTGCTAGAGTGTTCACAAGGCAGAAAAAAGCATTTTTCAGAAAAAACAAGGGCCACAACTCTAGTGTTACTGACTCAATTCAGCTGATTTTCAAACTTGTGCAAGCTATAATTGGTATTAACAATCTGTGCAAGTTTAGTAATGATCAAATAATAAATGAAGGTGCTAGAGCGTTCACAAAACAGAAAATAGCAATTTTCAGAAAAAACAAGGGCCATAACTCCGGTGTTACTGATCAGATTTGGCTGGTTTTCGAACTTGTCCGAGCTTTCATTGATACTAACAATCTGTGCAAGTTTGGTAAAGATCAAATAATAAATGAAGGTGCTAGAGTGTTCACAAGGCTTAATATGGCATTTTTCAGCAAAACAAGGGCCATAACTCCGTCGAAATTATTCCGATCTGGCTGGTTTTCGAACTTGTCCGAGCTTTCATTGATATTAACAACCTGTTAAAGTTTGGTAAAGATCGGATGAAAAATGAAGGCCCTAGAGTTGTCACAAGACAAAAGTTAACAACGGACGACGGACGACGGACGACGGACAGACGACGGACAACGGACGGACGACGGACAACTCGCCATCCCATAAGCTCTGCTGGCCTTCGGCCAGTAGAGATAATGAAGGCCCTATCATCTTAACGAGGCAAAATATAGCATTTTAACTAAATCAAGGGCCATAACTCATCTGTTACTGGTCCGATCTGGCTGGTTTTTGAAATTGTCTGAGCTGTCATTTATATAAACAATCAGGTAAAGTTTTGTAAAGATCGGATGAAAGATGAAGGCCCTATCGAATTAACGAGGCAAAATATAGCATTTTTAACTAAATCAAGGGCCATAACTCCGCTGTTACTGGTCCGATCTGGCTGGTCTTCAAAAATATCCGAGCTTCCATTTATATTAACAATCTGGTAAAGTTTGGTAAAGATTGAATGAAAGATAAAGGCCCTATCGTCTTAACGAGTCAAAATATAGCATTTTTAACTAAATCAAGGGCCATAACTCCGCTGTTAATGGTCCGATCTAGCTGGTCGTTGAAGTTGTCCGAGCTTTCATTTATATAAACAATCTGGTAAAGTTTGGTAAAGATTGGATGAAAGATAAAGGCCCTATTGTCTTAATGAGGCAAAATATAGCATTTTTAACTAAATCAAGGGCAATAACTCCGCTGTTAATCGTCCGATCTAGCTGGTTTTCGAACTTGTCCGAGCTTTCATTGATATTAACAATCTGTGCAAGTTTGGTAAATATCAAATAATAAATGAAGGTGCTAGAGTGTTCACAAGGCTTAATATGGCATTTTTCAGCAAAACAAGGGCCATAACTCCGGTGAAATTATTTCGATCTTGCTGGTTTTCGAACTTGTCCGAGCTTTCATTGATATAAAGACACTGGTAAAGTTAAGTAAAAGTCCGATTAATATTGAAGGCCCTAGAGTGTTCACAAGGCAGAAAATAGCATTTTCCAGAAAAAACAAGGGCCATAACTCTGGTGTTACGGACCCAATTTAGCTGATTTTCGAACTTGTCCAAGCGATCATTGGTATTAACAATCTTTGCAAGTTTGGTAACGATCAAATAATAAATGAAGGTGTTAGAGCGTTCACAAGGCAGAAAATAGCAACTTTCAGAAAAAACAAGGGCCATAACTCTATTGTTACTGACCCAATTCAGCTGATTTTCGAACTTGTCTAAGCTATAATTGGTATTAACAATCTGTGCAAGTTTGGTAACGATCAAATAATAAATGAAGGTACTCGAGCGTTCACAAGGCAGAAAATAGCAATTTTCAGAAAAAACAAGGGCCATAACTCTGTTGTTACTGACCCAATTCAGCTGATTTTCGAAATTGTCCAAGCTATAATTGGTATTAACAATCTGTGCAAGTTTGGTAACGATCAAATAATAAATGAAGGTGCTAGAGCGTTCACAAGGCAGAAAATAGCAATTTTCAGAAAAGACAAGGGCCATAACTCCGGTGTTACCAAACCAATTTGGCTGGTTTTCGAACTTGTCGGAGATTTCATTGATATTAACAATCTGTGCAAGTTTGGTAAAGATCAAGTAATAAATGAAGGTGCTAGAATGTTCACAAGGCTTAATACGGCATTTTTCAGCAAAACAAGGGCCATAACTCTGGTGAAATTTATCCGATCCGGCTGGTTTTCGAACTTGTCCGAGCTTTCATTGATATAAAGACACTGGAAAAGTTTCGTAAAGATTCGATTAATAATGAAGGCCCTAGAGTGTTCACAAGCCAAAAGTTAACGAAGGACGACAGACGACGGACGCCGGACGACGGACGGACGACGGACAACTCGCCATCCCATAAGCTCTGCTGGCCTTTGGCCAGTAGAGCTAAAAAACCTAATCTTGAAAAGCTGGATGTTCTAATATTTTTTTATATTTCAGGTCAAGAATTATTAAAATAGCTCATTTATTTATCCATTCTACAAATCGAAGGCTGAATGCAAACCACTGTACCTTGTTGTTTGTTTGTTTATAGTTACAACTGTTTCGTGTTCATGCCTTAAAATTGGGTGTAGCTTAAATACCATTCATTTTTAACTGTCATATTAGCATGAGTGGTACATTCACTTAAAACAGTCTATCAAATCATTTTAGAATTATTTTATTATTAGAATTTTGTGTTTCTGGATTTCAAGAACCGCATTACTCACTGTCGAGTAAAACCTCAGTGAGTTCTGAGAATGTAATGTTTTAAATTAACTGGTTTCATTGGTCCAATTTTTTATCACTGAACCAATCAGAATGCTTCATTCATATTTTCATTTGGTTGTTTCTATCATGACATCACTTTCTGGTATTATGACATCACACCCTGGTATTATGACATCACATCATGCCATTATGGTGCAACTCAGTGTGTTCTGAGAACTGACTGAGCATTTAAATTGCTGTGAGAAACAGATTAAGACTGTTTGTATCTCTCAATGAGTAATGAGTTTCTTGAAACCAAGAATCATAGAATTCTAAATAGAATAATTCTAAAATGATTTAATCGGCTGTTTGTTGTAAAAGGATTTAAATTGAAAAGGTATAATTATCTCAAGCATCAGGTTTTGTCAGGGTGGTCAGCGTCCCTCTCAAAAAATCGTGTGTACTTGTAACCCAATCTGCCGGTTCCTGGCCTGTCCTGTCAGCCTAATGCTGATGTATTACAGTATCACCCCAAGTAATGGCCTATCACATCTACATAATGGGATTATTCCCTGCTTCACGCAGAGCACTACAAATGCCTCCTATACCTACCACATACACTAACTAATCTACAGCTTATTCTACTAAATCCATTTTGGCATTAAATACTAGAATTCTGATTATTGTTTAATTGACAAGGAACAGAATCATTTTTAATTAACGGCTCATCAACAGATTATTCAGGTGACTTAGAACTGCTCCCAGTTGTTTTTCCACAAAATTGGGAAGAGGCACAGGCCTGTCCATTTGGGAAAAAAACACATGCTTATTTCTCATTTTGGGAAATATGTATGATTTCATCAACTTAGTAAATACCACAGTAATATGCTTTATTTATATTTTCATCCATTATTTATCATGACTTAACAGACAAAAGCACATAGCAGAATTAATGCATTTAGGATCACTGTTCAGCAGATTCCTCTGTTTTTTCTACACATGACCAGAGAACAGACACCCGTCCATGACATTACCTGCTTGGCTTTCCCTTCCAATGGATGAAGCAGTCAGAGTAAATGACATGTTCAAGATCACAAACGGAATGTTCCGCTGTGATATTTTAAATCCCCAACCTTTCTGTTGTCATAATGAGTATATATTGAAAGTTTGATGAAGAAATATCAAGAAATGAGAAAGTTATAGCCAACATTAAGTTTTCGTCAAGAAAAAAAAGAAGAGTATTTAACCCACATAATGACCTTCAGTGTGACCTTGACCTTTATATTTTAGTATGGTCATGTTGATGTTGTCATGATGAGTATATATTGAAATTTTGATGAAGAAATATTAAGAAATGAGAAAGTTATAGCCAACGTTAAGTTTTCGTGAAGAAAGAAATGATTTACTAAATCCATATAAATACCTTCAATGTGATGTTGACCATTATATTTTATTATGGTAATGTCGACATTGTCATGATGAGTATATATTGAAAGTTTGATGAAGAAATATCAAGAAATGAGAAAGTTGTAGCCAACGTTAAGTTTTCGTGAAGAAAAAATGAGTATTTAACCCATATAATGAATGACCTTGATGAAAAAAAATTCTTCGAAAAG
Organism: Cyrtodaria siliqua; assembly: GCA_037043455.1. Taxonomy (NCBI): domain Eukaryota; kingdom Metazoa; phylum Mollusca; class Bivalvia; order Adapedonta; family Hiatellidae; genus Cyrtodaria; species Cyrtodaria siliqua. The sequence goes on along the minus strand of JAWPHD010000410.1, from coordinate 233,894 downwards.
ACGACACAAAAATGTGTTACAGGACGCGACACGATGGGACAAAAATGTTTTACGTGACGGGACGTGACGGACAACATGATTCCTACAAAGCCCCCACATTTCATTTTGTGAAAGCGGGGATATAACAATGTAATCCCTTTACAGCAAATAAATACAAGTATAAGAACCGTTCAAGGGTATCTGGTGTATTCCAGCACAGGGTGTTTTTGAGATGTTGTCCAAGTTTTAAATTATTCAAAATTAAGAAGAAGCTTCATTTCCATATATATATATATGGATATATACATATATAAAAAAAGTATATGATTCTTTGAAAAGTGACCGATTATAAAAGTATATATATATATACACTACTCAACTTTTATAATCGGTCACTTTTCAAAGAATCATATATTTTTTAATAATTCATAATTTCATTTGAAATTTAAACTGGCGTCATTTTACAAATATCGCTAGCGATTTATAAAACTTAATCTGCCTTGATTGGACTAAAACCTTGTTGATAAACTTAATAAAATACTGGTATGTGTTTCGGTGATTTCCAGTTTTTAGTACTTGTGTTATTTTCAAAAAAACTGGGTGACCGATTACAAAAGTTGAGTAGTGTATAAACATGTTTAAGTTTAAAGAACTACAATCAAGAGGTCAAAGACCTCAACGTGCTCTACTGTAAATAGACAATGATTTAAGCTAAAAACAGAAGTCACAATATGTATTTTATGACGGTTTACCTGGAATGTGTTTGGGGTCCTTCTTTGGAGTAAATCTGACAGACGTCTGCCCAAATGGACTTCTTTTCAACCCGGTCACCCTGTTCAAAGTTTCAAAAGCATTTCTTGGGTCATTGTAACTTCCTGGGGCTGGCTGAAGGGTTTTCAATGGGGTGAATCTCTAAAATACACAACACAAATTTTACTGTAGATTGATAGGGATATGTTTTTTTCTGGCAAAAAGTTGTTTAACTAAATATATGCTAATTTTCTTATTATGATGTTTACGACAATATTTTATTCCCCAACTCAAGGTTTGTTTTCGGAATTTAGACTAATGAAAATATTGGGGCAGCAACTTCAGATGGAAATAAGATGATGTTTCCCATCAGACATGCCTCAGCCTGGAGGGAGCAAATCCGCACAGGGCAGAGGATGTATCTCTGACACCGCCAAGGCTTTATCCACTGAGCTAGCAAGTAGGTTCGACGCTAATGCAGGTCCGCTGGCCCGAGGCCACCTGATTTTTGGAAGGATCACCACTTTCCTAAAGATTGGTGGCCATTCGGGCATTCTATTTTAAATTACGGATATTAAAATTATATACATGATGTGTAGCTCCACCTAATGTAGATCTGGTAGGAGTGTACATATAGAAGCGGCAAGCATTCTCATGATTGGCTTTGTGCAACGGGATTTCTCTTTCTTCAAAAATGGAAATTTTTCAAAACCGTCTCTCTGCTACCAAAATAACAAAAGACAAAGCTGAAAAACTTCAAACCCAAAGCGTCTACGACACCATGCTAAGGATCTAGCAGACTACAAAACAATTATAAGGCATATAAATTGTTGATAATATAATAAATGTACATGAGAAGGATCACCTATCAGTCAGAAGGACCACCACTTTTCAAAGGCAGGCTTCCTACTTATAAAAGCTAGTGTTGAACCCTGGCAAGGTCGCTCGGAATTTAAACAAACATTTATAAAATTATACACAGTCACAGTATAAGACTGGAAAAAGTGCTTTAAGTGCTTGGAAGAGTGATACCCAGAAATGAAGTTGAAATTAACAATATCTCTTTATAAATAATGAGATATATTGTCAAAATTAAAACACTGTTCCATATGGGTTATACTCTACAGAAGGTTTGTATTTCAATCTACTTAAGTGGACCAGATACCTTTGATTGTGACATAAATGGTGGATGCTCCACTTCTATTCCGTCAGTGTTGACTTTGGGAGGCTCAGGATCGAATATTCCTTTCACATCATACTTGCCAGGTCCTGGTATTGCCTAGAATAGAAAGGTCAAGGTCACTGAGTGACATAGTATGCAGACTTTGGAAAACTCAGAATCAAAAACTCCCATCACATCATATTTGTCAGGTCGTAGTACAGCCAAGAATAGACAGGTCAAGGTCAATGAGTGACACACTATACTGACTTCGGGGGTGGGGGGTCTTGAAGACTCCAGTTACATCATACTTGGTATACCTAGAATAAAGGTAGATGAAAATACTGTATTGGCCCCTGGTAGTTTATTAATAATAATATCACAGAAAATTAAATAGATTATCTTATATGAAGATCTATGCATACATGCATATAGGAGCAGATTTTACACTTATCACTTGGTGCAGCAATATGTGCGCCTACATCCCTCAAGCATACATTGAACCTGCTTTAGGTACAACCACAAATTCTGCCATTTGGGTGAAGCTAGTGCACCACTCTTCTCCATGTTGTAATAATCCACTTACGCCTACAGCAGCAGATCCTTATATCATTCTTATAATTATCTGCACATGGTAAACTGTGACCATTCCTTATAATTAATTTTTGTGTTTTTTTTTCATTCAACTTTTTTTTTGTTAGAATTTGATGAAAATATATAGTGGCTTCTGACAATTTGAATATTTTATTTGCCTGACGTATGAAAGGGGAAATGCAATTCATCTCTTATGTCTATATATTGTTTATAAAATACACATTTACAATAAGACTTCAAACACTTAAAAAAAATAATATTATTTGTGTTTCTGTGTGAAATTAAGCTGATATCTTGTTTACTTGTTTAAAGGGATTAATCCCCCTCCCACACCCACCCCAAACCTGCAGGCTGTGTCAATAATGACTAAGTTGCTTGATTATATATTATGCCCCACCTTAGTGTCTTACTGGGTCTTTTCAGGCAGTTGATGGTCACACTGAGCAGGAATGGTAACTGTATAGGTTCAAGTTACTGTGACAACTTTCTTTTCTACTTTTCTTATGACAGATATTAAAGACACTTGTGTAAAAAAAAATCCTTGTAGACTCAACCACTTAATCCACTAATCATGAATACTCTTATATAAAACAAAAAAATATTCATGATATCCCTAATTTTGCAGTGTTCTGAAATATACATGACAATCGTTTTACCCATAAAACAATGTTGTTTTACCCATAAATCAATGTTTCAATTATTTTGTATATATATACCATGTTAATCTATTTTTGTTACAAAAACAACCCACTACGTCTTTGAATATTAATTAAAGCAGAAAATGTAACAGCAGGCTATTTTTGTTTTTATAATATATATAAAAAAAAATCTTCAAAATGGCAGGAAAAACTTCAGCAAAATTCAGTACAGACCACTTCACTAAAACAAAACATTTACAGTTATTATAAACACAGTGATTTAAAACACTAAAACAATTAACTGTTCCGATGATGGATCTATACTTTAGATCTTACATAATATCAACACAGTCCCTCGTTTATCAAACAAGAAATTACAAATGATTAGAGCAAGACAAGTTTAAGCCTTTGTTTTGTTTTAAATACAGCCATCAAGGAGAGGGGCCACTACAAATACCCATTAGAATGCTAACGGGAGGAAATTGAGGGATTACTTGGAGGCAAGCAGATCTCAATGGTTTTAAGAAAAACACTGATGAACTTTGATGGAGTTTTGATTGTGTTTACACAATGATTCATGGCATGTTGTGCTACCACTTGAAAGGCCCTGTCTGTACAACTCAGGCAAGTACGGTTTTCAAAGAAATTGCCCGACCCACTGGTTGTCCGTCTGTCTGTACAACTCAGGCAAGTACAGTTTTCAAAGAAATTGTCCGTCTGTCTGTATCAAAGAAATTGCCCGACCGATTGGTTGGCCGTCTGTCTGTACAACTCAGGCAAGTACGGTTTTCAAAAAATTGCCCGACCCATTGGTTGTCCGTCTGTCTGTACAACTCAGGCAAGTAAGGTTTTCAAAGAAATTGCCCGACCCATTGGTTGTCCGTCTGTCTGTACAACTCAGGCAAGTAAGGTTTTCAAAAAATTGCCCGACCCATTGGTTGTCCGTCTGTCTGTACAACTCAGGCAAGTACGGTTTTCAAAAAATTGCCCGACCAATTGGTTGTCCGTCTGTCTGTACAACTCAGGCAAGTACGGTTTTCAAAAAATTGCCCGACCCATTGGTTGTCCGTCTGTCTGTACAACTCAGGCAAGTAAGGTTTTCAAAGAAATTGCCCGACCCATTGGTTGTCCGTCTGTCTGTACAACTCAGGCAAGTAAGGTTTTCAAAAAATTGCCCGACCCATTGGTTGTCCGTCTGTCTGTACAACTCAGGCAAGTAAGGTTTTCAAAAAATTGCCCGACCCATTGGTTGTCCGTCTGTCTGTACAACTCAGGCAAGTACGGTTTTCAAAAAATTGCCCGACCCATTGGTTGTCCGTCTGTCTGTACAACTCAGGCAAGTAAGGTTTTCAAAGAAATTGCCCGACCCATTGGTTGTCCGTCTGTCTGTACAACTCAGGCAAGTAAGGTTTTCAAAAAATTGCCCGACCCATTGGTTGTCCGTCTGTCTGTACAACTCAGGCAAGTACGGTTTTCAAAAAATTGCCCGACCCATTGGTTGTCCGTCTGTCTGTACAACTCAGGCAAGTACGGTTTTCAAAGAAATTGCCCGACCCATTGGTTGTCCGTCTGTCTGTACAACTCAGGCAAGTACGGTTTTCAAAGAAATTGCCCGACCCATTGGTTGTCCGTCTGTCTGTACAACTCAGGCAAGTACGGTTTTCAAAGAAATTGCCCGACCCTTTGGTTGTCCGTCTGTCTGTACAACTCAGGCAAGTACGGTTTTCAAAGAAATTGCCCGACCCATTGGTTGTCCGTCTGTCTGTACAACTCAGGCAAGTACGGTTTTCAAAAAATTGCCCGACCCATTGGTTGTCCGTCTGTCTGTACAACTCAGGCAAGTACGGTTTTCAAAGAAATTGCCCGACCCATTGGTTGTCCGTCTGTCTGTACAACTCAGGCAAGTACGGTTTTCAAAAAATTGCCCGACCCATTGGTTGTCCGTCTGTCTGTACAACTCAGGCAAGTACGGTTTTCAAAGAAATTGCCCGACCCATTGGTTGTCCGTCTGTCTGTACAACTCAGGCAAGTACGGTTTTCAAAGAAATTGCCCGACCCATTGGTTGTCCGTCTGTCTGTACAACTCAGGCAAGTACGGTTTTCAAAAAATTGCCCCACCCATTGGTTGTCCGTCTGTCTGTACAACTCAGGCAAGTTTGGTTTTCAAAAAATTGCCCGACCCATTGGTTGTCCGTCTGTCTGTACAACTCAGGCAAGAATGGTTTTCAAAGAAATTGCCCGACCCATTGGTTGTCCATCTGTTTGTACAACTCGGGCAAGTACGGTTTTCAAAGAAATTGAACAAACCATTGGTTGGCCATCTGTCTGTACAACTCAGGCAAGTACAGTTTTCAAAGAAATTACCTGACCCATTGGTTGGTCGCCATCTTAATTCCAAAGCGAAAGGCATAAAATAGTTTCATGACAATGCAGAAATACTACACTTAAAAATTAAACAGTAAAGTGGTTTAATAAGCATGCTTATGATAAAATATAGTGAAAGGTGCAAAGTGATTTTCTATGCATGCTTATAATTAAGCACAGTGTACAGCGCAAACTGATGTTATAATTATGTATGCTTATAATTAAACAGAGTGTACGGCACAAACTGATTTAATATGCACGTTTATAACCAAAACGAGTGTATGGCATTAACTGATTTTATAAGCATTCTTATAACCAAACAGAGTGTATGGCATAAACAGATTTTATATGCCTGCTTATAACCAATCAGAGTGTATGGCATAAACTGATTTTATATGCAGGTTTATAACCGAACAGAGTGTATGACATAACTGATTTTATATGCAAGCTTATAACCAAACAGTGTGTGACATAACTGATTTTATATGCACGCTTATAACCAAACAGAGTGTATGGCATAAACTGATTGTATATGCATTCTTATAACCAAACAGAGTGTATGGCATAAACTGATGTTATATGCATGCTTATAACCCAACAGAGTGTATGGCATGAACTGATTTTATATGCATGCTTATAACCAAACAGAGTGTATGGCATAAACTGATTGTATATGCATTCTTATAACAAAACAGAGTGTATGGCATAAACTGATTGTATATGCATTCTTATAACCAAACAGAGTGTATGGCATAAACTAATTTATATGCATGCTTATAACAAATCAGAGTGTATGCCATAAATTGATTTGCATTCTTATAACCAGAGTGTATGGCATGAACTGATTTTATATGCATGCTTATAACCAAATAGAGTGTATGGCATAAACTGATGTTATATGCATTCTTATAATAAAACAGAGTGTATGGCATAAACGGATGTTATATGCATTCTTATAACCAATCAGAGTGTATGGCATAACTGATTTTATATGCATGCTTATAACCAATCAGAGTGTATGGCATAAACTGATTTTATATGCACGCTTATGGACCAATTAGAGTGTATGGTACAAACTGATTTTATATGCATTCTTATAACCAAACAGAGTGTATGGCATAACTGATTTTATATGCATGCTTATAACCAATCAGAGTGTATGGCATAAACTAATTTTATATGCACGCTTATGGACCAATTAGAGTGTATGCACAAACTGATTTTATATGCATTCTTATAACCAAACAGAGTGTATGGCATAACTGATTTTATATGCATGCTTATAACCAAACAGAGTGCATGGTATAAACTGATTTTATATATGCATGCTTATAACTAAACAGAGTGTATGGCATAAACTGATTTTATGAGCTTGCTTCTAAGCAAACAGAGTGACTTACCACACGGAAACATGTACATTAAAAAAATAAAAACGGTCTCGGGCTCTGGAAAGACTGAATTTGTACCAAGAGCACCTGCTCTTAAAAAAATAATCTGGTATGATGCCCAGCGTTCAATTTAACTGTTTATTTTTTTTTCTGAAACGTTATAGTGGTTGTTATTATTAAAATGAAATTTTAGAGAAACTACGTCTTTAAGGACTGGCAAACCGTTTCATGCAGACTTTATAAGTAATTAGTAACCCTTATCGCAGTGATTGAAACCTCTCAAAGGCAGTCTGGTATATTGTCTACATCAAAACACTTTTAAAATGTATTTACATCCAACCTATTTAGGATTCTTAAATCTTTCATCAAAACTTCGAGAAACAAGTATTTGTTCAATTCCCCCAAAAAACTATATAGAACAGGTATGCTCTGTAAAAGCTCAGCCTGAAGTGGGCCACTCTGGCTAGAATGTAAACAAGGGGGTATGCTTTATTTGTGCACCTGCACTTGTTTGACGGGCATTGCGGATATACAGGTAAAATGTGGATTAAAGAGAGGCAAACACTAGACAATTTGATGGCATTTGTTTCATAACAAATCTAATACTTAAAAGAGCTAGTTTACATGTCACATGTGGTATTTGTGTACTGCCATTTTATTCAGCATAGGAAGAATGTTCTTATCAAATCGCTGCACATGACCTCGCTGAAATAATAAGAGTGCATGAGGCATCATGAGGCGCCTCATTATCCCTGCGGTTCAGTGTACTACAGTGTGTGTAGCTGATCTTGGTCCAGCCTCAACAACACCATGTTCACAGGTGTCCGAGGAGTTTAGATGGTAGTTTACATGCTTCTCACCAATGCAACCCGGGTTCGATTCTGCTTCTCGGCATCGTGGGAAAGATCACCCACACAGACACGCAGACACGCAGGTTTCCCCTGGGTTCAACGGGTTGATATAGAAGGAAACCCTTCTATATCGTTTATACTAACGCTGTCATCTGCACCATCGAGAGTGATTTGTATATTTGTATAAGCTGTGTAGCTTGTGTGTGTGTGTGTGTGTGTGTGTGTGTGTGTGTGTGTGTGGTTCTAAGGATTATAGTCCCTCTACCATTTCCATTTCAGCCCCGAGAACAATCCCTCGTTGACTCGGCATTATGTGTGGACTTTTGTTAGTGGTTGTGTGTAGTGCTATGTATCTATCTACAGTCTACTTGTAACAGATATAGTGCTGCCACGCTGGAATACCATACTGTAGTATATGATACCCCACCCAGTCACTTTTTTTCCAGATGTTGTACTACCCATTACTTACTCATCAAGCGAGAGTTAGAAGTAACTACTACCATTTTTAACGTCTTTAGTATGACGCGGCCAGGGGACTCAAACCCACTACCTTCAGATTGCAGGCCAGACACGCTAACCATGACACCACTGCACTTTGGTCTTGTTTCATAATCGATTTCAAATAAAGTTTGTAATTTAACAACATCTTTGTTTTATTAGACATTGTCACTGTATCCCATATTCGCCACAAAGTATTCTGCATTCTGCATCCTGCATTCTCTCCGATACAATACAAATAATTTTCAGGATCAGGGTCTGACAACTATATGCCTTGTGACATACAGTAACGTGTATGGGTGAAGTTTGTTGCACATATAAAAACATAATGAAAAAAAGTTCATCAAAAAACATGTCACCTAACAATAAAATTAGCTGAAGGCAATAAATTTATGCTAATATCACGAATTAATTTGGATACGCAAGACGGTTATCTTTTATTATAACTTAACAATGATTTGTTTATTACTCTACGGTTATTAATATTGCATCAAAATTTATCATCGTTTTATGACAGTATTTTTTGTTATAAATTTCTAAACTGAAAGCCAACACTGGCACTGTATTTGAATGGAGAATGTCCTGAAATACAAATTTTGTGACAGTAACCTGATGGCAACTCCTATTTACCGATAATTTACTCCTCATAAAGTATAATAAAGCCTGATATTTTACACCAGCTATTGGGGAGGAGTGTGGAGTCCTCCACTTGGTAATTATATTTCCCTATATAAATCCTCTAATTTCACACAAAAAACGACACTGACCCCCTCTGAGCTGGAGCCAGATTTGTCATAAACATGATAAATAAAACACATGTAGAGACCTAATTAAAACTAAATCATCCATAGATATAGTTTTTATTTTATTATGTGTTAGACTTTACGACTGTAATGATTCCTTTATTTGTGTTATATACACAACGTTTTATCACCATACTGAACAGCAGGGAAGATAGCATAGCCCCTAGGCTAAGACGTAATTATCTTTGCATATACAGGGTGGACACAGGAATTTCGAAATATTTAAATAGTTATTTCCCTGATTGTTCCGTGACACAGCTTTGGGCTTCCCTGATTAAGATAAGACAATTTAAGGCCGCCATACTGCTCTTATAGCCGTACCTTCACCACCAAATATCACATATATCAGCATAATATTAGATTCCTTTTTCTTCATTTTTAAATTTATTTCATAAAATTTAAGAAAATGAATACTATCTTAAAATTTATAATGATGTATAAATATGGAAATCATGAAGAGTGTCAATTACAACATTAATTTTTCTTTTGTGTCAGTGCAGAAATAAAATTCCCTAACTTTTCCCTGATTTTGGCTTTTTTTTTTCGAAGTTATTACCATTTTTCCTGTTTTTCCTGTTTTTCAAAGTGGCTACCCTGATATATGAATCTTATACTACGTTCTGTTGTCAGTTTGTCTTCTTGATAATATACCTTCAATGGGATAGTGAAACAACTGATAGACTGGCCACTTTATTATGAACTCAATTCTAACAAGAAGCTCAAGAGGGCCTGTAGACCCAAGAGGGCCTGTATCACTCTACTGGCTACTGCCGGTGTGGGGCCAAATTTGACCCCAGGTTCACCATTTGAACTAACTTGGTAGAGGATCCAAAAGCTGATAATAATAAAAAAAATAAACACTTTTAACTAAACCAAGGGCCATAACTCTGCTGTTACTGGTCCATTCTGGCTGGTTTTCGTTCTTGTCCGACTATCATTGATATTAACAATTTGATAAAGTTTGGTAAAGATCGGATGAAAAATGAAGGCCCTATCATCTTAACGAGACAAAAGTTAACGACGGACGGACGGACAACGGACAACTCGGCATCCCATAAGCTCTGCTGGCCAGTAGAGCTAAAAATATAACTTTTTATCATGACAAGTAGCTAGTCTATAAGGTACAGTATTATACAAGCGACAAAAAACACATTAAAATTGTAAACAACAATGTAGACAGCGTACATGAAATAATAATTATAATAATCAGTTTATAAGCCAGATGTATGACTGTCTCGTGCGCCAACTTATTTTTAGTCTTTAAACTAATATTCAACTAAGCTGATGAAACTAAAAAAGCTATATCACCCGAATTAAAAAAGAGCATTTCATGAAATTCATCATTTTAAATTTAATTTCTTCCACGTATTTCTCATCACCAAAAGCAATAAAACAGTATGTTTTCTAAATTCAGTTTTCTCACAAATCCTGTTTAATATCTACGCAAGAAGTAAGTCTCCGAAATAATTCAACTCATGCCCATCAATTACTTATAAAAAAGCAGAACTCACTAACTCACTGAAATTAACACTTTCAGTTAAGTTTGTATCTATAATAATTCACGAGTTTTTAATGGGCACGAATTGTTTTATTACACTCTAAATGATATGATAGAATTACATAACTACAGGCGGCTTAATTGCGATGCAAATTAAATTGATTCTGGTGATATATTTAAATTGGAAAATAAGCTTCGGAAATCGCATGTAACTGTTTTGAATTTATCATCGGACTGTTTGAAACTCTAGTTGTCATTACCCGACAGGATACAGAGATAAATCGTAATCTTAATGCGTAACTGGAGGGTTTTGATTATTTAAATGGCAACATTATTTCCAGTCAAAGGGAGGTAATTGATACATGACTTACTCAGACTGTCTATATTGAAACAGTTCACTACAGCAAGTTTGACTGAGAAAGAATGATAACAAAATATATTAAAACTTTATGTAAAATGTAACATGAAAGCAAATTTTAACGTTTGCTGTAGGTTTAAGGGCATATAAAAACGAGGTTCCATTATTACATGTTTAAAAAATTATCTATTTTGTTTAAAAATATTTCATATTTTTATATTATATTTTTGTCTTTTCTCCCATTTTTGATGAGCAATAACCCAATTTATGATAATAAAAAACTGGAGTGCATGACAATTATATCTACATCAGGCTTCTGGAATAATCAAATATGAATATTAATATTAATTTTGTTATGTTTATTTCAATCCAGATTTTCAGTTGGCCTTAAGGACTTAAAAGTAACATCACAGCTGCAAGTCAGATAACAATTACAAAAGCCACTGGAGTAGAATTGAACAGAACTGTAAAGTGAACTGCTCATCACTTTGGTAAAGGTCTCAAGCCCTTAAAAAACAAATAAAAATATTGACCTTTAGCTAAATACATTACGTGATCCCGCCTTAATTCCATTAAGCGATGTGAAAGCGTAGTATTAGCAGGATTTATTAAAGGATATATTTCAACAATAAAACATGTTTAAAATATAAACCTGTTTAAATTACCTAATACATGTCTTAATTTTACAATATACAAACTTTTTAAGCCGAAATTATGGTTTTATTTCGTACCTCAGCCAACCCTGTTTTCGCTTCATGGAAAAGGGGTTGGATGAGGTATGAAAGTTAATACTCGGACCATGTAATGATGATAGGTAACTTTCTCAACAGTTATAAGATTCTCAGCTGCTCTGCTCTTGGAACTAAAAAAACAAACAGGCTCTATTATAAAGTATTTCCTAAGTTTAGGGTAGATAAAGACAAAAAATAATTACCTTTTTCTCTGATTCCTTGACTATCTGTTCGTGATATCTGGGAAGGACGGCCTCATATCTCGCAGGTTCTTCTTTGGCATTCATATTCTCCGGTCTGATCTGGAACTCAACGTATGGCTCATACTCCCCGGGACCTGGTCCTGGCTTGCCTACAAAGTCTGTCCTCTTGGATGTCAGTTTACCAAAGTGGATGCCCTTGTATGTCTTGGACGTTTTGGTTTGTTCTATCTTGGTATCCTGCCAATATAATATATTCATCATTAGCTAGTTGTACGATATCAATACCATCTATTTTGCAATTTTTTAGGCCTCACAAATTGAGACGTCAATGTATCTTGTTCTAAAGTTATTAACTTTACAACAGTTTCACTTTCACCTCTCAAAATGACATTAGCTGATCTGAGATAAACCGATATGCCTATCTATGTCTATGTTGCCTGTCCCATCCATATAACCAAGTATGTTTCATAAACAGTGCTACCTGTGACTGACGAAATGCAACCTCATACCAAGTTTAAATAAGGGGCTGGTGTATAGCATGGTGGAAATGAAATCCAGAGGAGCCGGGTTAAAGCTTCACGAGGACAACTGAGTTTCATCGATGTGTTCTTGGGCAAGACACTTTCCCTTAGTCTTGTCCGCTGGATGGGGATGTAAGCAGGGCATCCCAGATATAGAAGTCAATCCTCAGAGCATGCTAGCAAGAGAAGGCAGGGGTGTTCCTGGGGCTAATTTAGGTATACGCACCATCGAGTTTTGGATTCACAAATGTGCCTAACCCCACTATACCTTCAGTTTTTATTGCATTTTTCGCATTTTTCGCATTTTTCGCCTTTTTTATTTGTTTGCTTCTTTAATAGACTGTACGCACGTGCGTCAGTGCGTATGCCCAGGTACACCCCTGGAAGGGCAAGTTCTTAGATTCCTACGTATTCTTACCATCTCTCTGGAGTGGCTCTAAATAACCTATAATGAATACTGAAGGTAAATAGAAACCATTACAGGATACTAGCCGTCTGTAAGAGTGACATCTGACACTCCTTCTATGATGTATGTGAGTATATGATTTACAAACTAAACGCAAAATAGCATCTGTATTTATTGTGGGTGGGGATGTAGTGTAATGGTTAGCATGACATGTTAATCATCCAGGGACCGTGACCAAATAAGGATTAATAATTATTATCGAAAAACTTTTAACATATTTCCCACCTAACGAGTCCTCACATACAAGCGAATGCCCTATAAACCACACACATGCACGCACACACACTAGTCCAGAGTCTATTGTCCTCTAGCTTGAAGATAGACTATAAACCTTAACAATACACAAACACACACTTGTATTTTTCAATTCATTAAGGTGTCACAACTATCATATTATTTACCAATTGCATGATCTTTCTCATTAAAACAGTTAAACCGTAGATAGCAAAAATATTATAAATTACTAAAATCGGTAATATTATTTTGACAATCCTTGACAAAATCCCTTTGTCAGGAACCACTGATGGCTTTCCATTGATGCTGTATGACATTGGAAACATTATCAAACTCTTTTAAGCACTTATTTCTATTTCCAGAATTAGATACATCAATATAAGTTAGGAGAAATGCTCCTGATGAAATCATATGTAGGAAAAATCATTATGCAAATCTGATGTTTTCTGTCGTGTTTTACAGTTAATAAATGAGTTTGCCGCGCGTGAAATATCTCACAGTGTCGTCAGTACAGATTATAAAGTCGTGAAACATCTACTTTGTTACTCATCTCACTTTATAATTTTAGGTCAATAAATGTTGCCATCCCATTGTGTTGTTATGTATTTCTGGACAACTAGCGATGGTAAATATAGATATAAAAATCGAACAGGAAAAGCAGCTTTCAAGGACGACAGAGGTCCCACCTTAATTCCATTAAGCGATGGGAAAACTTATATTAGCACGATTTTATAGCGGATATTTCGACAATAACACACGTTTAAAAACTTTTTTTACTGTAAAAATGCGATAACCTGTTTAAAATTACCTATTAAATGTTATAATTTTACAATATGCAAACTTTTTAAGCCGAAATTAAGGTTTAATTTCATACCTCAGCCAAACCCGTTTTCGCATCTTGGAGAAGGGGTTGGATGGGGTATGAAAGTTAATACTCGGACCGCTTAATGAGTCAACCACAAACACACATAGAAACAAAGAACACATTTAAAGATGAATAAAAGGCCAAATAAGACAACACAAACACAAAAGGGTTGACAATAGGGCTACCGTCTTGGAACGGTCAGTGGCAAAAAAGGCTGCTGGGCGTTTAAACCAGGTTCTAGGGTGCACCAAACCTCACACTTGCCCTACTGTGAACCCAATAAAACGTGACAGTATAAATAAAGAAATCCCCGCCATGAACTATACTCTAACCAATAAAGCAGCATTAATAGGCAATATAAGTAAAAAGAAGTAAACCATCTATTAAACAAAATACTAAAGCACACAATCTCAGAAGTTAACAATCCACTGGAATAAAAAAAATATTTAAGATATAAAAGATAAATACAAAATTAAAAAAGAGGCCTGCTGCCATTATTACTTTTATATCAAGTTATGGTTTTAAATAAATAGTTTTTTTGTTCTTTGTTTTTTGACAAATGAGTATTTTCGTAGAATGGAAAACAATAATTATTATGAATAAATGCATAAAGAAAGAATAATTTTTATACAAATCTTAATTATAAATGTCATACTCCGACAGATTTTAATTATTCCATCTATAAGTGGCTGGTGATTTATGTTGTGAATGGCAAAAGTGACTTTCTCAGTACACGCCTGTTGTATGCAACTTAGCTCTCTTTGTATCCAGAGCTTCCCTTACACCAAGCTTTATAAAAACCTACTAACACAGAGTTCTCCTATTTATATAAACCTTAAGGACTAAGTTTTAAAATGAAATAAAAACAAAGTTCCCAATTTTTAAAAAAAAAGAAAAAAGAAATGTCACTGTAAATGACAAATGCCCCGAAGTGGTTTTGACCTTTGACCTCTAAGTGTGACCTTGACCTTGGAGCCAAGGACCTTTTACCACGACACATCGACACATCGTTTTGTTGTGGTGAGCATTTTGAGCCAAGTTATTTGAAAATCCGTCCAGGAATGTCAGAGTATTGATATATAAGGCCAAATATAATTATATGTGTGGCTCCTTATAAAATAACATGCTCAAAACAAAAAAGGGTAGGTAGGTAGGGAAATTGTTTTTTCAAAAAATATTTTGTTGTATATTTTGTCTATATTGCACGCAATACTTTTATATCCTAATAACCAAACTTAAATTTATATTTGTCGATATTGTCAGATACAGGACAGATAGAAAAAATAATTTAAAACCGAAAGAAGAAAAAAAGACATCTATTTTTTTCTTATTTCTTGGCCGGGGTGGGGAGGGGAGCATTCAGTGTTTATGGTCGGCCCTTAAAAACCAGGTTGGTCCTGGGACAATGCATACATTTTATCTGGCCTAAAGATAAACACCCCCCAACTTGGATGATTTAATATGACAGACAAAGCAATACCCATTATGCCAACCATCATACAGAAAATACTAAAGAAAATTCATCAATTTGCTTTAATTTAATTATTAAAATGAACCATTTGCTCCCTTAATTCGGCAGACCCCTGCCACTTGATTCCAATTTGGAAGAACTTCATTTGAGTCCATAAAGTGACAGAGCAGTTCATCACTTAGACTAGTTCTAATCCCGATGGAGTCCACTTTAATGTCAGGACCCTTGATGCCAGGTGTTTGTTCAAGACTTTTGGCTTTATGTAATCCCCTAGATTGGTTGTGGGGGACGTGGAAAGGGAGGAAAGACAAAGGGACACAATTAACTTTCAGCCAAAGATTTAAGTACATGTAACATTTTGTATGGAATGAGATTAACTTTTGCTACTGATTGAGAAAAAAAGAAAGTGTTTCTATTCACATTTCTGTTTCGTTACATGATGTGAGGTTGGGTGTGGGGACGATGGGGAGGTTTCAGGGACTGTAGATCTCCAATGTCACTTTAACCAGCTCTGTTTTTGTCATTACAATAACAGTATGATTGTGTAAATTTCAATGAAATTCTTTAATATGAATGGTGTATGGGTGGGCTGGAGGAGGTGGGAGGGAAGAGTTTAAGTGCTAAAGATGTTAAATATTTCCTTTTCTTATATATATTTTTTTTCAATAAAGCTTTCACAATATCTAAACTGAGATATATATAATATAATTTGCTCTAAAATTAGGCATTTGAGTTTTTCAAAATCTTTCTCTTTAGAAAGCGTTAAGTGAAAACTGAGATATATGTGACTTACTGTGAACAAATTATCAAATTTTAGGGAAAACAAAAACTTTTTTTGACGACACTCATTAAATAGGGTAGGTAGAATCTGCTCTTGGTAAAGATCAGATGAAAAATGAAGGCCCTATCGTATTTAACGAGGCAAAATATAGCATTGTTAATGAAATCAAGGGATATAACGCAGCTGTTACTGGTCCGATCTGGCTGGTTTTCAAACTTGTCCGAGCTTTCATTGATACTAACAATCTGGTAAAGATTGGTAAAGACCGCATGAAAAATGAAGGCCCTATCATCTTAACGAGGCAAAATATAGCATTTTTAACTAATTCAAGGGCCACAACTCCGCTGTTACTGGTATATATTTTTTTATTATCTCTACTGGCCAAGTTCGAAAACCAGCCAGATCGGACCAGTAATGGCAGAGTTATGGCTCTTGATTTAGTTAAAAATGCTATATTTTGCCTATTAAGACGATAGTCACTCGCTTCATTGATGTTATAAGAGCCATATTAGCCAGTAAAGCATGCAGAGGCCCTCTTGTTTATGTTTTTAAATAAATTTAGCCACAAAGCCTGACCTACTCCCTTTAAAGTGCTCATCAACACATTGTTGGGGTTATTCTGAGCTACAAGGGGAACGATGCATAGGATCCACGAACCCCTGGGCCCGTATTCATAAAGCAACTTAAGTGGGAAATATTACTAAAGTCAAAATTTAAGATGTTAACATATTTTTAAATATCCTTATTAACCTCTCAGGGACATTACAAACCATCTATTTTAAGATACATATTTAGATGTAGATTTCATTTATCTATAACCTAATTGAAAATATTAAGAAGAAGTCTTAAATCGATATAAAAGGCGTTTAAAAAATTGATACTGGTATGCAAGTAGTAGCCGAACAGCAGTAGGATCCGAATTTCTGTAATCAAACGACGTTCGTAGTTCTTCAATAGAAAATATCAATTTTATTTAATAAATAGATAAATTTTTCATCATCAGAAAAATCATCGTATTCGAAAAAGTATATAATTTTATTATGTACCAAAATAAACGATTTTCTTCTCAGCACTCACTTCCGCGCAAATTTGCGCGTGGGGAAGTCGCGCGTTAACCACGCATGCGGAGTTATGTGTTTTTAATTGCTCTCCAATATTTAAACAATGCTTCCCCATGACAACACCAGCAGACATTAAAAAATTAAAACTCTAATTTAATATATATAACCCAGTTTATATAACATGTAGGCATAAACAATATTGGAAAAATACAATACTGCAGTAAAATATCGATCAGTCAAATCTGATTATACTGCAGTAGCGGACATTTCCAATTGACGTAATCCCTGACGTAATGGAAAGATCTCTTGTTAATATATTTAGGTCATAAATGGGATGAATTGTCTTTCTTACGGAATGGGGCGTCCAAAAGGGATAATGACCATAAATGTATCCGGTTTTTAGCAATTCGGCTTCTACTTCTGTACTGCTGTAAATCAATGGTTATTGGTTACCCTTTTGAGGGCCCCTATTAACAGCGTGTGCGCGAGCTTGTAATCGGATGTTGTCATTTTTAACAATGAAGTGAACTTAACTTTACTCTGTAAGTTGTTTTTGTTTGAATAATATAAAATAACAACAAACAGTACAATAAACACTATTTTCTGTTCGGCTACTACTTGCATACCAGTATAATTTGACATAAGTTAAGATTTTGCTTTATGAATACGGACCAAGGCTGCCCTACCCTTACACGGAAATGCCCAGTTTACATCTCCATCTGCCGGATGAGGCTAGTGGAGTTATTTACCTAAGGATACAAGTAACACAGTGGCACCAGTATGGCTTCAACCACTTATTACCAGGTTCAAAGTGATTTCCATTTGGTCACTTCTGCACAGGCAACAAAATAGAAATATGAAACTCTAGCAAACATTTAAATTCTGAACCTTGCAATACTTACATGACTGACACCATAATATGCGGGGCCTATGGACACATCTCTGTCCGGAGCATCTTGTTTCTTCAGTGTACCATCCTCACACTCCTCATAACCGAATGCCTGACCCGGACACGGGATGGACGGTGCTTCTGGTTTCCGGTGGAACTTTATCCTACTGCTAACCAGCTGAATAAGGTAGAGAATAAGCATGAAGAGAAAACAAGAATGTGAATAAGTGAATGTATAGCAATGAATTAGTTTACAATTAATGCTGCATAAGCAATAACTTTTAGCTTATAAAACACAAAGAATTACATTGACTAACATTAGATTACACATCTACAAATTATTGAATATTTAATCAAAAGAAAGAAGATGTTTTGACGGAATTCAATGATGATACTAAAAAAAGTACCACTCAGTGGGATTGAATTCCACGCCCACACTAAAATTATTCTTGCAGGTAAGATGGACGTGCTCCTGACTGAGCTAAACCAGTTATGTTACGCAAGACATGCTGTATTTAAATTCTAATGTGATAATGGATACCATGTGACTGACAGAAATGTAAACAAATGTAGTTCAACAATGTTTAGAAACAATAAATAAAACATATTTTTTTACAAATTTATAAATACATACTTATTTGGGTCTGTGCTCATGTTTCCATATATACATTTCACTGAATAAAATAAAACAATTGCTTATGCTCAAATATGCCTTACAAACGGACAATGTCCCTTTAAAGGGACACTGTCCGTAACCTTTAGCTTATAAAACATACACTAATTATGTTCACAAACATTACACACTAAACATTATTGAATATTTACTAATTAAAAGCAAGATTATTTGACGGAATTCAATCGCGGTACAAAAAAAAGAAAAAACGTTTCATGCGTTTGAACTCGCAGCCCAAACTAAAATAATTACACTCGCATTAATAATAGTGAGCCTGAAGTTTTCGACATCGCTCCCGACTGAGCTAAGCGGGCTATACATATTACGCGATACATACTATGGTTAAAACCTAATTTGCTAATGGCAGTCACGTGATCGCAGAAAAGGTAAATATTGTGGGTCCCACTTTCTTTACAAATAATAATTAAACTTTTTTTTTCCAAACTCACGAATGTACTACTACAGACTGCTTAGGGTCTATGCTCATGTTTTCATGTATACATTTCACTGAATAAAAGTCAGACAGTTATTTGGTTATGCTCAATATTTGCTTACTTACAGACAGTGTCCCTTTAAGCGTTAGGTGTAATCAATATTAGTTTTCTTACTAATGAAAATGAAAAGATAGTAAATGCAAAAACCATCATACACATAAAGGCGTCGACTGCTCGGAACTGAAGATTCTAACTAAGGAGAATATCGATACTTGTTTCTGAGCGAACGCCCTTGTAATTTATTCAACATAATAATTTAACGTTATAGCGTGACAATACTGTTTTACAATTCCTGGACATTTAGGTAGAATGGACGCCTACCCCAATCGGTTTATCTTTGTCCTGCATGTGTGGGGCTGATCTTGATTGTCGAAACTCTGTATATTTTTCCACGTTGTATGCTCCTGGCCCAGGATTTTCAATCTCCTCCTCTTTAAACCTCTTATCCTTGTTTGCCATTGTTCTCCCTCCCTGTTGGTGAGGAAAATATTATAGAAATTTAAAGGGACATAAGGTTATCTTTTAAAGTAGTCATTGATATTTAAAATCAGCACCTCCTTATCATTATCAATTTATAAAGTCCAGACTCTATTGTGCCCATCTCTTTAAAGGGAATGTAGCGACTCAGCCAAACCATCTATATTATTGGGAG
The DNA here is from genome assembly GCA_037043455.1 of Cyrtodaria siliqua. Taxonomy (NCBI): domain Eukaryota; kingdom Metazoa; phylum Mollusca; class Bivalvia; order Adapedonta; family Hiatellidae; genus Cyrtodaria; species Cyrtodaria siliqua. Next base: position 213,973 of record JAWPHD010000410.1, on the reverse strand, counting down.
TGCCGAAAAACTTGAATAATGGTGAAAGAATTATCAAAATCAGTTGATAAACAAAGAAGATATGATCATTTGAAGTTTCTGTTGAAACGAATATGGAAGCGGCCATTTTGAGAGCTATGACATCACGGTTCTAAATGACCAGATATATTTATAAATATGAAAATTTACTGATTTATAGGGAAAAAATGACAGCAACTGTATGAAAAAAATGTAATACTTAATGGCAATACTGCTTTACATGACCAGTAAAAAAAATGCATTCATTTGCAGTGATTTTCTTCGTTTTAAATGATATTTATCAATATTTCATATATGGTAATATGGAACTATGATGTCATAGTTCTAAAAATGGTGGCTCCCATATTCGCTTTAGAACAACCTTTAAATGGTCATATCTTTTTTGTTTATCATCCAATTTTGATAATTCTTTCACCTTTTTCCAAGTTTTTCAGAACTCTGAATAATAGAGCTTGTTTGGCTGTGTCGCTACATTCCCTTTAAGTTACCTTATCGAGTATGTCGGTGGAGGGACTATTATAAACCTTAGACTACACACACATGCATTACCACTTTAAACCTGCTTGCATATATTTAAATCTAAATAAAAGTTAAATAATTTTTTCTTCCTTATTTTACCACGGGTTTAAATATATTATTGTTGCAATATAACCAACATTTAGTAACGTGCAAAAAAATGTTACTTTGAGTATTCAAGTATTTATTAATATTGTAAATATGCAAATTATGAAGAATAACTATTGCAGATTGCCTCGTATCCGGGCCCTTTAAACAATATTAATGTAAGTAATTTCTTATGAAGATCAAGCACGCATCATATGTATAAATTCCATAAATGCTTCTATTTTCTCATTAAATGCTGGGTTGGGTAAGGCCAAATAAAATTGTATGTGTGGTTCTGGTTTCCCAACCGACCCCGTTTTTAAGGGACAATCCTAAACAATTTGTCAACAAAAATAATATAAAAAATACTTATTAAATTGTTTTCTATCTGTTCTGTATCTGATATCAACAAATATATATTTAAGTTAGTTTATTTAAGAAATAATAAATATGTACCTGTGTTTTATCGGTGAATAAAATACAGTTAGGAGTTTGGATGCGTAGTAATTAAATCACGAGTGCGAAAGCATGAGTGATTTAATTACTCGCATCCGAACGACTAACTGTAATTTATTCACCGATAAAATACACAAGTACGTATTTATTATTTCGATTCTAACAACAATAACCCCATTGTTTACACTATTGTTGGGGCACTATATATTATCTCGGAGGTCAAGGTAATCAGGCTGCTATGTTTACATGCTGTTCCATTGGGCGCCCCAGTATGCAAAGTTCTGCGTTTCAATTCACTAGTAGTCACGTGACAAACAATTAAGTCATTGCTAACGACATATAGCTTGCGCTGTATGACGTCAAACGTTCTCACCTTGATCAAGATGCTTATTAAGGTTATATGATGGGTTAATATCGGGGGTGTGCACGGTTTGGGAACATGGCAAGTTTGTTGTAATTAACATTTCATTAACATTACTGTTGAGTTTGTCTTCGTGACGTATATTTACCAAGTGACGTCATGTAACGTGGCGCTTCCAACGGATGAAATATACGCGGGGAATTAATGGAACAGCTGTATTTTATCGGAGAATAGCATACAGCTGTCTCTCTTCTTTGTGTATATGAAAGACTGTGGAGGTCGTGTTAGAATAAGTTTTAAAAGTATTGAGCAAGAAAAAAAAATATATAAAAGAAAAGAAAATATTTTCCTACTTACCTGTACCTACCCTAATTTGTTTTTAGCATGTAATAGAAAGCACATATATAATTTTATTTGGTCTAATGAATATTAGGGCTAACAACCCTGAGACAGAAAGACGACCAGAATAGTCTATCCAATTAACCCCTAAGGCCAAAAAGAAAAAGAGGTCCGTTTCTGGTCTTATTCGCCAAAAAACTAGGGTAAGGTAGAAAAAAATCTTTTTTTTTCTTTATTTTTATTCTTTACTATATACTAAATTCACATCAAGAAGTATGTTTCTTGAACATAGTATGTATGTTCCACTATAAAACTGACACTTACACACTTTAACAATCTTTTTTTCTTTTTTCTTTTCTTTTTTTTTCCTAAAAAATAGGCACGTTCGGAAGACCAGAAACAAACCTGGGTTGTTTTTTTGGCCTAAGAGAATATATCTCTTCAACCTTAGGTAAGAGTCAGCAAAAAGTGCAATACTGCATTTCTCTTGAAACCGTTATCTCTCTCTGGAGCAAAGCTTTTGATATTTTGTCTGCAAGAGGGAAACAACTCCAGTGATTTTTACAAAAACAATTTTGATAGAGTTATTCCTACTCTATACCGTATGCTGGAACTATATACTGACTTTGATAAGATCCTGGGCTAAAGCTGGATCATAATGGCCAGGACCTGGGGCTGCAACGGTCTGGTCACTGATGTTCAGGAATGTTTCTCTGCTTGTCATGGAGAGGAAAGGAGCATAACCATCTGAAACAGTGAACATATACACCCATATTAATATACCGAGAAAAGGAAGATGACAGTTAAGAAATAGGGAAAATATACACAAATAATATACTGAAAACAGGAGCATGAGTCGGTAAATGGTGAAAATATACAACCGTAATATGCTGCGAAAAGTAACACAACAATCTGGAAATGGTGGAAATAAGCACCCGTAATATGCTGCAAAAAGGAACATGTCAGTCTGGAAAATGGTGAAAATATACAACCGTAATATGCTGCGAAAAGTAACACAACAATCTGGAAATGGTGGAAATAAGCACCCGTAATATGCTGTAAAAAGGAACATGTCAGTCTGGAAATGGTGAAAATATACAACTGTAATATGCTGCAAAAAGGAACATGACAATCTGGAAATCTAACTTCACACATTATGATAGAGGGCAGCGAGTGGGAGAAAGTGCAGAGATCTAAAACCAATCTTCATTCAAAAAAGAGAGGCATATTTTGAAAAATAACAGCAAACATTTAGTTAAAAACATGTTTATGATAAACAACACTACCCCCTTTCACTATATCATAATACTTTTGTGTTTTCGGAAATATGTATAATATGAGAAAGAATGAAATGATTATCTAAAATGTACCATGTTCACCCTTATCCAAGGTAGAGGCACTACCTGTTTGGCTCTGATGGCTAACTGCGTCTTGTTTACTGCAAATTATTTTGCACACCTTGTTGGCATATCTCCATGTTCACCCTTATCCAAGGTAGTGGTGCCCCAGAGACCTGTTTTGCTCTGATGGCTAATTGCGTGTTGTTTACTGCAAATTATTTTGCACACCTTGTTGGCATATCTGCAAACGCATGTCTTCAACTTCTGACTTAATCACTGAATAAAGATCATTGTATTTACCTGCTTTAAATCTGGACTTGGGTGGAACACCGGGGTCATACGATCCAGGTCCAACATTTTGAGCCGTACTTCCATTGAGTTTGACCAAGTCTCGAGCTGCTCTGTCATACATCTTGATGAATAAATGTGATCAGCTGGAAAAAACAACAAGGACATTCATTTACCAAACTTACGAACCTTGACAATAAACTATTGGCTGTAATTTCTCGTAACACATTTTGTATAAAGTATTTATTGAAGAAATCAGAGTATTATATATCATTAAACTGGGGCGTAGTTGTACTGAATTTGAAATGTAGGTACTTGTTTTCTGGCCTGTGGGGAATAGGGGTCTCATAGGGAAATATTTTTTTAACATCTTCAGCTCATCTAAACTTCAGGCTGAAAATGTTGGGATGATAGGACAAAGTTCAAGCTAAATTAATTTGACTGAATTATATATATGGCACACACAATGCTGTACTACCCTCTACTTTATTTTCTTATATCTTTTTTATGTTAAAGGTACACACGGCAATCTTGTTTATTTTTTAACTCACAGTATGGTTGTATCCCATTTTTAGCTCTACTGGCCAAAGGCCAGGCGAGCTGATGGGATCGCTTTTCGTCAGTCGTCTGTCCGTCTGTTAGCAATTTTATAAAATCGACATCTATTCCAAAACCGCTTAAAGGATTTTGATGAAACTTCATCACAATGTTACTTGGGAGGGCCCCTCTCAGATTTGTGTTTTTCATGGCCGCCAGTCATCCAAGATGGCCACCATGGCTAAAACTAGGTCAAACTTAGGAAATTTTCAAACGACATCTCCTCCGAAACCACTTATTCCATTCTTGTGAAATATCATAAACATGTTCCTTGGGTTGGCCTCTATCAAGTTTGTGTTTTTCGTTATCGTCGAATAATCAAAATGGCCGCAACAGCGACCCAACGTTTACATAGAGTTTTATAGGAAAACATTAAAAATGACATCTTCTCTGAAACCGCTTGAAGGATTTTGATTACACTTAAATCACAATGATCTTTGGGATAGTCGCTCTCAGATTTGAGTTTTTTGTGCCTGCCAGTCATCCAAGATGGCCGCCATGGCTAAAACTAGGTCAAATTTAAGGAAATTTCAAACAATATCTCCTCCAAAACCACTTATTCCATTCTTGTGAAATATAATATACAAGTTTCTTGGGTTGGCCTCTATCAAGTTTGTGTTTTTCTTTATCGTCGAATAATCAAAATGGCCACCACGGCGACCCAAAGTTCACATAGAGTTATATAGGAGAAGGGTAAAAACAAAAATAAATCCGGGCTAGGACAACTTCTTCCCGACGAATGGGTCTACTAGAAGAACGCCATTCTCCAAGTAACGGTTTAATTGAATGGAGTTTATTGTTAACTGACAAATCCCAAACGGCTTGCCAAGAGTTACGAATATATGTGTTAATACAACTTTTAAAATCAGTATAAGGTAATTTGGTGTTAGATATATGTTAACCTAATGCTGCCTTAGCAGCACTATCAGCTCTATCATTATCACGTATTCCTACATGGCTTGGAAGCCAGCAGAAAATAATAACATTATCAACTATAAGAGAATTGTACTTTTCTAAAAGTTGAAGCACAACTGGAATATCATGTTTCATATTACCCAGTGCTTATAGAGATGAAAGAGAATCAGAAAAGATTACGAAATGGTCATCATCAGATTCCTGAATAAAACTTAAGGCAAGTTCAATTGCTTTAAGTTCAGCTGAGAAGATAGAGGCCTTGTCAGGCAGGCGGCTCTTTATGCTATGTTTGTGAACAACAGCTACTGCAGCTACCTTGTCTCCATCTTTAGAACCATCTGTATATATATGTTGAAAGTTACTGTATTTCGATTTAATTTCATTAAATTTGCTTTAAAAGATAGTAGGATCTGTAATGGATTTGTTATTATTACAAAGATCAAAAATAATTTTTGGAGTTTCCAAAGTCCACGGTGGAATTTGTGGTACTTTGTACATGGGATAGACCCTCTCAGATTTGTGTTTTTTGCAGCTGCCAGTCATCCAAGATGGCCACCATGGCTAAAACTAGGTCAAATTCAAGGAAATTTCAAACAATATCTCCTCCAAAACCACTTATTCCATTCTTGTGAAATATCATATACATGTTCCATGGGTAAGCATCTATCAAGTTTGTGTTTTTCATTATCATCGAATATTCAAAAATGACCGCCACGGCGAACCAAAGTTTACACATGGTTATATAGGAAAAGGCTAAAAATAACATTTTTTCTGAAACCGCTTGAAGGATTTTGATGAAACTTATTCACAATGATCTTTGGGTTAGTCCCCCTCAGATTTTTGTTTTTTGGGACCTCCAGTCATCCATGATGGCCACCATGGCTAAACTTAGGTCAAATTTAAGGACATATTACCACTTATTCCATTATAGTTAAATATCATAAACATGTTCCTGTTGTTGGCCTCTATCAAGTGTGTGTTTTTCGTTGTCGTCAAATATTCAAAATGGCCACCATGATAACCCAAAGTTTACATAGAGTTATATATAGGAAACATGTTTCTTGGGTTGGCCTCTATCATGTTTATGTTTTTGAATCACATCATACCAGTAGAGCATCAACAGGCCCACTTGGCCCTCTTGTTCTACATACATTTGTAACTTGCATTTTTGCAATCATTACTTGAATAGTTCAAAGCAAATTGTTTTTTGCAAATTACTAACTGTTGATTATGTTTCACTAATAATACATTAAAATCTACAGTAGAATAATAAAGAAAAATTGAAAACCCAACATTTTCTTTTATATATGCAAGCAAGTTTAAAATAAAAATGATACTGAATTAATAAATAGAGATGCTTGTTTCAATTTTTAATAAAAATGTCAAGATTGCCGTGTGTCCCTTTAAAGGGTAGGCATATGCTTACAGTGCCTAATAGCAGCTACACCCCTGATAAATAGTTGCTTACAGGGCCTAATAGCAGCTACACCCCTGATAAATAGTTGCTTCCCTGATAAATAGTTGCTTACAGTGCCTAATAGCAGCTACACGCCTGATAAATAGTTGCTTACAGTGCCTAATAGCAGCTACACCCCTGATAAATAGTTGCTTACAGTGCCTAATAGCAGCTACTCCCCTGATAAATAGTTGCTTACAGTGCCTAATAGCAGCTACACCCCTGATAAATAGTTGCTTACAGTGCCTAATAGCAGCTACACCCCTGATAAATAGTTGCTTACAGTGCCTAATAGCAGCTACACCCCTGATAAATAGTTGCTTACAGTGCCTAATAGCAGCTACACCCCTGATAAATAGTTGCTTACAGTGCCTAATAGCAGCTACTCCCCTGATAAATAGTTGCTTACAGTGCCTAATAGCAGCTACACCCCTGATAAATAGTTGCTTACAGTGCCTAATAGCAGCTACACCCCTGATAAATAGTTGCTTACAGTGCCTAATAGCAGCTACACCCCTGATAAATAGTTGCTTACAGTGCCTAATAGCAGCTACACCCCTGATAAATAGTTGCTTACAGTGCCTAATAGCAGCTACACCCCTGATAAATAGTTGCTTACAGTGCCTAATAGCAGCTACTCCCCTGATAAATAGTTGCTTACAGTGCCTAATAGCAGCTACACCCCTGATAAATAGTTGCTTACAGTGCCTAAGTAATACCAGCTACACCCCTGATAAATAGTTGCTTACAGTGCCTAATACCAGCTACACCCCTGATAAATAGTTGATTACAGTGCCTAATAGCAGCTACACCCCTGATAAATAGTTGATATTATATACAATAAAATAAACTATGTATTTAATCATGCCTAGTTAAGATTTTTTTATGATCAAGATTGAAATTGGTTGTATTAACCGTAAACAAAGGTGCCGCAGCCATAGTGAAACAAATGGGCATTGTTGTCAATACAGACGTCGGTGAAATGCGAAACAAAAACTCTTTGTCAAAAATAACAATTCATGCAAACAATTACTTTTGATAAATCAAATAGCACTTTGACAGTTTTGAAATAAAAAGCTGATATCCTGGTCAGTTTTTAATAAAACTTGTTTTTAAACCTCCTAAAATAAGACCAATATTCATTTAAAATAGAGATAAAAAAAAAAAGAGTAAATTCCTGACAAAGTCCACAAAACAGAATGGTATTGGGCAGACCATAAAAAAAGTTGGCTTGCTGTTTCCCTACCTACCCACGGAAAAAGGGCCCTACACAAAGCTTTTTATAGCAATTCTTTAACATTATTTTTTTTGTTGCTATCTTTAGCATAATTTCTTTTAATTTATAAAGGTGTTTACTGTCCCTGGCAAAAAAATAAAAATCACCCACTTTACCTACCCATTTATGAAATCCTGGGTCGGGAAATAGCAAATTATATTTTTTTTAAGGATGGCCTTGGCAGTTTGTGAGATTATGAAAAATTTAATGGACATACATTATGACCCGGAAAAACAAAGTTTGAAAATGAGTAGTGAATAGGTCCAGCAATGTTTCTATTTGCAACACAACTGGGAAAAAAGTTTATAAAATGCAACTGATATGTGTAAGACAAGTAGTTATTTATATATATCAATATGTTTAACTATCTTTGATTGTGTTTTATCTTGTACATAATAAAAGAAAAAAGAAAATAATAAGAAAATAAAGAAAAAAGAAATCATACCCTGCATAAACATACTTTACATATACAGATTGGCTGCAGAGGTTACATGAAGCAGCAAATATTGATAGATCTAGGGATGATGTGTTGACGATGCATATCTACTACAAAACTTGGTATTTTATTCTAGGGTACAACTACTCGAACAGATATACTCGTATCTGGGCCTTTTTACCAGTTTTTCGAAAGTAAGTAAGTTTAAAAAATGGGGAATTCTGCAGGATTTTAAAATTTTGGTGGGGAAGCAGCCTTATACAGGCCGCTGCAAAGAGGGATAAGGCCATGTATATATCCCGTTGTTATGGGTTTTCCACGAATCTATTAATTAATCTAATTGTAGATTACACAAAAAAATGTATTCAAATTCGAAAAAGTTTCACTAGAACTAAAAAATATATCACAAAACGTTCATGAAATAAAAATTGAATGTATTCTGCATGTCATTTTCAACACATGTAAGGTTATATAAGACGGTTGATTTTTGTGGTGGAGGCAGACTACCCACTTTTCCTGGGTAGAATCAGTACTGTACACCTCCCGCCATCCGTAAGAATTGAACGTATTCGATCTTATTATGTTAAACATAATGGAGGGTACCCATTGTGCATGTCTGATGAATCCAGTGTGGATTTTTTGGGGTCACCTTACTACCAGTAGACTTCATTCGGATCATGTATTAAAAAGTTATAATTATGTATGCAAATGACATAAATTATAGCCAATTTTAATTGCTAAGCAGGTTCTTAGGCCATAATTAAAAGTATGTTTGTTTGCCTGAACATGACAGGTCAAGAAAAAAAAATTAAATCCTAATTCTACTCCGAGAAGAGAAATTGTTCCACTCCTAAAATCCCTCCATGTTGTCAGCTGATAGTGGAGTTATTTCATGAGTGGACTATGAATACCTTCACCGTGTGCGAGAATATCACGGGAATTTAATTAATATGCAAAATGACAATATGGCGGATATAGTAAATAAACGTGTACTTAAAAACATAAATGTTTGTTGTTGTTGTTGTATATTCATTTGCCAATATAACACTGGCTATGGTCACTATGTGCTTCTTCAATTACAATTACTTTCACTTTGTACTAACACTTTTGTGTGTTGATGTTGAGCAAGTTTAAATAATTAATTATGGACAATGAGTCTTCGAGAATTTCTTAGGAATACTCCAAATGCCATTCTAATCTCCATGTTTGTTATGATATACGTCCAGACTGTCTCTTGCTATAATATGTTCAACTGTATTTTCAAGCTGTGTTCTTTCTTTAGTAAATCTGCCACAATCATAAAAATAGTGTTCAATACCGGTAGTTTCTTTCACCTTACAAAATTCACATAGCTCTGACTTTTCAGGGTCTATTTTACTCATATAATGGTTCAGCTTTGTGACACCACTGATTAACTGATTGATGATCACTGTTACTTCTCTTTCTTCGCCAACTATCTTCCTTTTCTTTATATTTACTTTTGGAATAATCTCTTGAATTTTTCCTGATGTAGATGAATTTTCAAAAGAACGTTGCCACTTTTCTTCTAACCCTTTTTTCATAATAAGCTGATGATCTCTCTACGATCTGCTACTCCTTTATAAAAGTCTTCTTTCTTGTGTATCATTTCTTTAAATGTTTTATTTTTTCACTACAATCGATAAAGATAGGTAGGCCGCATGTTTTGACATTCCCTCGATTTTTGTCTGCTAAAAACACTAAAAGATGAACTCTAAAGTAAAAAATACTTTGAAAACCATTGGTCCGGACCCCCACAGTCATGAACAGTGCCAAACAAAGGTGCACATGTCCTCTTCGTGAATATATTAGATTTATTACAATCAAGGGTCGCACTAAAGAGCCCAAGGGGGTTAAAGGACCCAAGGGGTGGGCAGAATTTTTTTTATTATTATTTATTTTTACTTTTTGCAATTTTTCAAAAATATTTGTTTTTACTGAACATCTTATGAAAACAATGTATTTTTCTAATGAAATAAATTCTACTTTGATTTTTTCAAAATTTCAAAAACATGCGGCCTACCTAATAAAGATGCAGTTTTATCATTGCAACTTGATATAATAACTTAATAAGATATATTTGTTAGGCTAAATTATCGTAAAAAATCGACCAGACGCTGCAAACATCTTTGAAATATCTTGGCGTGGATATATCAACTGACATGAGCTGGAACGTCAACATTTCCAGGATCTCTACAACTGCAAATAAAACACTTGGCTTTCTAAAAAGAAATATCACCACTAAAAACCAACAGGTCCGTCAGCTTGCCTAAAAACTCTAGTGCATCCACAAGTGGATATTCATCAACAGTCTGGAGTCCTTATACAATCACCAACATTAATAAAATCGAAATGACCCAGAGACGGGCGATCAGATGGGTAAGGCATGACTTCTCGCCTTTCTCAAGTGTCACTGCTATGCAGGAAAGTCTGGGCTGGAGAACGCTTGAATACAGGAGACTTGATGCAAGACTTGTTATGTTCTTTAAAATCTACCATGGTCATGTTGCTATTAATTTGCCTAATTATATTCAGAAACCCCTCAGAATGACAAAATCAATGCACCAATTAAGCTTTAGGCAGATCCAAGTCTCCAAAGACTATCAGAAATATTCCTTTTTTCCACATTCGATTGTGCTCTGGAATCAACTGCCAAGTCACAATGTAACCATCCCAGGCCCTGATCTTGATTCGTTCAAGCAGGCTGTGGCTACAATCTAGTACTAGGCCAGCGCATTGTTTTTATCTTCCACTTTTTAGTCTCACTAACCTAACCTAACACATTTTATTTCCTTTTTCACTATTGATAATAAACCCTTTATTGTCAATTTTTATCCCCTCACTTCTTACTAACGGCGTGCACTCATTCCTGCCTGTAACACTTGAAAAAGGAGTCGACAGTACAACATAGATAGATAGAAAGTTCATGCCCTAGTTTTCTAGTAATCCCCCGTTTTCATTATAGGGGTTCCTCTGACTCTAAAAAATAAAATAAAAACTTTTAGGGTCTGTCCCTAGAAGGCTCGGATTAAGTCTAAAGTCAACAGGTGAAAAGTTGTAGACTAGTTTTTAAGCGTGATTTTTATTCAGAATATGGGTTTACCTGTAATTAGATGGTTTTATGTCATAATACGGGCGAAAATCTAGAAAATTTTAAGATGGCTTGGTCGTTGCCATGGTTCAAAATGGCGCTGATATGTTGAGAACAGTTTTTGATATTTTACGCCATATTAAAACTAATTTCTATTTACCGTAAGTTATCGTCAAAACCAAGCATACTGTGTTTAACACAGGTACATTAATATGTATTAAAATACTTAAAGAATAAAAAAACGAGAGTTAATAAATTGATTAGCCTGGTTCTCTGGCCTCCCACAATGCTTTGCACTGCAAGGGAACCAGGCTATAAGTTGATTTGTCGTAAACCACCGCGAAATATGACAAGTTCCACTTACGGTAATCACAAAATAAACAAAAAATTGATAACTTTAATATGTAATTATTTTTAAAATAGCCAATATCTCAAAAGAAATTGACGATTTCGAGGTAGATTATTGCATAAGTATACATCTGTTATATAAGGGGCAGGTCTATAAATAGTGTATGATGTGTTGATATTTATTACTAAATATTAGATCGGGATTCGGTTATATTGACATGACGTTATGTAAATTATTACGACTATGAGACAAAGTCCAGTATAAGTTATATTGTTAACATACAATGCATTAGGTAGTAAAGGATCACTCGTGTTAAAAGCGTAAATTTAAAACTAAAGGACTTTTTCAAGAGCGTTTCTTACTGGATTCTGCTCTCTCAGTCTCAGTAATATGATAACCAACATTGTGTGTATAAGCGTTTATTTATCCTCGCTGTATTGCACTAAGCATTTTAGCGAGCAGACCTAGGTTTTAAGTCTCATCCGAAGAGTTGAGTTCTCTCGACTACACACTGCAATTCAATTAAACCCTTGGTGAAATTGAATTCAGTTATACAAGAAATATAAACGGTAACCAAACTCGTGATTTCTTGCGAATAAAAAGTATATTTAAGCGGTACCCAAACACGCAATATACTCAAAGCAAAATTAAAGCGGTAACCAACCACGCATTTGCTTAAAATATAAGTCAGAAACTTGTTTTGACTTGTTAAAAGTATAGTACGCGGGAAACAGACTCGCATTATACTGACAATATTCACTTCGGGTGAATGTTATGCTGTTGAAAACTCCTACGCTACAGTAGGGTGAATATTGGAGATTGACCGCAGTAATCGAATTGTAGTGACAATACATTGAGTATATGAAGAAAGTGGCTCTATTACATAAAAAGACAACTACACATCGCACAAATATACCAATGTGCAATAAGGCCTAATAAAAAAACATGTGTGTTTCCGGTTTCCCGACCGACCCTACTTTATCACCGCCGACCCTAAATATTTTTAGCGGAAAAAAAAAAAAAAATAATAATAATTTTTTTTTTTTTTTTTTTTTTTTTTTTTTTTTTTTTTTTATTCAAATGATAATTTTATTAGCCAGAGTTGTTAAGCATCTAATCTGGATTGCAAAAGTTATCAAAAAGTTGCCTAAGTACAAAAATGGCATAATATATGCGAACAATATATATAAAAAAAATATCTAAAAAAAAAACTTTTTCCTACCTACCTACCCTAACTTTTTGACAGGGTGAAACCAGAAACACACAAGTGTTTTTTTTAGGCCTAAATACAATAAATGTAATAAATAGCTCAGTACACCTGACAATACATGTCTACAACACGTAGCTACTAACAAACTACACTATACTGATTGTATATTGGGTGAATGAAATAGCTTTCAGTTGCAATTAACATAAATCGATTACTGATTGTCAACTTCTAAATATTCTGATATAAACAAATATTGGAAATTACTGCATATGTATACATTATAACATTGGAAGTAAATAGACAAAAATAATAGAAAGGCCACGGTAACAACCGAGACCACATATTTGATTACACAAAAATACACAATTTAAATTGCGCAATAGTGCGTATACGTGTATTTAGGCTATAACGCCTATACTGAAACACAACGGTGCTTCTTTATAGCAGCTGACGAAGGAATTTTTATTCCGAAAGATCTTTTGCATACAGGATATTGTTTTCCTGGTAAAGTAAACACTGTTGTTAGTCAAGGTTAAAAACTCAGTGAGAGATTTTAACACACACTCCGTGATCACAAATCACGGTGTAATTACGTTGTATAATTAATACGGATAGCTTACACAATAATCACATAAGAACGAAGGTAGAACACTACACTTCAGTTATAGAGTAATCTTGGTGTAGTTACAGCAATAAGGATACACACAACACTCATCCTGATACATTTGACTGTAACATGAATATCAATAGAAAAACACTTGGGGTAAAATTCTCCAGGGAGAGTTCACTAACTGGGAAAGTGAACCGTCTGAGGTCAACTGGGCCGTCTACTATGTGCAGACCCTTGCAACCCCCCACAACAACAGTGAGTTTACCTTGATATAAGACCACCCCAGTTAAATTGCACATTCCTGTTACACTATAAACCAGAAGATCATTGTTTAACATGCATTTTACAATTAGTTTAATAGTTTATTAGCATCGCATTGTTTACATGAAAGAAAAACTTTCAACTCTGACTGTATCATATGGTATTCCAGGCAAATCATAGGCTGACCTAAATATTTTTTCACTTTTGCTGTATAATTCGGTAATAATTTGCATGGTTAAACTTGTACCACCAGTGCCCAGTGTAATACAGAAAATATAGAATGGTGTAATGTATACTTTAGGGCTTTCTCCAGGGAGTGGTGGCATTTTTGTGATGGAAGGGGATGAGCACGGGAAGGGGTGGTGGTCAGCCCTTCCTGCATCAATATTTTTTTAAATGTCATTTGGAAAAAAAATTTGGTTTATAGCTGGTACACTAAGGAATGAAATCAATAATAATGTTTTTTTAAAAAGTTGTTATCAACAATAATGAGTCTAGCAACGCACTTGCTCTGTTTTCAGTTGCCAAATTGAGATCAAAAATCAACCTGCCGGAAATTCAACAAACATTGGTAATTAGGCCTAAAAAAAAAATGTGTGTTTCTGGTTTCACCCTGTCAAAAAGTTAGGGTAGGAAGGTAGGAAAAAGTTGTTTTTTTAAATATTTTTTTTATATATATTGTTCGCATATATTATGCCATTTTTGTACTATTAAAGGCAACTTCTTGATAACCTTTGCAAACAGTTTGGATCCAGATTAGATGCTTAACAACTCTGGCTAATAAAATTATCATTTGAATAAAAATATTTGTTGTTTGATTATAATATTTCCTTTTTTTCTTTTTCTTTTTTTTTTTTGCTAAAAATATTTAGGGTCGGCGTTGAAAAAGTAGGGACGGTCGGGAAACCGGAAACACACATATTTTTGTGGTGGGCCTTAAAGGAATCGCAAGTAATAATAAGTATACTAGCTTCCTGTGATATCAAGGATTCTATGGTATCACGGTAGTGTCCGGTCTATAAAACAGTATGCATCTCTGCTAAAATATGATGATTATTTTATAGATGGGATGACTTTAGGTAGATATAATAAAATAATTGCAAAAAATAAGTATATTTATCATAAATAAAAAGATATTTCAAAATAATGCAAAAATGTTGACAATTTCCTTATGATCTTTAAAATTCATCACCCCTAGTCTCCATAAATGCAGTTTCCATTATCTTGAAGGTTATAAAATTCATTAATTTTCAGTCTAATGAGTCTGTTGTTCATTATTGTTTCTAGAAATGGTCACTCATTGAATCTTATACCAGTTACTAACAAATACAGGATACACAATATGTGCATACCTTGATACCATAGAACTTTTAAAATAATAAGCTCAATGAGGGTACCCTTCTTTTCAAATCTAATTCTGATATTTTTACGTAAAATTGATTACATTTGATATCATAACAATTTAGTAGAAGGGTCACAGAAAACATTTGCATTTCCTTTTTCTTTAAAGGCCAGGATTGAGTATAAAAAACCCAAAATGCCCCCATACTCTGTACAGATATATCAAAATAATTATATAATGTATTTATTTTACATACTTTCTAGAACAAAACTTTTATTCCTAACTGTCAAAATTTGAATTTGTTGCATCTATTAATAGCTGTAACTGTAAAAATAAGATCAGTGATTGGTCAGAGTGCTGAAACCTTTATCTTGAAACAGACGAAATACTAACTGGCTACTGTGTATACATAATGACGGTAGGGACTACCGAACGCTGGGGTTTAAATATTGTTTACAGTTTTTTTTCTTCGTCAGTACCATGATACCATAGAACACCATGCAAATATTTAGAGAACTATATATGTTTGCGAATGACAATATTAAAGTAGGATTTACTCGTTCTAATTGATAGGAGGTCAATTAATGAAAGTCCGTATTGAAACGCAGTTTAATTTTGTAACATTGCCACTCTCTAAAATGACTTCTAAATGTAAATAAAAAACAAATTATATAATCCTTCTTTATTGTAGCATCTTTCTATGATGTCTTTTTGTGTGTGTGTTTGTATGATGGGTGGTGGGGTCTTGATCCGGGAGGAGTTGTCAGTTCGGGAGGGGGTTAGATTAACAAGATCCGGGGGTCTCGTGCTGATTGACATTTTGAAATTTCCCCAACTCTGATCTGAATGTGATTAAACAAATATTACGCACCACCATGCGTATATAATTATTAGCTGGTACATATTGCGCAAACGAAGTGTACCCAAAGATAATTTCGAATATCCGGCTATGCTGAATCCTATTGTTATTTATTTATTTAAACTAATTATATGATCTGTGTGACTGTCTGTTAGTAACATTTAAAATAGTTCCTTAAACTGATATGTTGTGATAAACAATTACATGTTTTACAATAAAAAATATTAGTGGCAGTATCATTTTAAATGAATAATTTACATAGTAATATTTATAATTCCCTTTAAGACGATGCTCCACATACAAACGTATTAAAAATATACATAAATATCGAGAAGAAATATGTCCACTGCCATTGGAACCAAATGGCTCGAAATTCTCCAATTTGTCTCCAACTTTTTTCATTTGGCGCCACGTAAGAAAAAAGAAATTGCCAGAGGAGGCCCTGTTATTGAATGACAGCAGGATGCCCAACCCATGCCCATAAACCTGATTTTAGGTAACGAGGCTTCCTAGGTACACAAAAGAGTTAGCAAGGCAATTAAGCGAAAACAATAGCATCATGTCGAAACCACAAAGGGAAAGGTCAACCCCATGGACAAACACAGAAATTTGTATTTGACGATAGGTTACAAACTTACGATTAGCATATATGCCTCTTGACCAAGAGGTGTTTATGATGGGAATTTACCAGGTTCACTCCTTAGGCAGATCAGTCTTAATATGTACATATACAGGAAACCTTCACAAAGAGTTATACAGTCTTATACTTCCTCGGTGGTATATGGTACTTGTCATGCAATCTTTGAAAAGAGGAAGCAGATTATCATACAGTACATGGTTTAAAAAATGTGTACAGAGGGTGTAGAAGTATAAATTACAAGAAAGATTGCAGCGCTTGCCTGTTCTAGTCCAGGGCACTTGTTTGGCCATTTTTGGGGCCTAATGTCGGCCCCATTCCACTCCCCTAAAAGTGTCTATTTTCCCCTTTTCCTGTGAAAAATTCCCCTATTAAAAAATAAATATAATATATATATTTTTTTTTTATTTTAGAAATTTTTAAACTCCAATACAGGAAAATAGCGTACTTTTTGCCATTTGGAATGGTACATTTTTGCTGCCACTTAAATAATTTAAAAAAATCCCCTTCCTGAGAACCCTGGTCCCAATCCCCTAAAAGCTGACTAGTGCCCTGCAGTCTACAAGAGGTTGATTTCCTCTTTGTTTACAATCACGAAATGGTGTTGGAACAGAAGCTTAAGCTGTCTTGATGTGACACGAAGAAAGACACACAACTGTCATAAAATATTTGACAGATATTTGACAAATATTTGGATGGACAATGGTGGAGCTTTTCCCACAAAAGTACCTAGGAAAGCCCAGGTTTTTGTTACATGAGCTTTAAAACCCACCTGGAAATCCATTTAGCGAATTTAGTTTACATGTACCTGTACTAGAGTATGTGTTTAAAAAAAATCTATTTATTTTCAGGGCAGGAAAATTTGTTTCTGAGTTACTCGTCCTACGTAATATTTGAATGATCAAATTGATAAACTGTTAAGGCCAAATAAAATTATACCTGTGTTTACTGTAACATTGCTGAAAAAAATAAGGTAAGCATTTTACTTTATTTTATTTTTATTTTTTATTTTTTGGTGAAGTTAGTTTTAAGGTGGGATGAGCTTTGATGAATGGAAAATGTGGTATTTTAAAAACTACTATAGATAACAATATAAAATTGTGTGTTTTATTGTTTCCCAAAAGGCCTGGCAACAACTGGCTCTTTTCCCAATCACTTGCAGTTATTGCAAAGGGGTAAAACAGTTTAATTTATTTTTCGCAAGTCCGGAAGAGGGTCAGTTCCAACAGCAGGACACTGAGCACATGAGTCGGCCGTGATCGCGTGAACATAATTATTTTTTCAAATTTCTTTTCTTTTTTTTTTCTTTTTTAAATTTCAATAAAAAAAAGGAGTCGGGGATGTTTTCAGAGGGTCATTCGGGTTACAATAAAATCAGGTATAATTTTATTTAGCCTAAAAAAATAATCTGACTTTCTACTCGTCCTTCATCAATGAGCACTCACTTGAGTGGATGAGTGGAATTTTCATGCCCTGATTTTTTCAGCCATGGTGTCCTTACGAAGTGGCCAGAGTACAGAAGGTCAGATTAATGAACAACAACAGGTCTGCCTTGTGACAGGGGGTGGTGGATTTGCTGGCTTCCGTCTTGGTAAGAGGTTGGCTGCACACGGGCACAGGGTTATACTGCTGGATGTTCAGGAACCAATCTGGACCATGGTAACGGGCATGGAGTTTCAGCAGGTAATGAACTAGTGAAACATTTTTAGGAATTTTAAGGTAACTCTGTTACTATGATAACCATGTGTTAACTAATTATGACCACAAGTCCCTATCTTCATTTATTTTTCGTTAGCTCTGTTTCTAGTGGCATGGTGGCTTTTTGCTATATATATTATATATATATATATATATCAGTTTTCGCGACAAACATTTAAAAGTAATAGCCCGTCGGGCATGTGACTTGCAAAAATTTATTAGCTCGAACACATTTCTACTGACCCAAATTTTTTCATGTGTTTTATGGCATTTTCAACACGTAAGGTTATAGATGATGGTCGATTTTTTTGTGGTGGAGGCAGACCACCCACTTTTCCTGGGTAGAACCAGTACTGTACACCTTCCGCCATCCATAAGAATCGACACTTCCTCTCAAGTCGAGCTCCCAGTGGGATTCGAAGCTGCAGCAGGGAGAGGCAAAGGTTTACAACGCATTTGTTGTAAACTGTTCGACCACGTAGACGCCGTTGCTGCATGTTAAATATACATAAACATGTTGATGTTTTTTTTGTAAATATATCATTGGACACCACTCTAATCCTTTCAATGTTTTCCTGAGGACGCTTTGTTTAAATTATTATATGTGTTGCAGGTTGACCTGACAAATACGGAGTTAGTGGCAGCCATATTTGCTGGTGTGGATTGTGTCTATCACATGGCATCATACGGAATGTCGGGGCGGGAGCAGGTCAGTAACACATGACATCATATAGAATGTCTGGACAGGAACAGCCAGGTATAACATGGCATCATACGGAATGTCGGGGCGGGAGCAGGTCAGTAACACATGACATCATATAGAATGTCTGGACGGGAACAGCTAGGTATAAAATGACATCATGTGGAATGACTGGGTGGGGACATGTCCGTATCACATGACATCATATAGAATGTCTGGACGGGAACAGCTAGGTATAAAATGGCATCATGTGAAAATGTCTGGGTGGGGACATGTCAGTATCACATGACATCATATAGAATGTCTGGACGGGAACAGCTAAGTATAACATGGCATCATGTGTAATGTCTGGGTAGGGACAGGTCAGTATCACATGACATCATATAGAATGTCTGGACGGGAACAGCTTGGTATAAAATGGCATCATGTGAAATGTCTGGGTGGGGACATGTCAGTATCACATGACATCATATAGAACATCTGGACGGGAACAGCTAGGTATAACATGGCATCATATGGAATGTCTGGATTAGTTACTATCACATGGCATCATATGAAATGTCTGAACAGGAACAGCTAGGTACAACATTATGTGGCATGTCTGGGCAGGAACAGGTCAGAATCACATGCCATCATAGGGAATGTCTGGATGGGGTCTGGTTAGTATCACATGGCATCAAATGGAATGTCTGGGTGGGAACAGGTCAGTATCACATGACATCAAATGGAATGTCTGGGCAGGAACAGGTCAGAATCACATGCCATCATAGGGAATGTCTGGATGGGGTCTGGTTAGTATCACATGGCATCATATAGAATGTCTGGGCAGGAACAGGTCAGTATCACATGGCATCATATGGAATGTCTGGGTGGGAACAGGTCAGTATCACATGGCATCATATGGACAGGTGTGATCACATGGCATCATGTGGAATGTCTGGGTGGGGACAGGTCAGTATCACATGACATCACATGGAATGTCTTGGCGGGAACAGCTATGTATCACATGTCATCATGTGGAATGTCTGGGTGGGGACAGGTCAGTATCACATGGCATCATGTGGAATGTCATTGCGCAAACAACTAGATATCACATGGCATCAGATGTAATTTCCGGGCAGGAACAGCTAGGTATCACATGGCATCATATGGAATGGCTGGGTGGGAACAAGTTACTATCACATGGCATCATATGAAATGTCTGAACAGGAACAGCTAGGTACAACATGGCATTATGTCAAATGTCTGGGCAGGAACAGGTCAGTATCACATGCCATCATATGGAATGTCTGGTTGGGTACAGGTCAGTATCACATGGCATCATATGGAATGTCTGGGTGAGAACAGGTCGGTATGACATGGCATCATACGGAATGTCTGGGAAGGAACAGGTCAGTATCACATGGCATCATATGGAATGTCGGGATGAGAACAGGTCAGCATCACATGGCATCATATGGAATGTAGAGGCAGGAACAGGTCAGTATCACATGGCATCATATGGAATGTCTGGGCAGGAACAGCTAGATATAACATGGTATTATATGGAATGTCCGGGCAGGAACAGGTCAGTATCATATGGCATCATATGGAATGTCTAGGTGGGGTCAGATCAATATCACATGGCTGCATATGGAATGTCTGGATAGGAACAAGTCAGTATCGCATGGCATCATATGAAATGTCTGAACAGGAACAGCTAGGTACAACATTATGTGGCATGTCTGGGCAGGAACAGGTCAGAATCACATGCCATCATAGGGAATGTCTGGATGGGGTCTGGTTAGTATCACATGGCATCATATAGAATGTCTGGGCAGGAACAGGTCAGTATCACATGGCATCAAATGGAATGTCTGGGTGGGAACAGGTCAGTATCACATGGCATCAAATGGAATGTCGGGGCAGGAACAGGTCAGAATCACATGCCATCATAGGGAATGTCTGGATGGGGTCTGGTTAGTATCACATGGCATCATATAGAATGTCTGGGCAGGAACAGGTCAGTATCACATGGCATCATATGGAATGTCTGGGTGGGAACAGGTCAGTATCACATGGCATCATATGGACAGGTGTGATCACATGGCATCATGTGGAATGTCTGGGTGGGGACAGGTCAGTATCACATGACATCACATGGAATGTCTTGGCGGGAACAGCTATGTATCACATGTCATCATGTGGAATGTCTGGGTGGGGACAGGTCAGTATCACATGGCATCATGTGGAATGTCATTGCGCAAACAACTAGATATCACATGGCATCAGATGTAATTTCCGGGCAGGAACAGCTAGGTATCACATGGCATCATATGGAATGGCTGGGTGGGAACAAGTTACTATCACATGGCATCATATGAAATGTCTGAACAGGAACAGCTAGGTACAACATGGCATTATGTCAAATGTCTGGGCAGGAACAGGTCAGTATCACATGCCATCATATGGAATGTCTGGTTGGGGACAGGTCAGTATCACATGGCATCATATGGAATGTCTGGGTGAGAACAGGTCGGTATGACATGGCATCATACGGAATGTCTGGGAAGGAACAGGTCAGTATCACATGGCATCATATGGAATGTCGGGATGAGAACAGGTCAGCATCACATGGCATCATATGGAATGTAGAGGCAGGAACAGGTCAGTATCACATGGCATCATATGGAATGTCTGGGCAGGAACAGCTAGATATAACATGGTATTATATGGAATGTCCGGGCAGGAACAGGTCAGTATCATATGGCATCATATGGAATGTCTAGGTGGGGTCAGATCAATATCACATGGCTGCATATGGAATGTCTGGGTAGGAACAAGTCAGTATCGCATGGCATCGTATGGAATGTAGGGGTGGCAACAGGACATTATGACATGGCATCATATGGAATATCTGGATGGAAACATCTGTATCCTATGTCATCATATGAAATTTCTGGTTGGAAATGGGTCAGTGTCACATGGCATCTGATCATATGGAATGTTGGGGTGGGGTGGGAACATGACTGTATCACATGTCATCATATGTAATTTAAGGGTGGGAACATGTTTGTATCACATGGCATCATATGGAATGTCTGGATGGGAACAGGTTAGTATCACATGGCATCATATGGAATGTAAGGGTGTGAACATGACTGTATCACATGGCATCATATGGAATGTCTGGACGGGAACTGGTCAGTGTTACATGGCATCATATGGGCAAAATAGGTCATCTTATGGAATCTGGGTTCTTCACAGCACCTTAACAACTTTGGTATGACCTGGTCGGGAAATGAACCCTTGACCTCCCGCATGCAAATCAGATGTTCTACTACTACGTCACCACTGTGGTGAAAGTCTGAAGATAGTAAAATGCTTGCAAGTGGTACTTTCTTAATTTACTTCTAGACATCTTTATAATATATTGTGGTAAAATTGTTATAACAGGTTTTAGTTTTAACGCTTTTAGCTGTCTTTTTGGAAGTAGTGGCATGAGCTCATTTCATTAAAAATGTTTCAGTTACAAGTCAAAAGAATAGAAGCAGTGAATGTAGGGGGTACAGAAAATGTGATAAGAGGTAATGTACGCAAACTTTGTTTCTTGTGTTAATAAATAACAAAATATAGGTTACGTACGTTCCAATGTTGCTTCTTTCTAGCAGGATTTTCACCAATCTTCACAACAATGTTCCTTATATACATCTAACATCATGTGCAAAATGGTTGTTGTGACCTACTTTGAAGAAAATGAAGGTCACGTCCGGTCTCCTCTACCACATGCATACCCACTGTTAATGACATTATTTAAACTAAATATTAAGAATGTAAGGAACAAATATCTCCTAGGATTGACATTAGTGTTGGTCAAATAAAAAAACTGGACTACTTCACCTTAGAAGTGTAGGCTTTAGAAGAATTACGCTGTCCGTTAGTCGCATCCCGTAACACATTTTTATTACTTGCTTTTGTCAAACTGTTTCGAATGGATAGTTCCCAAACTTCATATACACATAACAACTGATGGCCTTATGTTTCTCTACATCACACATTGTTCATTGCCTAATTTATTACAGAATTTTGACCCTTTGTTTGAATTTAACAGTCCAACCATAACACCAGTCCAGTCATAACAGTCCAATCATAACACTAAGTCATGTTTGAAGGGACTGGAGGCAATCTGAAAGAGTGATTAATGTCATTCCTGATACAAATGAAAACCCTCATAATGTGTCCAATTCAGTTTCGTATGAAATGTACAATTGAATAACTTTGTGCATAAGCTTCGGTTTAATTATTGTTTATGAAAGTGTTTGGTCTGGAAAACTTGACGACGTAGATGTTTTGCCTTGGTCATAACACACAAAACAGTCTATAAAATCATTTTAGAATTATTTTAATTTTAGAATTTTGTAATTCTTGGTTTCAAGAAACTCGTTACTCAATGAGTGATACAAACAGTCTTAATCTGTTTCCCACAGCAATTAAAAGGCTCGTTCAGTTCTGAGAACACACTGAGTAGCATCATAATAGCATGACGTGGTGTCATAATAAAGCATGACGTGATGTCATAATACCTGGTTGTGATGTCATAATACCAGAAAGTGATGTCATGATAGAAACAACCAAATGAAAATATAAATGAAGCAGTCTGATTGGTTCAGTGATAAAAATTGGACCAATGAAAGCAGTTAATTTAAAGCTCATTACATTCTCAGAACACACTGAGGTTTTACTGGACATTGAGTAATGAGGTTCTTGAAACCCAGAAACACAAAATTCTTATAATAAAATAATTCTAAAAATGATTTAATAGACTGTTACAAATGTATAAGAGCCTTGAAGCATATGAATGAATGTACAACAAAAGACTAAACTATTTCATTAACAATAATTACATCTTACAAATTATGGGCCATGTTTAGTACATACGCATGTTGAATGTGACACTAAAACACAAATTGTATTTGGATTGACACCTATAATGCTTCCATGTCGCATCATGTCCATTTAGGAGAATTACATGTACGCGAGTGTTTATATTACTTATTGGTCAGCCCTCCTACACTGAACGTTATTTTTCAGCATGTATACAGAATGATGTAACACGACTGGTCTACACCAGTACGTACAATACCATATTTGGTGGGCAGACCATTGAGAATGGGGATGAGTCGCTTCCCTATCTACCTCTAGACCAGGTAAGGTTTCATACACTGTAGGTCTCACTACTCACTGCATTTATACTATGTTGGCCTATATGAATAATGTTTACTGGGCCATTCTGAACAGGAAGTTTCCAAGCTAAAATTACTTTTTTATGAAACGCATCAAACTGTACAAAATCCGGTATGTTGACTAGGCTTGTTTGTTTTTAATTTGAGTGGTGTCCTCCAGTGCACTATTATTGGCTTCAACTCCACAGAGTTTGGACCAGAATTCCTACCCTTCTTCAACAACTATAATAATGTTGGTTTTAGTGTCGTCTGATAGCTGCACATCCAATTTCAGACTGTTCATCTCACCTACAACAACAGTGATCATACTTGTCGGCAATTATTAAAAATATTTAAAACCGAAGAACACACTACTACTTGTTATGGCCTAAAAATTATCCTACTGTGTGGGTTTCAAGGGAGCTAACTGTGTAGTGAGCCTGTATCTTATAAATGAAAGTATATTTCCGAGTTACTCGTCCTACGTAATGTTTGAATGGTCAGATTGGTAAATTGTTCCAGAATTTATCTGAATTTCTACGACATCAAAGAGCACTTTTTATGGCGAGCGGACGAGTGTAATTTTCAGTCCCATGATACACCGGTATGAAGGCTGCTGTCCAAAAGTGTATATAGGACATGCACTGTGTTCACTTTATACACGGGCGCTCTTTATACAGTGCATGTTAAAATAATCCTCTGGCGTCCAGTATAATTTTCATAATGGGACTCCTCAAGATTAAAAAAAATCAAGATTGCCATGTGCCCCATTAACTGTTACACAGGAGTAAAAATGTGTCTTCATTAATTTGAGATGTATTGAGCACTTCCCAAATCACAAATTTACGGTGAAGTCCAAAGATGAGGATTGCGATTACATATTGAGTATACATATGTAAATAATGATCATGTGATGGTTTTTAACCAATAAATGGCAGTTAAAGGTTATCAGTTGTAATATTCATTTAAATTTAACATTTTAAATTATCAAAAAGACAATCAGTCAACTGTAACAATGCATTTTTCCCGCCCATTACAGCATCCAGATCACTATTCCAGGACAAAAAGTATTGCAGAGCAGACAGTTCTAGCTGCGGATGGAAGTAGGACAGATGGTGGCAAGATACTGCACACATGTGCTGTACGTCTGGCAGCTGTGTATGGTCCTGGGGAACAACGACATATACCTAGGATTGTGGTATGTATGGTTCATTTACCTAGGATTGTGGTGTGTATAGTCTCGATCATCCAGACCTCTCGCGAGACTTCTCTCAAAGAAGTCCACACGATGGTCTGGAGTAAAACTTCTTCAAAATTTGTGACATCAAAACGAGGTCTGTACAAAAAAAAATATCACCTTCCGCTGATTGGTCAACTTCAGGTTGTTATGGGTATCTATGGAAATTACCACCTACGTCACGACGGCGTCAACAATTACGTGACATCGAAAAATTACCGCAAACAAAGTCAGCGGATCTTGATTAATGCTAAAAATTAAATTTTAAACATTCTGCAATATAGATTATATTATGTTTTTAGAGAAACTACAAAAAACGTTTATTGTATATTTAATAAGGACGTGAAACTAATGTTGTGCGTAATACAATGTGCACTTTGATGTTGCGGTCAAAATGACGTCGCTTCGCATTCTGTTTTGACGTTTGGCACTTCCGCTAAAATGGCAGCTGACATACCTTGTATGTAATATAGTTTCTTGACAACATTTTCGACTTTTTGGAGGAGAGTAGTTTTT
Organism: Cyrtodaria siliqua; assembly: GCA_037043455.1. NCBI lineage: Eukaryota > Metazoa > Mollusca > Bivalvia > Adapedonta > Hiatellidae > Cyrtodaria > Cyrtodaria siliqua. The sequence continues at coordinate 188,159 of JAWPHD010000410.1, read as the reverse complement.
CGGACAGCTTGTGTATTTGGTCAAACTATTTTACAGAGCTTTTCTTGATAGCAACCAGGCACCTATGAATGTGGTAGATAAAATACAATGTGGTATACATTATCTAGAGTACATTATCTAACATTCAGTGTGCTATTTTCCAGTCCAGACACTATTGTGACCATTGTGGGCACTCCACAGTTAAATGTACATTTCTCAATCATCAAACCCATGACAAGCTCTTAGCCTAAATCCTTTAGCAAAAATAAATCACATCATTGTGTCATACATTTCTTAGAAGACAATAAAATTACCCATGTTTCCATACCAAATAAAAGTATCAAAAAGCATTTTCTGTACAACTTTAGTCCCATTTCTTTAAGATTACCCCACCCCTTAAAACATGCTAAAAATGCAATTTTAGCAATATTTCAAATGTTAATAAATAAAAATAAAAAAAATTCCTACACATATCAGGGTCATGTCTGCACTCATAATGCTCTTGCATATCAGGAAATGCTAAATTTTACATACCTAATCCGGCATTTTAAAAAGTTATTCCATGCTGATCAGCCATTTTACCTACTTTTAGGAAGTTTTTGATTGGTTCACATTTTTCTATGTATAGCCTCCAAAAAACACAAAGAATGCATATTCCAATACACCAAAATAAACTTAGAAGTACTCAAAACTGAAAACAACATCAAACATGTGCTTCATAATTATTATAAAGACCATCCATGGACCTAAAAGATGCTTAGTTGATTTCTTTCTCATTTACACCATGGACATTCATGCGAAACTGAGGAGTGCCCCCTTAAGGGAAAGTTGTCCATTAAACAAATTTGAAACGCCCCTTTTTCCATTTCGCGAATTTATTCCGGACGTCTTGACATACGAATTATTGCGATTGTCCAAAAATTGGCCTAACAGCACCTTTTTAAGATAGCACTGAAATAGCCTTTTTAACAGCTTTTTTGCAAACTTTTTTCTTTCGGTCTGTTTTTGTTCCATAACATGAAAAAGGTCTGAAATGTGCAATCAGAAGTCATTTCCACTCTTAAAAGTTGCCTCCTATAACCCGATTTATATAAAGCCGCTATAATACGCGTTTTTTTTTTATTTTAACGAGACACGACATAATGACGTCACGCCACATGCTATTCTATGTTTAACGTCATCTTACTATGACATCAAAATACCACAGCAACCAGTACTTAAACGGGACATTACCATTAGCAAACTGTCAATATAATGAAACAGTGTTAAGGCAAACCCGAGAATTACACCAATGGTTAGTTTTTAAATGGCATAAAGCCCACCTTAAACTTAGAAAATCCTACTAAAATTGCCAACCGCAAGACACATGGGATCTTGAGATATCGCAAGTTAGTTATCTCACGATAAGTTGCGATACATCTTGAAAAATTGTAAGATATATCTCAATTTATTTTGAGATATCAATGACTCAAGACACATTGAGATAATTATCTCAAAACAACTTAATATATCTCAAGACAGTTATCTCAAGATAAATTGAGATATATATTGAGATATCTTAGGATTAATTGAGATATCTCAATACAAATATCTCAATATAAATTGAGACATCTCAAGATAAGATGTGATATCTCAACATGGAGTATCTCAAGATAAATTAGACATATATTGAGATATCTCAAGATACATTGCATCGCGGAGTATTACAATATACATATTTTACTCAGTTGTTCATAATCTGGGTTTCGTAGCAATGCGGGTTTGCCTTATCGACAAATTACATTCTAACCGAAGTAGTTCTCTTCGCAAACAAACCGAATGGTAACAAACTTTGAAAATATGTTGAAATACAGACAAAAAATCCTTCATTTGACTGTTTTAGTAAAAAGGTTGGACCCTTAAGGGGGCACTCCACAGTTTAATGTACATTTCTCAATCATCAAACCCATGACAAGCTCTTAGCCTGAATCCTTGAGCAAAAATAAATCACATCATCATTGTGTCATACATTTCTTAGAAGACAATAAAATTATCCATGTTTCCATACCAAATAAAAGTATCAAAAAGCATTTTCTGTACAACTTTAGTCCCATTTCTTTAAGATTAACCCACCACTTAAAACATGCTAAAAATGCAATATTAGCAATATTTCAAATGTCAATAAATAAAAAAAAAAAAAATTCCTACACATATCAGGGTCATGTCTGCACTCATAATGCTCTTGCATATCAGGAAATGCTAAATTTTACATACCTAGTCCGGCATTTTAAAAAGTTATTCCATGCTGATCAGTGAAAATCAGCCATTTTACCTACTTTTAGGAAGTTTTTGATTGGTTCACATTTTTCTATTTATAGCCTCCAAAAAACACAAAGAATGCATATTCCAATACACCAAAATAAACTTAGAAGTACTCAAAACTGAAAAAAACATCAAACATGTGCTTCATAATTATTATAAAGACCATCCATGGACCTAAAAGATGCTTAGTTGATTTCTTTCTGATTTACACCATGGACATTCAAGCGAAACTGAGGAGTGCCCCCCATTACATTCAAGATACGTGTCTCCGGATTGCGCTTGTTCTGTATTTGTTGTCGGAGGGACTTTAAACCTAAGAACGACACACACACACACGTGTGCTATTTGCATTCTTCACCATCTTGTCTCATTTCCTGCATTTAATTTCAGAATTATATAGAGCAAGGTTTATTTAGTATTATCTACAAGACAGACACCCTACAAGATTTCCTGCATGTAGACAATCTGACCCAGGCCCATGAACTTGCTGGCCAGGCACTGACTGAAAAAAAGAGTTTTGTCGCTGTAAGTTCGGTAACTTTTTATCTGACAGTATCTCTAGGTAACTATGGGGATAAACATCTTCATGAGGATGGCAGGCAATTGTTGGCCGGATGTGGGGGTAAACCGGAAGTCATGTCTGTAGTAGATCACTTTCTCATCTACAAAACTATGCCTGATCAAGGAATCAATCTCTCATCTTGCAAACTAAGTCCAGTCAAAGAATCAATCTGGGATTGCATTTGTGAGAGAGGTCAACTGCTAATATTTCATGAGGAGAAACATAACGTCTTGTGCTAAACTTGACGTTCAGCTATGATAGACTTCTTAACACAACATTGTCATTAAACAGCTCTTTGTTGTATCCAAGGGATACTCCAAATGATCACACTCCCTAATTTATCGAATATTTAAAGTCGCTATTCTGCCAGGAAAGGGCGGTTTTTACAACAGCTGTACACTGCTTCTAAGCCTTCTATCCATAAGGTATATAGGTAACTTACATATGTTGAGAATCCGAGATCCGACCTCTATATCCACTCTATCAGCCACTCTATTGTTATCATTGCCGAAACATAGAATTATGAGTTGCCAACTCTTTAATTCATTTTACACATTTTCTTAATTGGCACACATTCATTATTGTATGACCTCAACACTTAAAGTTTGGAAGAACGGTTTTGTAGTGTAATTTGGCAGTTTAGTATTAAATACATTAAAGGAGGCAATCTGGAAGAATTTTAGATTTCTGTCCATATAAATAAAATAAACCTACTTTAGTTTCATATAAAGGCACATATTCGCAGCATTGAGTGCCATATTCTGTCATTAACCAGGTTTTCTTTTAACTCTGGTTAATATTATATTGGCGTATGTCGTTTGGTGGGCGTGCGGCATCAAACTTTTAGTTTCCGCTCAATAACTTTTGTTAGGAAAGAGGTATTGCGATGAAACTAAGTGTGTAGGTACCTTATATGGAAAAGTAGCGTGGGATTGCATTTGGGATCACTGGGGTCAAGGTCACTGTTACTAAAAAGAGAAAAACAGTTTATACTCAATAACTTTAGTTGCGAATGAGATATTGCAACGAAACTTGCTTTGTAAGTACCTTATACGGAAAGAAAGCTTGGGATTTCATTTGGGGTCACTGGGGTAAAGGTCACTGTTACTGGAAAAAACAGGAAAAAAAAATGTTTCTGCTCAGTAACTTAAGTAAGGAATGAGATATTAGAATGAAACTTGCTGTGAAGGTAGCTTATATCAAAAGGGAGTTTGGGATTGCATTTGGGGTCACTGGGGTCAAGGTCATTGTTACTCAAAATAGAAAAAAAAACAGTTTCTGCTCAATAACTTTAGTTGGGATTGAGATATTGGAACGAATCTTGCTGTGTAGGTACCTTATAAGGAAAGGAAGCTTGTCATTGCATTTGGGGGTCACGGAGATCAAGGTCAAGGTCACTGTTACTAAAAATAGAAAAATGGTTTACGCTCAATGACTTAAGTAAGGAATGAGCTATTAGAATGAAACTTGATGTATAGGTAGCTTATATCAAAAGTAAGTTTGGGATTGTATTTTGGGGTCACTGGGGTCAAGGTCATTGTTACTTAAAATAGAAAAACGGTTCCACTCAATAACTTTACTTGGGAATGAAATATTGGAACGAAACATGCTGTGTAGGTACCTTATATGGAAAGGAAGATTGGCATTGCCTTTGGGGTCACTGAGGTCAAGGTCACTGTTACTAAAAAATAGAGAGAAAAACGATTTACGCTCAGTTACTTAAGTTACGAATGAGATATTGCAACGAAACTTGCTGTGTATGTAGCTTATATTTGCCTTACTAAAAAATCTTTTGTTTTTTTACAGTCCTCGTTTACTGTGTATGCATTTATGTTTGTGATTTAAATGTTATTCTATTTATTCTGTATTGTACACTGTTGTTATCACTTAAGTATAGAATTAAAACAACTTAATTATGTAATTTGCTGTTGTTGATTTTTGTAAAAAAAAGAAAGCCTTTTGTTTCTTCTTTTTCATCTTACTAGCACTTTAATAGCATTTCAGATTGTGTTTAATTATTGTTTATGAAAAAGTGTTGTCTGGAAAACTTGCTGTCAGGATTGGAGAGGTTGTTTTTTTTGGGGTGTTTTTAGCTCTACTGATCAGAGATCAGCAGAGCTTATGCCGTGGTGCGGCGTCCGTCCATCCGTCCGTCTGTCCGTTAACTTTTATTTATAGCGACTACTCCTCTGAAACTACTGGATGGATATTCATACAACTTTACAGAAATGTTGCCCATGAAGTCTAGTTGATCCTAGCAAAAATTCATGTTGATGTGAAATCCAAGATGGCTGCCAAAGCTAAAAATAGATTTTTTAAATTCAAGTTTGTAGCGACTACTTCTTGAAAACTATAAGTGATATTGATATGGGACTTTTTCTAAAATGATCAGCATGACATGATGTTGGTCCTTGTCGAAAATCGTTTTGATTTGACGTTAAACATGGCTGCCAGCGGCCATCTTTGTTTACATAGAGTTATATAATGAAAACTTGTAGCGACTACTCCTCTGAAACTACTTGACGGATTTTCATGAAACTTCACAGGAATGTTGCTCTTGATGTCTTAATGATCCTAGCAAAATTTCAGGTCGGCCGGAAATTCAAGATGGCCGCCACGGCTAAAAATAAATTTTCAAAATACAAGTTTGTAGCGACTACTTCTTGAAAACTATAAGTGATATTGATATGGGACTTTTTCTAAAATGATCAGCATGACATGATGTTGGTCCGTATCAAAAATCGTTTTGATTCGACGTTAAACGTGGCTGCCAGCGGCCATCTTTGTTTACATAGAGTTATATAGTAAAAACTTGTAGTGACTACTCCTCTAAAACTACTTGGCGGATTTTCATGAAACTTTACAGGAATGTTGCTCTTAATGTCTAATTGATCCTAGCAAAATTTCAGATCGACAAGAAATTCAAGATGGCTGCCACAGTTAAAAATAGATTTTTAAAAAATAAGTTTGTAGCAACTACTTCTTGAAAACTATAAGTGATATTGATATGGGACTTTTTCTAAAATGATCAGCATGACATGATGGTTATCCGAGTCGAACATTATTTTGATTCGACATTAAACTTGGCTGCCAGTGGCCATCTTTGTTTACATAGAGTTATATAATGAAAACTTGTAGCGACTACTCCTCTGAAACAACTTGACGGATTTTCATGAAACTTCACAGAAATGTTGCTCTTGATGTCTAATTGATCCTAGTAAAATTTCAGGTCGGCCGGAAATTCAAGATGGCCGCCAAGGCTAAAAATAGATTTTCAAAATACAAGTTTGTAGCGACTACTTCTTGAAAACTATAAGTGATATTGATATGGGACTTTTTCTAAAATGATCAGCATGACATGATGGTTATCCGAGTCGAACATTATTTTGATTCGACATTAAACATGGCTGCCAGTGGCCATCTTTGTTTACATAGAGTTATATAATGAAAACTTGTAGCGACTACTCCTCTGAAACTACTTGACGGATTTTCATGAAATTTCACAGAAATGTTGCTCTTGATGTCTTATTGATCCTAGCAAAATTTCAGATCGGCCGGAAATTCAAGATGGCCACCATGGCTAAAAATAGATTTTCAAAATGCAAGTTTGTAGCGACTACTTCTTAAAAACTATAAGTGATATTGATATGGGACTTTTTCTAAAATGATCAGCATTACATGATGTTGGTCCTTGTCAAAAATCATTTTGATTAGATGTTAAACATGGCTGTCAGTGGCCATCTTTGTTTACATAGAATTTTATAATGAAAACTTGTAGCGACTACTCCTCTGGAACTACTTGACGGATTTTCATGAACTTCACAGGAATGTTGCTCTTGATGTCTAATTGATCCTAGCAAAATATCAGGTCGGCCGGAAATTCAAGATGACCGCCACGGCTAAAAATAAATTTTCAAAAAACAAGTTTGTAGCGACTACTTCCTGAAATCAAAATCAATCAGTAGAGCTTCAAGGTCATTGACCTCTTGTTTTTGTAAATCTTTATTAATCCATTCGAGGCATTACCACTTTGAAGTGAATTCACGATGACCATCACAGCTAAAAATAGGTGTTGGTGAAAATCTCACGTCTTGTGCTTCCCCGGATGTAAGGCCAGGATGAAAATAACCACTTTCATTGCTTCTGCGCTTAAGGTGACACACGGCAATCTTGGAGTATTTATCAAGTGTTAAAATTTTCATTTTGACTTCAAACATACTTAATACATAGAGTTGATTTTTTTGTTTCATTGCATTATTATTATATTATCTACGAGTGATGTTTTTGTTTCAGGCTGGTCAGGCATATTTTATTTCGGACGAGGCTCCTATAAATACATTCAAGTTCTTTCAGCCATTGGTAAGTGTAGAGAACTTTATAATTCGGGATAACAACCACTAATTTTTTTTATTATTTACATATTTTGATAACTGCTACATATGTACCATCATGATGACAAGGCATATTAAAACAATGGTGCTTTGGGTAGAGTTCTCTTTAGGTCCCCTAACTGGGTCAGTTGTTGTGTTGTATTCAGATAATGAATCTTGCATACAGTGGTCATGCCATTGTTAAGTAAACTCATTGATTGTATATGTATACTCCAACATAAAACTTTCATGCATAAAATTAAATTCTGAAAATATTTGATTTAGAATAGAATTGATATGGTGTTGTAGCACCCGTTACATTGAGTGAATCATTTCCTGGTAATCTAACCCAGCCATTGAATAATTTATTTATTACATTTCAATATTTCTTGATATTTATTTGTGATTGTTAGTCGGACCATTTGTCTCAATTTCATAAATTCTATAAAAACTTAATTTCTTTCAGTGTTAGTTAAAAGTCAGTTCTTCAAGATTTAGTTGAAAAATGTATGTGATTATGCATTTCATTTCTGCCAGAAATTCTGATCTTTCACCTATATAAATATAATACTAGTATAACAACTGACTTGCGTGTTCATTACAGATAGAAGGCCTTGGGTACCCAATGCCCAGTGTCAGATTGCCGATATCCCTCATTTACTTCATAGGTGAGTATTATTATGACCAAATTTGAATTGAAGGTTTCTTGAAATCTTGTAAGTTCTACAGTGAGCAAAATTTATTGTCACCACATGATCTAGATTCCTGTAATATGATAAATACACAAGCAGATTTACGACACTTGTGTGATATATTTTCAGCATTCCTGACTGAGTGGATACACTATGTTATCTCAGGTGTCTACAACTTCCAGCCTCTACTCACACGTACAGAGGTAAATACTTTACTTCTATTAGTTAATGAAACATTTACTTGTCAGTTGTACCAAATACATGTAAATTGTTTTCGCTAAAATGGAAGGCTAGGGGAAACATTGACATTTAGATAAAGAAAACTTCCGTGTGGGCGGGAACTTATCCAAAATCGATTAGGGAATTATAAAGTTCATTTGCTCCGGGAAATTTAACCATATCTTAATTTCAGAATATTTTGCTCCAATATTCCACATCCTGGAATTGACATAAAATACAAGTCCCTATTTTAAAATCATACAATTCCTCTGGTTACGCAGGTACTCAGGTATCTGTGTATTGAGTACAGTGTATTGAGTACAGTGTATTGAGTACAGTGTATTGAGTGCAGTGTATTGAGTACAGTGACACTGTGTATTAAGTACATTGTATTGAGTGCAGTGTATTGAGTACAGTGTCTTGCATACAGTGTATTGAGTACACTGTATTGAGTGCAGTGTATTGAGTGCAGTATATCGAGTGCAGTGTATTTAGTAGAGTATATTGAGTTCAGTGTATCGAGTGCAGTATATAGAGTGCAGTGTATCAAGTGCAGTGTATTTAGTAGAGTATATATATTGAGTGCAGTGTATCGAGTGCAGTGTATTTAGTAGAGTATATTGAGTAGTGTGAATTGAGTACAGTGTATTGAGTACAGTGTATTGAGTGCAGTGTATCGAGTGCAGTGTATCGAGTGCAGTATATAGAGTGCAGTGTATCGAGTGCAGTGTATTTAGTAGAGTATATATATTGAGTGCAGTGTATCGAGTGCAGTGTATTTAGTAGAGTATATTGAGTACAGTGAATTGAGTACAGTGTATTGAGTACAGTGTATAGAGTGGAATGCTAGGTTCTCGGGTACAAACTCATTACATGTTACTTGTGGTTAAAATAGTACTGTTGTAATATACACTACTCAACCTTTATAATCGGTCACCCAGGTTTTTTGAAAATAACACTAATATTAAAAACTGGAAATAACCGAAACACATACCAATATTTTATTAAGTTTATCAACAAGGCTTTAGTCCAATCAAGGCAGATTAAGTTTTTTAAATCGCTAGCGATATTTGTTAAACGACGCCAGTTCAAATTTCAAATGAAAATCTGATTTATTAAAAAATATATAATTCTTTGGAGAGTGACCGATTATAAAAGTTGAGTAGTGTATATGCTATTTTGTGCAGAAACAAGTACGCAGATATATACAAGATCATTTGTAAATTCATCATGATGTTTGAAATAAACAAAAATGTGTTTGCTTGATGTAGATTACAATGTGTGTATGTCTGTGAAAAATTGGGTGCATTACATGGGAGGATATTATTTATATAGGAATCGCCTTTTAAGTACATCCACTCCATATTTATATAGGAATCGCCTTGTAAGTACATCCACTCCATATTTATATATGAATCGCCAGAGTTTTGTCCAATCAATCTTTTAATTTCTATAGATAATTTCTCTTAGGCTCATATGGCGATTGTGACAAGACTTCACAAGGATCATATCCAACCAGCTGTATCTCTGTTCTCCACCTTTAAAGTCAGAATATGCTTATTGTTAACCTTAACGGAGATGATATAGACTTTGTGTCAAGTATTTTTGTATAATATTACCGTCAAATTTGCACTAAATCTCCTGATGTACACAGTCATTAATAGAAACAACTCATCGTACGCTTCGTTCAATAGGCACACTGACTTTTAAACTCTTGTGTTTACATAAACAATACCTGTGCTAAAAATAGACCATTTAGATCTGCACACTTCCTGTGTTGTGCTCAGCGTCGGCGCAGCATGTCGGGGATACAGCGTAATTAGTACACAAATATTTTTATTCAGCATAGCATGTACAGTTTAATTTTATTCAATTTATTTGTTTGCGTAATTCTCTGTAACGCTTCCTAGTGCTTCGTCAGCTGTTTCAGCTCATGTTTTAATAAGCATATTCTGCCTTTAACAGCCATCTTCTCTTTGTAGGTATACAAGACGGGTATCACACATTACTTTAGCACAAAGAAGGCACAAGAAGAGCTGGGATACAAACCGACCATTCACAATGACATATCACAAGTAGTCCAGCACTACATCAATACCGGACACAAGAAACAAACCAGGGGACAATCCACGTTCACATACTGCCTTGTCAACTTAGTTTTCGCTGTCATATTTGCCGTGTTGATAATGTCCTGTTTACCACTTGTAAAATGATTAATGTATTTTTCCTAGTCTTTGTTAGGCAATGTTTATGAGTTCTTTTAACCCTTAGCCTGGTAAGCAGGGTTCTCAATAACTTTTGTTTGAACAGGCCTTTTTGAAAAAGTAACAGGTCTAAAATTTTGAAATTGAGCGCGTCATTTCCTGCATTTTGGGCTATTTTGAATGCCTTTTAAATCACACTTTCTAGTGCAATTTTATAAGCAATATTCCTCTATATGCAGATACAAGTACTGCAGTGCAGTAGTTGTATCTGTATTTAGAGGTAGTGCAGTATGTTGACTATTATATTTATTTACCAAACTTCAACATCACATATCCATTTGAAAATTGTATTCTGAACTATCCATATAACTACAAAATTCAACAACAAATACTTTCCATTATCTCTACAAAGTTCAATAACACATACTATCCATTTTGCTGTCCTCATCTTTTTTTTTTTTTTTTTCTTTTTTTTTAACGATTTTGAACCGGCCCAAATGCCATTCTTATTGAGAACCCTGGGTAAGGGCTACTACAATAGCATCCTTTGTAAACTCAGATCAGCCCTTGAGTTACTCTTTAAATTCTAAATTAATATCTTTTGGGATTAATACTGGTGTTGGTCAAATCAAAAGTCTGGACCTTTATAATTGGGCTTGACATGTAGGCCATGGCCTTCTAGTTATATGTGTTTGTCCTGCCAGTTTGAATGACAATGACAGAGACAGTACAGTTATATAGTGTTAGTACTGTATGATCACACAATCGCCACACCTTTTTTTGCGCCTCACTGCAACTGTTGCATTGGAAGTTGACATATTTTCACTGTATTGGCCAAAGATGAGCTTATGCAGTAGTATTAAGTTTGTTTTAACTACATTCATGATGCATACTGTGAAAATGTGTCTGTTTTTGTTTTTTTTGCCAGATATTATGTTGATTTCTAGTCTATTGACATATCGATCGAAGAAAGATTTGCAATTTAAATTCTGTTTTTACATAGAACTGTGTTTGAATGCTTAATAGTATTAAAGAAATTATCCCGCCTAATAATGGCTAAATTACACTACACAGATCATATAATAATGTAAATATGCCGATTAAAAGTATAGTTTTATTCAAGGGTTCTTTAAAATAACTGATTGAATATACCTGAAATGAATTATGAGTTGGTAGCTCTTAATTCGAAACTTCAGTTTTGGGGTTTAGCCTGACTGGTTCCATTTCCAGCGTATTTATAGAGTTTGGATTCTCAAAATATGTAAGTTGTAATATATACCTTGTATCGTCAGTAGGTTTAGAAACAGTGTACGTCTGTTGTGAAATTCGGCTGTTGTTGGCGGGATAGCTACTTTAAGTTTGTTTTAACTGTATATTCACGATACATACTGTGAAAATGTATCTGTTTCTGATGCCAGATATTATGTTGATTTCTAGTCCATTGACATTCCAATTGAAAGATTTGCGATTTAAATTCTGTTTTTACATAGAACTGTGTTTGAATGCTCTAATTTTAATAGAAACAAATCCATGTAGCGGTACATCTGTGAGATTCATTTGGATTGGTCTGTCTATGTGTCTATTTGGGGTCACTGGGATCAAAGTCACTGTTACTAAAAATAGAAAAACTTTCCGCTCAGTAACTTTTGTTAGGAATGAGGTATTGCGATGAAACTTGCTATGTAGGTAGCTTATATGAAAATGAAGTTTGGGGTCAGGGTCAAGGTCACTGTTGCTAAAAATAGAAAAACATTTTCCTCTCGATAACTTTAGTTGGGAATGAGATATTTGAATGAAACTTGCTATGTAGGTACCATATATGTAAAGGAAGCTTAGGATTGCATTTGGGGTCTCTGAGGTCAAATTCAAGGTCATTGTTGCTAAAAAAACGGTTTCTGCTCGAAATACCTGGTTTTCGTGGCATTTTCACGTTTCTTGTTTATTTGACTATTATACCTCAGCAAAAGGCATACCCTCTAACAGAAGACTTCATTATTATATAAAGATTAGGTAAGACAGTCATATTATTTTCCCAATTCTGCATTTTTCTGCATATTTAGCACCTACATAACCTTTTAACTATCAGTTACAAAAAACAACAAAAAACATTGTTAATAATTTCGAAAATATTTATGACAATCGTTTTCTACCTTATGCTTACTTTATGATATAATTTTCACCAAATTTGTTCTCTTGTTGTTAGCAAAGACTGCCTAACTTTCTTCTCCATATATTTTTGTTAACCTTTGGCTTACAGTTCTAGTTTAATTGTTACTGCCACTTATAATCATAGTTTTCAAATTGTATTTATAACATATTTATCTGTGCAGTTTATTTTGTTTCATATTAAAATGTTTGTATGTTGATTGATAGACACTTTTTCACTGCATTACGTGGTCCCGCCTTAATTCCATTAAGCGATTGGAACGCTTGTATTCATTACATGGTCCGAGTATTACCTTTCTTCAAGAAGTGAAAACGGGGTTGGCTGGGGTATGAAATAAAACCTTAATTTCAGCTTAAAACATTTGCATATTGTAAAATTAAAACATTTAATAGGTAATTTTAAACAGGTTATAACACTTTTGCAGTAAAAATAAATAAGATTAAACGTGTTTTATTGTCGAAATATCTGTTGTAAAGTCCTGCTAATATAATCATTGTCATCGCTTAATGGATGGAATTAAAGCGGGACCACGTAATGTAGCAGGATTTTATAACGGATATTTTGACAATAAGCATGTTTAAAAACATTGTTTTACTGAAAAAATGCGATAACCTGTTTAAAATTACCTATTAAATGTTTTAATTTTACAATATGCAAACTTTTTAAACCGAAAGTAAGGTTTTATTTTATACCCCAGCCTTCTTGGAGAAGGGGTTGGATGGGGTATGAAAGTTAATACTCGGACCACGTAATGGTATTGGCCAACGATGAGCTTATGCAGTAGTATTAAGGTCGTTTTAACTACATTCATGATGCATACTGTGAAAATGTGTTGTTTTATTTTGCCAGATATTATGTTGATTTCTAGTCCATTGACCATATCAATTGAAGAAAGATTTGCAATTTAAATTTCGTTTTTACACAGAACTGTGTTCAGCTCTAATTTTCAAACGAACAAATCCATGTAGCGGTACATGTTCTGTCGATGTGCCGATACATATGCATGTATTATTTCCCCTTGTTCATTCATTGAATCGTGCCAGATTTAATTTGTTATTTAATCAAGCCCCGTGTTGTTCCAGGCTGTTGCCCCATGTGTGGTTCCGGGGTGGTCCTTGAGGACCAAGATTTGATATCGCTAACCCGGGCACTGGGTAACCCTTACATGATCGTAAGAGGCGTCTTTTATATAGGGTTTTTGACAAATGATGTTTCTGTAACTCTGTTTCTCGATGGGTTGTAATGTTTCTGAATCCATGTCTCGTGTTTTAATCTGGATGTAACGGAGGCTTGGAATCAGAATGCAAACCATATCTGGCATGGTAACCATATTGTGTTGTGGTGACGCAGATCAGTTCAGCATATCTGGCATGGTAACCATATTGTGTTGCGGTGATGCAGATCAGTTCAACATATCAGGCATGATAACCATAAAGATTTGCAATTTAAATTCTGTTTTTACATAGAACTGTTTGAATGCTCTAACTTTCATACAAACAAATCCATGTAGCGGTACATATGTGAGATTCAGTTAGATTGGTCTGTCCGTGTGTCCGATACATGTTTGTATTATTCCCCTTGCATGATCGTAAGAGGCTTCTTTTGTATAGGTTTTTTATCAAATGATGTTTCTGTAACTCTGTTTCTCGATAGGTTGTAATGTTTCTGAATCCATGTCTCATGTTTTTATCTGGATGTAACTGAGGCATGGAATGGGAACGTAAAGCATATCTGGCGTGATAACCATATTGTGTTGTGGTGGCGCTGATCAGTTCTGTCATTTATATTGTGTTCTTATGTTTCTCAAAATTATAATTATATATTATTATCAATTGCTATTTTGATATACTTGAATCACGTTTGCTTAAATCAACAAAAAAGTCAGGCCGATTAAGTTTTTCATGAGAGATTATTTAAAATAAATTATTTTTTTAATGAGCATTGTTGTAGTTGTTATTATAATTCACCCCATAATGGAGTGTGTATTTGTGAGGGAGAGGTACATGACCTTCACTGAGATAATTTGTATGACCATGACGGGAGACCTTCACTGAGATAATTCACCTATAATAGAGTGTGTAATGGAGAGGGGGAGGTAGATGAAATCTTCACGAAGATAATCACTCCTAAAGGGTGTAAGAGATAGGTGGAGAGAGATAGATGGGACCTTCACTGAGCTAATTCACCCATAATAGAGTGTGTAATAGAGATACTAATAGATAGATGGGACCTTCACTGAGCTAATTCACCCATAATAGAGTGCGTAATAGAGATACTAATATATAGATGGGACCTTCACTGAGATAATTCACCCATAATAGAGTGCATAATAGAGATACTAATAGATAGATGGGATCTTCACTGAGATAATTCACCCATAATATAGTGTGTAATAGAGATACTAATAGATAGATGGGATCTTCACTGAGATAATTCACCCATACTATATAATGTGCATACCTGTCAAGTCTCACGCATTGGGCGTGAGACACACGCAATTTTGTGTCAAGTCACGCTCGCACTCATTCTACATTCCCACGCTCTGCGATATTTTTAATGATTTAGTGTATTTTATACTAAAACTCGATAAAATTTAGTATAGTTTAACCAGAATTTCAGTATTGCTTCCGTATATTATGTGACTTGAATTCAATTAAAATATATGATCATATGAACAGTATTACGAGTATACATCTATGCTAAAATTCAACCAAAGACCCTCTAGGTCTTCAGGGGGTTTCACCCCACTGACCCCCTAACCAAGGGTCAGCCGGCACTTGGATCCCATCTCACTCTTGCCTTCCATTGGGCCTTGACTGCTATGAGTGTAATGGAGACAGGGAAATGGGACCTTAAACCTTGGGAGTTATAAATATGATATATAAGCTGACCTTGTTTTAAGGAGTTATAATATGGTAAATATAAGTTGCCCTTAATGTGAGGAGTTATAATTATAGTATATATAAGCTGACCTTATTTTGAGGAGTTATAATTATGGTATATATAAGTTGACCTTATTTTGAGGAGTTATAATGATAGTAAATATAAGCTGACCTTATCTTGAGGAGTTATAGAATATATAAGCTGACCTTATTTTCAAGGAGTTATAATTATGGTAAAGATTAGTTGACCTTATTTTGAGGAGTTAATGTAAATATAAGTTGACCTTATTTTGAGGAGTTAATGTAAATATAAGTTCTGGGTCCGATCGAAAACCTTGGATATCAAACGATATTTGAAATTTTTTTCAGTTTAAGCCATTTGTACAAATCATGTTGTAAACCAAGGTTTTTATCTGAGAACTTACATTTTTAAACGAGAACATAGGTTCTCGAGTGAGAACTAAAGTTTTTGAGTGCCATTTGCACAAACAAGATGAGAACCTTGGTCTTACCGAGCGGTAACCTATGTCCTCAAATGAGAACTTAGGTTCTGTGACGATTGTTGAAACGGCTTGCCATAGTAAACCTATATAATAAACATATGCCTGTATTCTCATAATGAGAATCATATAAAAGGAGCTATGTATAATTCTCATACAAAACGTTTCATATGATTGGAGTTTTATATAATTTTTGTTTTAGAATAAATTCATTAAACATTTCGTTTTGAACAAATATCTGTCAACTTTTGTATGATTCTCATATGATGCCTATATGAATATTATATTAAAAGTTTTATATCAGAATCATGAACTGCTCCTTTTATACAAGAAGAGAACACTACATTTCATCAACTTTTTATTGAAAATACATATCTATATGTTTCACAAACACTTTTAAACATTCGTATTTTCACAGAGAAAAGCTAATAAAGCTCGCAATCGATGATGGCTCTCGTAGCACAGGGAAATTTGGCGATGAAAAGTTTATTGTTCAAAACATCTTAGAGGTAAAATAGACCGACTATCTGAATGAGCATCTGATACTACAACTGGTCCTACAACCCCCGCTACTGCTGCATTCCAGCCGACATGAAGGTTTACAGGCTCGCCGATATCGCCCAACCTTGGTCTTTGAACCTGGAATAAGATTGTATTAATCAATTGACATGTTGACTGCAACTGCACGGGATAATGCACAAATGGCTGTATCGGTGATGGGAACAAAAAAAAAAAAAAAAATAATGAAAAAAAAAAAAAAAAATGTTTTCGTGTTATTTGTTGAAAACATATTTTAAGTTTTCCGGAAAAAAATGTCCCAGAGTTCTGTAGTCTATAACTGAAGTACTGTAGGACATTTTTTATGACTAAATTACTCTGGGACATTTTTTCAGGAAAACTGAAAATATATTTGTTTTTAACATAACAGGAACGTTTTTTTGTTTATTTTTCAGTTCCCAACACTGATACAGCCACCTGTGGGATAATGAACAGTCATAACACGGGGTCAAACGACATGTTAATAAATACTGATAAGGGAGATCCTTTGCAAGCAACAAACACAACCAAGCGTTTAAAGTAGCAGGCACGGTTTTATTGAGTCTGTTCATGAACAGCCCCCAAGTACTGGCTTAAAGGTGAAATATAGCGTGTATTTTGAGTATATATTCGGAAATATACGTATATAATATACAATATTTGCAAATCTTACACTTATTGGTTGTCCCGTTTTCTCACAGTAGCCAATTTTATCTCATAGCGCACACGCTTCGAGTTTCGCCCTTTTTGAAGACAGGTAAGTGACACGTGATCCTGTGACGTCATTGGTACTAAACGATTCGCGGTGTCGCATTGAGTTGTATAGTACTGTCTATGTAGGATAACGTTTTATGGTACTTGTTAAAAATGCCGTGTGTTGTTGCTGGGTGAAAAAGTTTGCATAAAAAAGGACAAGATAATAACCTAAGTTTCTTTCGTTTCCCTAATCGAGATAATGATATATTAAGATTTGAAGTGTGGGTAGAAGTTACCGAAGATAATTGCCCGACTCGTCGAGAAAGTGGGAACCTACGAAAGACGCGCGAGTTTTTAGCAAACATTTTGAGTTGACTTCGTGGGAAGTCCATCCTTTGGTTTCATTATCTTTGAATTTGGAGAACAAAAGGCCATGCAGATTAAAATCAACAGCGGTACCAACGATATTCGACTATGAAAATGAGAAGTGCATAACCCCGCCGTCTCCAAGCAAGTTGTATTCGCCTATTCGACCGGCGTTGAGGAGAAAATTCATTCATGGAGTAAGATTGAAATGTATGTTCAATTATCTTAGCACCTCATCGGGTATACGTATGATAAATTGAAGAAAGGTGTATAGTCTTAGATCTTTATATACACCGTGAATGTTTAGCTGTTGAATTAGAAACATGCGTCTTTACGTGAATCAATGAAGAGTTGACGGCGCTAATATTATGTAGCCGTCGTTTTTTTAAAAGATTGCTAAGAACGTTCAGCATATAAATGTAAATGAATCCGGTGAAATAAACACTGTATCTTTGTTTCCAAATTTTAATTTTAATAATTTTAAATTATACACCCTCTTCTGCCAATAGTATTATAGATATATATTATCAACATATATAGGGCTAGGGATTTGAAAAAAAAATACAAAATGTTTCATGGATATTTATTGCATGGCAGAAAATTAATAATATTACTAGCTTTTATATTAATTCAGTAATTTTTTATGGCAAAGCAACAACAATAACGCCTCTTAGCTCGTGCAATAAGTAAAACAAGTATAATATAATAATATACTTTATATTATGGCAATTTGATATATTTGGTCTGTTTTCGATCTGTATATCAGGAGTAAGTATACATGAGTAAGTATACTTACTAACTGTCTATATCGTGCTCATAATACATTTGGCTATATTATTTAAATCATAGTATTTTTCTCTCTTTGTGCGCGACAAATATCATGTGATATATCCGTCTTGTGCAATACGCGTCTGCCCTCGGCGGTATTACACCGTTCAAGTAATTGCAATAAACAGGAAATATATCATAAAACTAGGTTTCCCTAAATGGTGCGTGCTTTTGTGATATACCGACGTGTGTTCCCAAATTAGGACGCACTTCAATAGTGCACCGCAATATTTTATTAGTCTGTATTGATAATTGGGGGCACGTCATATTGCAAACACCGCTCCTAGAGTGTTTGATGTTGATGGCGACTTATGGCAAATATATCATACTATAGAAATTATGGCGCCGAAACTATATGCTGTTTCATTTATTATTGTTTTCATTCATTTTTTATCAATTATGGATAATATCTAATAAATATATTTGTTCCATGTCTACTTATCGGCAAAAAAAATCTGACGCTCGTATTACCATAAATCTATATACATATATATCCATGTATTAATGTAAAGGTATAGACCAGGTCCATTCATTCGGAAAATACTACATTTCGCGGTTATTGTGTATGTACCAAGATATTGCAGTGTTGCGGGTGACTTACTGTCAGATTTCGATGAAAACAATGTTTACGTTGTTTCTTTGTTTGTTGTTGCTGTAAGTGTACAAATACGCTATTTTTTTATATTAGTGAATAGTGTAATGAACCACTGAACGTAACGAATGACATGACACGATAATCTTTACAAGCTCTCCATTTGTTCCTGAACCGCGTACGACTTCATCATCACTTGATGAATCCGATGTATTTTCGTCCTCAGACACGTATTCTGGCTCCAAATCGTAAGGTTGCACATGGTGTAACCATTTTATCACGGGTATTTCCTCTGACATCGCTTAATTCTCACATTTTCACACAAGGTATACTGTTTTGCGTTCAGTCCCAATGTAAACAAAAAATAGTTTGTTCCCAATGACGTCATTTCCGGTAATTCGCGCAAGAGTTTTCCCCCTTAGATTTTTTTCGATTTTTTTAGCAATGCCTGTTCGCCTTTTCGGTTTTTATCTTTAAAAACATATTTTCACTAAACATACATCAATAGCATAGTAAACATCGTATTTATAATGATATTTAATAATTAAAAACATATCAACAACAGATTTGTTGATTTAGGACAAATTTCATCTTTAAGCGGTATTCTGCTTCAAAGCCACCTATATTAGGCTCATTTATCCCAAAGTACCAGTAAAAATAACACTACTGGTTCGTAGCATGGGGAGACTTTTTACAGCCGCACACTGTACTAAACAAACACAAGTATGAATGTCAATAAATACTACTAAGGGAAATCTTTTGGAACAAATACAACCAAGAGAATAACAAGAAATCCGTGGATTCACATGTCTCGCCTAATGGGGGCTGGACATAAAAATAAAAAGGTTAATGATGTTTAAATGAAAGTTTGTAAACATTTTAGTAACTAAAAACAACGGAGTTTGCCGTTTGTTGAGATGACATTTAAGTGCATTAATTTTGTTTAAAAACAAAATGCCATTCTATTAAAAACAAGAGGCCCAAGAGGGCCTGTGGATGCTCTACTGGCTAAAACGGCTCATATATCAAGGGTTGTCGACATAAAATTCCCATCAGTAGTTTTTTTAAAACATTGCAAAAACAACACTGATATGATGCCTTAGATCGCTCACCTGGTAATCATGGGCAATAAGTCTACTGTGTCTAGTCTGGCATGGGCATTTTTTATTTTGTCCCACTTTCTTCTATGAATGTAATTTCATAAAAATGGGTGGTGGGGTGAGTGGGGGGTATATTAACATTTTAAACAAATATGGTAAAGATCAGATAAAAAATGAAGTAACTACAGATTTAACAAAGGAAAATACACTTTAGCATTTTCCAACAAATCAAGGGCCATAACCTGTTGTTACTAACAATATCTAGCTGGATTTTGAACTTGTAAAAACATTTCATTGATATACCGCGCTTTGCACAACTAGACATCTTACTGAGGCTTCCTGCCAAATTTTGTAGAAATCCAACAAGCCGTTTAGGAGGAGTAGCGCCGACAAGAAATTTAAAGTAAAAATGTCAAAGTGCCATAACTCCGTCATAAATCAGCGAACTAGAACAAAGGCATGATATGCACAACTAGACATCTTACCGATGCTTCCTGCCAAGTTTCGTCGAAATCCAACAAGGCGTTTAGGAGTAGCGCCGACAAGAAATTTAAAAGTAAAAATGTCAAGGGGCCGTAACTCCATCAAAAATAAACGAACCGGAAAAAAAGCAATAGGCACAACTAGAAATCATAGCTATGCTTCCTGCTACACGGCGTTAACATCAAAAAAAAATTAAGAAGTAATTACAAAAAAAAAAAAAAATCAAAAAAATCATCAAATAACAAAATAAAATATTTTTTAAACAAATTAAAAAAAAAAAAATCTAAGAAATAAATGAAATAAAAAATAACAATAAAATTTTATTTTTTTTAAACAAATTAAAAAAAAAAAAAATCATTCAATAAATAAATTAATGAAATAAAAAAATAAATAAAAAAAATAATAATAAAAAAATAATTCAAACCAGAAATGTCACAGTTAGCGACAAATGCCCCCGAAGTGACCTGTAAGTGTGACCTTGACCTTGGAGCAATATGAAACCAACAGATATATTTAAAAATAATTTAAAAAAAAATAAAATCAAACAATAAAAATAAAATAAAATAAAATTACCAAAAAAAAATATAAAAAAAAACAAAAAATAAAATAATTAAAAATAATAATTTAAAGACGATTGTATAGACGAACAGATTTTGAACTTTGATCTCTAAGTGTGACCTTGGAGCCACAGACCTGGATTTTGTGCGTGACATGTCTTGTTTGGTGAGCAATTGTGCGAAGTTATTTGAAAATACATTCATTATTGTCAGAGTTATGAAGCGGACACGAGTGTACAGACGAACGGATTTTGACCTTTGATCTCTAAGTGTGATCTTGACCTTGGAGCCACGGACCTGGATTTTGTGTGCAATACGTCTTGTTGTGGTGAGCAATTGTGCGAAGTTATTTGAAAATCCATCCATTATTGTCACAGTTATGAAGCGGACACGAGTGTACAGACGAACGGATTTTGACCTTTGATCTCTAAATGTGACCTTGACCTTGGAGCCACGGACCTGGATTTTGTGCGCGACACGTCTTGTTGTGGTGAGCAATTGTGCGAAGTTATTTGAAAATCCATCCATTATTGTCAGAGTTAAGAAGCGGACACGAGTGTACAGACGAACGGACAGACAGTGCGACTACTATATGCCACCCTTCGGGGGCATAAAAAAAAAATGTAAACCAAAAAAATATACTAATAATAAAAAAAAAAGGCAAAACATCGTAAAGTTTGATAAAGATCAGATGAAAAATGAAAGCCATATTGTATTAACGAGGCAAAATATAGCAAATTTAACTAAATCAAGGGCCATAACTCCGCTGTTACTGGTCCGATCTGGCTGGTTTTCGAACTTGTGTGAGCTTTCATTGATATTAACAATCTGCTAAGTTTGGTAAAGATCAGATGAAAAATAATTTGGTAAAGATCGGATGAAAAATGAAGGCTCTTGGCCAGTACAGCTAAAAATCATCAGCTCCAAAAAGTAGGTCAAGGTCATAGATGAAATACAGGCATCCAAAAGGATGCATTACCCAAGACACAACTGTGTCAAAACAGAATATGTTTTCTTCCAATGATTAAGCTATAAATTAGGTTTAAAACATCTAGTGCATAATTATAGTTCATGAGAAAGTGATGTAAATGTAACAATTAAAGTTATCTGCCCTTTGCTTGGATGGTGAAGGTCACATCCACATTTGCTTTGTCACATTGCAATGTACCACTCAAGATACAACTATAAGCAAAGTTTGAAAGGTCTTAGTGCATACAGTTTGTGAAAAAGTGACCTAAATGCCAAAGTTTAAGGTAAAAATTATAAGGTTATTTGCCCTTTACTTGAAGGGTCAAGGTCACTTCCACATTTGCTTTGTCACGTTGCGATGTACCACTCAATATACAACTATAAGCAAAGTTTTAAAGGTCTAGTGCATACAGTTTGCGAAAAAGTGACCTAAACGCAAAAGTTGAACCTAAAAATTATTAAGTTATCAGCCCTTTGCTTTGAGGGTCAAGGTCACTTCCACATTTTCTTTGTAACGTTGCGATGTACCACCCAAGATACAACTATAAGCAAAGTTTGAAAGGTCTAGTGCATACAGTTTGTGAGAAAATGACCTAAACGCCAAACTTGAATGTTGACGCCTCCGCCGCCGCAGCTGCTACCGGAAAAGGAACACCTATTAAACGAGTTGGCAAAATGATATAATGCGAGGCTCTTGCCGAGCATTATATCATTTTTGCTAACGAGTTTAATAGATTCAATAATGAATGAGAACGAATGTTAGATTCTATTTATCACATAACTCACATATCGACTTTTATTGCATTTTGCTTTGACACGCGAAACTGACAAACCGTGGGAATTGGATCATAGTCATTATCGATTTTTTTTGACAGCACCTACTAGGCTTATTTGCATAACTAGTGGTATATCGAAAATATAGAATGGTGTTATTCCACTCCCACACCGTAAATTATGTCAGGCGCGTATCCAGGCATACGCACGTACGCCAATGCGTACAATTCGTCAGAAAAAGAGAAAAAATAAAAGTTCCAAATATGCAATAAAAACTGAAACTGCCTCCTTATTTTCAAAATTTTATTGGGGGAGGCCCCAAACCCACACCGGCGGGAGGGGGATACTTCTCATATCTGGCGTACATTTCAAAATGCTCCAGGTACGCCCCTGTATGTGATAAACCAATATAATAACTAACATGAAATTGTCGCATGCACAATGTTATAATTATATGCTATTTATTTTCAAAGAAATTAACATGTGTTTCAATCTGTACTTCTTATTTACTAGTATCTTATTTTAGTTCTTTCTGATTGTGTTAAGTATCTTAAAACCCTTTTAGTCGAGATTAGCCATACTGTTTATTTGTTTTGTAGCATGTCCATTTTATCTGTCTGCCTTACTCTTAACTTCCACTGTCTGGTAGTTATTGTACATGGGGTCACCAGTTATTGGGACACGTGTTATTTTCAATTAATTGATCTACATTTGTTCAAATACAATCCATGCAGCTTTACAGTAAAGAATTGTTTTAAAGTGTTTGTGTATTATTTACACTTTTCTAAATCTACATGACCCATGGAGTGGGACCACTAAATCTACATGACCCATGGAGTGGGACCACTAAATCTACATGACCCATGGAGTGGGACCACTAAATCTACATGACCCATGGCATGGGACCACTAAATCTACATGACCCATGGAGTGGGACCACTAAATCTACATGACCCATGGAGTGGGACCACTGATGAACACTGAACATTGATATGTAAACAATTTTGTCAATAAGATACTTTGTTTTATGATTGCATTTTAGCAGTGAAAAAAGTGTTACGAAAACTATGCTGTATGTTGCTTGTCATGGTATTGTATGTTGTTATATGTATTGTATGTTGATGTATCATATGTTGTTATATGTATCGTATGTTGTTATATGTATCGTATGTTGTTATATGTATCGTATGTTGTTATATGTATCATATGTTGTTATATGTATCATATGTTGTTATGTATATCGTATGTTGTTATGTGTATCGTATGTTGTTATATGTATCGTATGTTGTTATGTGTATCGTATGTTGTTATGTGTATCGTATGTTGTTATATGTATCGTATGATGTTATATGTATCGTATGTTGTTATGTGTATCGTATGTTGTTATATGTATCATATGTTGATGTATCGTATGTTGTTATATGTATTGTATGTTGTTTTATCATGTCGATCTGCACAATTCTGCCGAGAAACAGGGTGCCCGAGATAAAATCTTATCTCGGCAGTTACGTTCCTATCCCGTCAGGTGCACTTCTTTTGATGACGTCAGCACCTCTTTTGATGACATCTAGGTATATTTGATGAAGTCTGGGTAGTTTTGAACGGACAAAAATGTGGAAAACATGGAAAAAGGTAAATTAAATGATTTTAAACGATCAACATGATAAATAGAATATCATGTTAGTGCCTGATCTTATCCAGCTTATCAGGTTCGGCACGAAAAAAATGAAGCCCTCGGCACAGCCTCGGACTTCATTTTTTTCTCAGCCGAACCTGATAAACTGGATAGGATCAGGCACTGACATGATAATCTCTATATATGTGTCACATGAATTACTTTATGACACTGCCACGTCATTGCATCTATTTTGAGTATTTGTTGAAGTATCTATCATATCCTCACGAGTCTTATCAGACTTAATGTATGAACTATTATGAAAAGTGTAAGGTCTATGGCGGGATGCCCTCTATCCGTCCTACACCTGCTGACGAGGACAAAAAAAAACAAATTATATACAGTACTGAACAAAAAAAGTTTAGCACGACATTTTAAGGACTTAGATTAAACATGTGAACATTGATAGAATTGTTTGAACATATTATACATGCTATGTAAGGATGAGATTTCAAAAAAAAAGGTTATTTTATAATAGAAGTATCAGAATTGCCTCCCATGAATTAAAAACAACTTATTTCATTATACACACGTATTGCTTTGAACAAATTTAATGTTTACCATTGACAAGAATTGCCCATGCTGTCATTGTTTAGAAAATGCTGAAATGTGTTCACAATCGATTGTTATTCTCAAACAAACACATTCCAAAGTTTCACATTAACTTTAAAATTACCTCCCTTTTCATTGAAATGAGAACGATGTTTGGTTCGATAACCTATAAAAGTGTGTGTATGCAAAGTTGGATAGAAATAGTGTAATGATTGAATATTTTAACCATTGGCGTTTTGTTCCCTGACGCTTGTGAGAAAACACAGAATACACATACCATCAATTTTGTTTGGTGACATCCAGAAAATGGGGATGCTGGCGCAAATGTCACGCGAACGAGGTGACAATATGGCGGGATCTACTTCACTGTCCGTGTCCACGTTGTAAGCTGTCGCTAGAAGAGTGTTGACGTCGGTATTTTCCTGAAATAACGAAAAATATATTCGCTAGAACCTTGTTTGAACCATCTTCTGAAATTGTTTCTAAAATAAATTGTTTCCGATTTTTCTATTTGTGCGTGAGTGCATGTGTGTGTGCGAATAAAACAAAATACAGAAGTATCAAACTCACCAAAGACGACAAATCAGTGGGAGCTATAATTTGTCCCCTCTCAAACGAGGTGATGTAGCATGTACTGCTATTGCCATCATTAATATTCATCACCACGAAACCCTGAAAAAAACACAAACGGTTAAATCAAATGTAACATAGTATGTTAAAGCATGTAAGTTGCACACTCTAGGTGTATGATGTTGTTAATTATATTAGAAGACAATTAGTTCCAAGATATAAAAAAATTGGACGTGAAAAAACAAGACAACAAAACAACAATAGTTCATCTTCAAATCCAATTTGCTGAGCATCCAAAGTCGTTATTGCATAAATACCAGTCGCTTTACGCCGTCGACGGGCACGGTAGATATAACAGCAAAGCCAAACTACCGTTAATTAATCTCTTGCGAATGTACATACAATACTGATATATTTATTGGAAATTTGTTATATAATTATGTTCACGAGATCGCAGTTCAATTGACTTTTTTTTTCTAATTTCGAGATGAAAATAATTTGATATCACGACACACCAACAAATCAACAATTTATTAACCCTTAACCCGCAAAGCACGACTATAATAGCCTTTGCATTCATTGTAAACCCAGATCAGCCTTCGAATAGGCTGATCTGGGTTTACAATGTCTGTGACTGCTGATCAGTCATTTCCCCCAAAACACCCCTTTGTCACATATATGGAACGGTCTTTATTCGAAGAAAGAACAGTCCATTATATATATTTAGCGGGTTAAGGGTTTAAAGCCACGCACAGCCGTATTTTTTTTATATTTGGATTGCAGCGAAAACATAAACAATGCATAATATGTAGGCTTGTATTTCCTTTTTATAATAAATACAATATTTCACGGATGTCAGTTCTTTACAAAAACAGTTTGATGTGATTTAGAGCTGCCATTTAGAGCTGCCCACAGAGAGGTAGTTAACATACATGAATGAAGACTGCATTGTAATACTAGGAAGCCGAGTTGTCTTTAAACTCCAACAAACAAATACCTTGCTGTAGTCGTATACAACGCGCGTTCGTCCGTCCGTCAATTTGATGTCTACCTCAGTACTGGTCACACTAATGGTCTCCTCGATACGGGAATCATCATTTACTTTGAACATGAAATTCGACTCCTGTATGTTAAACAAATCCCTTAGTTTTTCAACATAACTTCCATATTTGGAATCATTAATATTAATTATTAGAATAGTCCGAAGCAAATTGTTTTTACATATTACTATCTATTGAGAATATTGCGCCAATAATATGTTTACACATTTGGTGGAATAACGAAGAAAATTGAAATCTCTTCTTTTTTTTTTAATTTAATATTATTTAAATAACATGCAAGCAGTTTTAAAGTCAAACTGACAGGATTAGTAAATCGAGTTGCTAATTATTAATATTATGTTTGATATTAAACTCAAGAATGCCGTGTGTCCCTTTAAACTACGATAAGAACAGCCCAGAGCTCTCACAATCGTAATATTTAACAACATATTATATAATTAGTAAACATCTAATAATCTTGCCGGATATATGCTTTAACAGTATTCGTACACACCTTGATGTCTGCCACTTTTCCGCCAGGAAATCCTTCTGAAAAGTTAAAAATAAGTTTCGTCAAGACAATAAAAAAACAGTACATTAAAATATATGGCAATAAGGTCTAATAGTGTTATTATTAACAACAAGGCTGGAACCCTAAAGGCACACTCATTTTTCCATTTGTGAAATTTATTCAACGGTTCGATCAGACGTACATTATTATATTTTTTCTGCGAAATTCATAAACTGAGTGAGAATCCACACACAATCTAAGGATGTTTATAAAATTAGCCAGTCAGTAGTAAATAGATCCCGGACAGGCTGCACTCTTGATTTCGTTAAAACTCGTTAAAACTCAAAACAAACTGTTTCTGTATATTAATAGTTGCCTTGTTTATATTATTTTATTATTATTTATTAGTATAAAATTAAATCAATAATACATTTCATCAGGGCTTTATATGACTATATGCTTTATATGACTATATTATTATCTCGTGTATGCAAGCAGTTTAAAGTTAAAATGATAATGTATAAATCGACTTAACGCTTGATAAATACTTCAATACTGCCTGTGTCCGTTGAAACCGTTGAAACCTGATTTTACACTGGCGAGAAATAAAAACGCTACATTAAATTTCTACGATGGCCCATTTGGCTCACATTTACTTCACTTCTATTTCCTGACTTCCGCATTCCGCATTCCGAATTCGCATTCCGCATCTCGTAGTAATTTTTGCCAGCGCTATATATCACTAGCGGACCCAGAGTGGTGTGTAAACTCAGAGTGGATCACTAGCGGTTACAGAGGGAAGCCAGTGGGGGCCGGACTGAGATTTTCTAAATTATATAATATATATTATATTAAGCCCCCCCCCCCCCCCCCACCACCCACTTCCCCACATACACCACCACCACCACACCCCACACCCGTGAAAAATCGCAAATATTTGGTTTTTATTGTTTTTGTTTAAGTTAGACTCTCTCCCCACGCCTCGAGGTAAAATCCTGGATCCGCGTATGGGGATCCTGGGATCACATCTATCAAACTCGAGTAAAAAAAGGTTTTGCTTTTTTAATTATGGAAGGGGTATTAAGAAGAAACAATGCATTACGCTTAAACGTGTTTCACAAATGGAACGAACTTTGGATTCTTTTTATAGCATGATTATATCTGCCTGCATTTATTGTTGTTGTTTTTTCAGTCGGGGAAATTGTGCAAAATTGTATACCATATACAATGATATTACGTAACTGAATATAAACATGCGATCATCATGAAAACGAAGAGACGTTAATAAACTATCTGTACTAATACAATCGATGTTCGCAAGCCAATCAACAAAATCAGGTAGAAAACAGTTACAACTTAAAACAGAATAATTGGGTGACTTAAAATGTCAAGGAAGCGGACACATTCTTACCTCCTACTCCAGCTGTCATCAGCAAAGCTGTAAAAGACAGATGCAGAATTAAAACAAGTTCTTTCTTTTCAGAAACATCATTGAATAAGGTGCCTTTCATTTGTTATAACAGCAGTATTCCAATGAATAGATGGAATGCGAAAAAGTAAGACACTGCATGTTAAATACCATGTTGCCTGCTGAGAAGTTCATGAATTACAAAATGATTGTTCAGTTTTGCTTAAAAGGTCAGACTGCACATAAGTAGGTCTTGCAATATAATTTTGAAAACATTATCATAAATAAAGCAAACAAAAGACGATCTTAAAGACAGAATGTCTTTATGTAAGCGTGAATGAAACAGTTGAGAAGTATTCAGAAGCCAAATACGTTGTTTAAATACCTGATGTGCTGATATACTATTATGTTGTATCCCATGAACGCTGTGCTTGGCATACAACAGGCAGCGTGCAGGGCCATATGGTTTATTTACAGTAAAGGTATTGTTATGTAAACAGAGGCCCAAAAAAGGTTGCATGACATTTTGCCAAAAGGTAAGTTTGAAATTAGTTGTTTCGATTATGGCCTAGGGACATCGGTGATTAAGGCCCAGGGAATTCGGTGATTAAGGCATAGGGACATCGGTGATTTAATAGAAATTTGGCGGTAATATAATACGCTTCGTATCATCTCTGTTAATGTTAAAAATGAACATATTGTGCCTTTAACGACACATATATAAAGTTACCTTAATAAATGTTAAGTAAACACAACATATATGATTATTTTAATTTTATAGGGTAAACTACACTCTAACACAGCCCTAATAACTACATATTTAGCGTCGATAAAGGCAACATATATAGTTTACTACAGCTAAAGTGTATCTCAAAAGTTAACAGTAATAGAACACTCACCTGAAAGACAAAACGCGATGTGAAGGGAAACATTCATGTCAACTTGAAACGTCTGCTTGTTATGATGTCCAATGTCTTGCAGTTATGATATCCAGTGTCTTGCCGTTATGATGTCCAATGTCTTGCAGTTATGATGTCCAGTGTCTTGCAGTTATGATGTCCAATGTCTTGCAGTTATGATATCCAGTGTCTTGCCGTTATGATGTCCAATGTCTTGTAGTTATGATGTCCAGTGTCTTGCAGTTATGATGTCCAGTGTCTTGCAGTTATGATGTCCAATGTCTTGCAGTTATGAAACATGTTAGCAAGGGAACAGTATTTATATCGGTTGAACAAAAAAACAACAACAAAATACATCCTGTCACGGATAGCACCTCTAGGAAATCCGTGATATTGTTTACGGAATATACCAGGATGTATTGGTATTCATTTAAATGTTTCACGCATAACGCGGTTTCCCTGCATTTCTTCTACGAAGTAGTAAACAAACAGTAGACCTTCACTTGTAAAATATGTTTGTCGGGATTGTCATTTTTGTTTTGAAAGGCGAACTACTTTAAAAAAAAAATAGAGACGTAGAATAAAAATGAGTGTACATATATTGTACGAATAGACATATATTGTAGTATATGACTTCTTTATAAGCATATATATTAAAGGTAGTAATTAAAACCATATTTTGAGCGGCGACCCAGTGGATAGTATGTTAGATCACGGATTCGAGTCTTACCCGCGCTCTATGTTATTTCGTATTGTGATATCACGCGAGACAATTCCCTAACGCAAGACACTCTTAGCCTCGTCCGTCAGATGGAGATGCAAACCGTGCGGTCCCGTGTATGGGAATCTATCATCTTAGAACGTTGAACAGGCATCAATAGTTATTTGATAAGAGTAAGAGTGGACCAAGCAGTTGCCAGTGCTTCTGTGTCTACAGTAAAATGTACTACTAATACGAATGTACACTAAACTGTTGCAGACGTCCCACAACTATGAGGCGCCGTATTGCTTTTTAATACAATTCAGTGATATCACCTATTTGAATGAGTGATATCACTGATTCGAATAGGTGATATCACTGATTCAAATTTAAATGAGTGATATCACCTATTCGAATGAGTGATATCACCTATTCGAATCAGTGATATCACTGATTCGAATAAGTGATATCACCGATTCAAAGCGAAAGGGTGATATCACCTATTGAATGGGTGATATCACCTATTTGAATAAGTGATATCACTAATTCGAATAGGTGATATCACTCTTTCAGAACGAATGGGTGATATCACCTATTCGAATCAGTGATATCACTCATTCAAATAGGTGATATCACTCATTCAATAGGTGATATCGCCCTTTAGTTTTGAATCAGTGATATCACCTATTCGAATCAGTGATATCACCTATTCGTTTTTACAACCAGAAAAATACAGACTTCCCCCAGGAGATTATCACGGAGAACGTTATACGTCACTGGTATTATATATTGTTGCTTACGGTTAGTTGTAATAATTAAATAATAACTGTCCGCTGTGTTTCTCAGTGTAATTGGTGAAGTGTGTGTTTATTTACAACTTGAATTACTGTATCAAATAATAGTAAAGGAATAGAAAATGAAATTATATTTTGCGGGGTTGGGGTGGTGGTGGGGTGGGGAGTGGGGGTGGGGGGGGGGGCGGTTGGGGGTAGCAGTACCACATTTCTGGATCGATCCCTGTAGGGGTAGGTTTGCTAGGGTGTATAACCCTTCTGCTGTGTGGGGGAGGGGGAAAATGTCCGCATCTATTGCTGCAAGAGCTGATGCGACCATAACATGAAAGCCGGCCATTATATGCCGATGACGAAACAACCTGCCAAATGTTGCAACAGACGACGATTTTGAAGGTCTGTCTATTTAGTTACGTGGACCCTGGATGGGATCAGTCATTTATATATAGTTTATTTCTGAATTGGTAATCGGTGATATCACTGATTCGAATAGGTGATATCACTGATTCAAAATGAATGGGTGATATCACCTATTGAATGGGTGATATCACCTATTCGAATCAGTGATATCACCTATTCGAATTGGTGATATCACCCATTCGTTTTGAATAAGTGATATCACTGATTCGAATGAGTGATATCACTGATTCGAATAGATGATATCACCCATTCAATAGGTGATATCACGCATTCAGAATGAATCGGTGATATCACCTATTTGAATGCGTGATATCACCTATTAGAATCAGTGATATCACCGATTCGAATAGGTGATATCACCAAATGGTATTAAAAAGTAATACGGCGCCCCATACACAACCAGATCAAATGCTTGTGATGGAACCTGAGACTTCCAATAACTGGTCGTTAGAGTACACCATTTATTCTGACATGTGTTATTTTCAATTAAGCGATTCACACCAGTGCAAATACAAGGGAATTTCAGTGACCACTGATTTCAGTGACCACTGACCATGCTACAACTTGTATATAAATCATGACACGGAACCGGGATGTCAAGGAGCAGACAAGTCGAGCGATCTTCATCATGCACCGGAAATACTGACTGAAGTTCTAAACAGAAACAAAGATATTCAAGATGTCTGATCACTCGAAGTTTATGATTAGGTGAATGACAAGCTCAGCAAGTATACATTCTCTGCTTCAAACTCTAGAACGTCAACAAGATCTGGACATCAGCATATTACGTGCATTTTAACAGAGTACATGAGCAATTAATCCCATCATCTCAAATCCATGTCCAAGAATATTGCCATAGCTGGTGGTTGCTGCTAACATATACTCTGTAAAAAAAAGTTTTGGACCATGGCAGTATTCGAACAATGATCGCTGAACCTTGACATTCGACCAAAACCCTTATTATCTCAGTTGATAATTCACAATAGATCAACAATCAACAATAATTATCTTTTACAATGAAAGTTTGCGAAATAATAATCTTTTTATTGGTTACTCGAATGTGTCCGTAACTGTTACTTTTTATGGACTTTGCAACATTTTTTACAGACCCTTTGTGTGTTCGCGATATTTTTTAAAAATCAAATCTTGTTTGGAATTTAATGTTTCTGGTACCAAATTAACCGGGTAGGGTAGACCTTGGTTACTAAAAAAGATACTTAAATTCTGTCCTCTAGTTTTATTTTCATATGACTTTATATACCCTGGTCCAAAACTTTTTTTACCGAGTATATGTACACAAATTCGGCATATTAGACTTTCAAAACATGTCACAGTTACAAAACAACTATCCCGACGTTTACATACATTTAATAATGCCATATAGTGCGTATTGAAGTGATCGATACTGGGCAGGTCTGTTGACCGATCAATTGCTCATTAGACGTTTAAAAACATCGGGTGGCTTAAAAGGGGAAGACTGTATGACAGAACACAGACATATTAATAAACAGATAAGAAACTTCTTGAAATAACCAAAATATCACGTGGTACTTTAACTTTTCCTTCTATCTTCTCTCTCAATTATTCACTGATTTTGATGAGAATACATTCAAAAGATTCATAGTGAATAGCAAAATGGTATTATAATAATTAATGTTTATTTTCAAAATAAGAAATTGTATAAAAAAGAAGTTTAAAGTTAAAAATGTCATCGCTTTTGTCTTAAAAATCATGGTTTTGACATAGTCAAAGTTTTCGTCAAACTCCTTTTTTTGCTCTAAATGTAGGAGTAAGAAAAGTATTATCGTTGGGAAGAAAATTAAATGTGTGATGGGATTTGGCATAAATGAAACTTGTATCTATAAAACTCTTTCATGACATGTGTGTTTAAAGTTGGGAAATAAATTTTCGCACAGTGCCACGTGAAATTTAGATAATTTTCGTATTGCCAATCTATTTGTTATTACATCTGTTGACAGAACGACAAAGGTATGTATGGCTCCGCTCAAGACCTGATTTTCTATGATGTTAATAGTTTGAAAATTACTGGGTTTTTTCGCCTTCATACGGCGTTTAGGTTTTTCAGGAATAAGATAGTCTTGACATTTGAAAGCTGGCACCAGTACCTCCTTTACCTTGTTGAAGAAGACAAGTCGGTTCATCTCCTGTCTTGGAGCGACGGTAGCTTCAGGTTGGATATCATTCTGGTGACACATCCCTCCTCGCGTGACTTATAGTCAATTGGCGTTCGACTTTGTCTAATATGTTGATGTCCTTCTTGTAATAGCTAGGGACCTCAGAGTGCGCAGCAATATACCACTGCGGATCGCACAAGTGCTAGGTACGCGGATCTTCTGAATGACTTAGGGCAGTGTTTCATGATGCGTTTCATGAACCAGAGGGATGAATTGGCCTTTCTGATGCTCTTTGTTATGTTTGTATCCTATTTCAAATCATCTTCAGATATGGTTACTTTGAGGTAGGGGTTATGTAGGGAGCATAAGTTAGACGATTTGGAGTTTATGTGTGCTCAGACTTCCAGCTCATATCTGTTAAAAACACACAGAAGAGATAGTTTCTCAGTTCACATAATATGATTTATGCACGTATGCACCATCTCTATTTGAAACGGATTTTTTGATAAACCTCAACTTACTGCTGCAATTTACAAGTGTGTTGGCAAGCTAGTAACCACCACAGACCTAATAACAAATAGATTGGACTCTACGAAAAGTATCAAAATTTTACGTGGCACAGTGCGAAAATTTCACACAATATTTCAAAACTTTAAACACACATGTCATGAAGAGTTTTATAGATACAAGTTTCATTCATGCCAAATCCCATCACAAACTTAATTTTCTTTCCAATGATAGTATTTTGCTTTCTCTTACATTTAGAGCAAAAAAAGGAGTTTGACGGAAACTTTGACTATGTCAAAAGCTTGGTTTTTAAGAGAAAAGTAAAAAATGATGACATTTTAAACTTTAAACATTTTTTTATACTATTACTTTTTTGGAAAATAAACATAAATTATTACAATCCCAATTTGCTATTCACTACAAATCTTTTGAATGTATTCTCATCAAAATCAGTGAATAATTGAAAGAGAAGATAGAAGGAAAAGTTAAGGTGCCACATGATATTTCGGTTACTTCTTTGGTTAAGATGGAAGTTTCCTATCTGTTTATTAATATGTCTGTGTAACCACTGAAAGTACCCATGAATCGAAATGTCTTAGATAGCGGGTCGCTTCTTCAGAGAATACATGTATTCGGGGTTTTAACATCCTGGGCTTCATTAACAAGAAATTTGAAGAGTTCATTATCAAAATATGCTGCAGATTTGAAAAGAAACAAAGGCAATATTTGAAGTACAGTGCATTTCACAGAAAATATGAACACGAATAAAGAAACGTTTCTTGCAAATTCTACAAACAAGCAGCATGCCATTCACATGCTTATTGAGCACTTAGTTTTACTCGTTTTTGTTCTTGATTTGTTTAAGAAAAACGATCTGTTACAACAGCTGAAAAATATGAAGTGGGAAAGCAAACCATTGTGATTGCCGATGACACCAATCTTATGATTTCACTGTGCGTCCAGAACGCTGACTGCAAAAGTCAAATCATCCCCTATCCCCCCCCCCCTCCCCACCACACACACACCCACACCCACACCCGCCAAACAATACCGAAGAAAAAAAATTGAATATTCAAGAAGTAAAGCTCGTCATTAACGGTTGCAACAATATTCTCTTTGCTCATCCGATACAGCATTGGCAGATCTGTAGAACTTAAGAAGTTGGCAACAAATATTTTGTTTTGTAAATGTGCCTCTGTGTTCAACAATGAAAGTGAATGCAGATGAAGAGGAAGAATTTGTCACTGAAACAGAGTAGATGTGTACACTGGTTTGGTTGAAGACACGTGAATTTCCCGTAGAGTAATTAATTTTTTTCAGAAGGTTACCCTCAGTGATAAATATGTTACTCCTGAAAACTTGCTACCGACATCTGCAGCTTCTACGAACTACAGTCTCATCAGATTCAGGTTTGAAAAGAGAGCTTTGAATATCGATCCGCAGGAGTGGGACTGGATGAGTTCAAAGGGGAACTGTTTAGCACTGCAAATAGAAAATACGCCAGCTCCTGGCAGAATCCTGTAGGTTATAAGATGCAAACGTAAAACTGACTTTCGTACGAGTCGATGTAAATGCAAAAACACGGGTTGGATTGTTCACCAAAGTGTGGTTAACGTAGAAGTTTCAGCCGTTTAAATTCTGCAATCCCGATAGAAACGTCTGCATCAGAATTAATGAAATATAAATATAAACCTTGTGTGTACAGCGAAACTTATGCAAATGAAAATATTCAAATGAATGTGATTTTGTAATACGGGTTTTAGATTGAAATGAGTAATGCTAATGTTTATACATCAAGGGGTTTACCACCACGTTGTATATGTCACCATTAGTAAATAGAAAATAATAAATGGGTATTTTCATATCACACCCTATATCAGGCTTGAGACGCCATGCAAGCCCGAGAGCTTTCGCTCGAGGGCTGATAAGAGTCGAGGGCCTGATACTTCAGCAATAACTTTGTTGAACTGTCAACTTCTCCATTCTGATGTGTTAATTCATGTATGTCGCGTAAGTGGTACACAGCATTTATTATTTTTCGATTGATTTAAAATGAATGCCATTGAATTTAAAGTTGTCTAATCACGAGAATGAATGGTCATCTGTGGTAATTTCATCCACGGATAATGATATCTGACGCGTTTTTTTACGCAGACGGAAAACCGTATTCAATTGGTAATTTCCGTATTACTCCGACAAAAGTGTTGGAAGTGATTCGCATCTCGGAAAAATACATTCGGTTATCTCCGTGATATGAATTGTTTACCCTGTATTTGATCCGTGTGATAAAGCTTTATTGCCCGGTAGATTGATATGACTAGCTGGGTCATTGTCAAAACAAAGTATAGGGAAATATGTGATAAAACATGTTTCAAAACGTTTTAAACGACTTTAAATATAATTTAAAGCCATTCTGTACAATTTACTACATAATGTTTTTGTGTTTTTATTTTAAAGTTAACTTATGAAAACGTGAAAACTGTGCCAGAAAACTTACAAACATTGTAAAAAATATTATTGTTAAGGTGTTATTGTCAGGACACTATTTAGAGGTTAATATATGGCCTTGGCCTGCCTTTTTGTCGATAATGCGTAATGCACTAGGTTTGCCATTATTGACAAAAGGCACACCACGGCCATATATTTGCCTTTTTATTACATACCTAACCATAGAACAACAGGCGCATTTCCATGAAAAAAATACATCGACATGTTTACAAAACAGTACAATTTAAACACAGATCTTAGCATAAGATGTAAACAATTTATTTTTTGGCAAATAAATACATTACATTAAAGTAATACATTACGTTAAATTATCTTTTTGTCCTTGTCTTTCACGTTCGTGATTTTCCATAATCCATAATGACACAGTGTGCCGATTATGGATTTTGTGAAAGGACTGATAATCATTGTTTTTCTCATTGACGTGTTTTTTTCTCAAAAATCTTAAATTCTATTTTTTCTACGTTTTATTTTCTCATTCTGCGTGATTTCCCCTAATATTAGTGAAACATTTTAGTTTTATTTTATTTGCATTCTAATTTGTCCTGGGTTCGTTTCACGCATATTTTCATATCTTTACTCAGACTATTATTGACGAAAAAATAGCATGCGGTCCCGATTCTTTAGTAAGTCAGGATACAATGGTTGACCTTTACTTTCTGAAATATCAAGGTTGTGTCCTCAAGAATATGAAAAAATGGATCAGTTGCCATCTTGGTATTGACGTATTTTCTTACATTCCCAGAATGTGATTCGATTGAATTGTGTATGTTTTTCCATCAGATTTCAGTCTTGGGATGGATTGCTAAGGGCTAAGGGATGGATTGCTAAGGGCTAAGGGATGGAATGCTAAGCGTTACTTTGTTTAGACGCTCCGTATTCTTAACAATTGTTCACATTAAATCTTGGATTAGTTTTTTCCTTCTTCAATTTACATGAAACTGTGTGTGACCTTAAGTTGCAGACTCGTTGAGTCGATCTAAAAATATATTGGTAGGAGTAGACAAAAACAACAACAAGGAAATCCGGCCCGTTTATAAATGTTCTACATCAATAACATATTTTATTAAATGGCGACTTAACAAATATCAATGATTTCGCCTAACCGCAGTCAACAATTTATTATTAACCGCTATTCCCACACCCGTCTTACAAACGTTCAAAACAAACAACACAAATAGCAGTGTGGTTAAGACATGCTACATCAGTGACAAACACCTAAAAGTACTGAAAGTACAGATTGCCATGAATCTGTCTTTATTTGCTTTATTTGATGTCCATATTTTAATAATCTCGTTAATTACGTTACTGTCCACGTATAGCCTTATATTGTAGAGTATCGAGGCGTGATAAAATGTCTGATTTTAATGAGAGTAACGGGATATAAGTGTGGAAATCTGTTGGCCTTGACAGTTTGCAATTTGTGCAGTACGCTTTGTAAGTTGTTATGTGTATTTTGTAAGTTGTCTTGTTCATTTTGTCAGTTGTCTTGTGCATTTTGTCAGTTGTCTTATTCATTTTGTCAGTTGTCTTGTTCATTTTGTCAGTTGTCTTGTTCATTTTGTAAGTTGTCTTGTGCATTTTGTCAATTGTCTTTTACATTTTCTGAGTTGTAATGTGAATTTTGTAGGTTGTAATGTGCATTTTGTAAGTTGTCTTGCGCATTTTGTCAGTTGTCTTGTGCATTTTGTCAGTTGTCTTATTCATTTTGTCAGTTGTCTTGTTCATTTTGTCAGTTGTCTTGTTCATTTTGTAAGTTGTCTTGTGCATTTTGTCAATTGCCTTTTACATTTTCTGAGTTGTAATGTGAATTTTGTAGGTTGTAATGTGCATTTTGTAAGTTGTCTTGCGCATTTTGTAAGTTGTCTTGCGCATTTTGTAAGTTGTACATTTTCTTTTTTAAGTTGTCTGGTGCATTCTGTAGGTTGTCTTGTGCATTGTTTTAGTTTTTATGTGCATTTTATAAGTTGTTATGTGCCTTTCGTAAGTTATTATGTGCATTTCGTAAGTTGTCTTGTGCATATTCTAAGTTGTCTTGTGCATTTTCTAAGTTGCTATGTCTTTTTCTAAGTTGTTATGATAATGTGCATTTTGTAAGTTGTTATGTGTATTTTTTTAAGTTGTCATGTGCATTTTCTAAGTTGTCATGTGCATTTTGTAAGTTGTCTTGTCCAAACTACAAGTCGTTGTGTGCGTTAAACAGGTTGTCGTTAAGTAGACTTTTTATCCAAATACATGTTGAAGGAAACGCCGGTGGAAATGGCGGCTCTAGAAGCGGACGCTTTGCTCTGCAGCTTAATACGAAATGTACATAACAACCTACGAAATGCACATAACTTACGAAATGCACATGGCAACATAGAAAATGCACAAAGAACTTAGAAAATGCACATGACAACTTACAAAATGCACATAGCAACTTAGAAGATGCACATGACCTACTTACAAAATACGCATAGCAACTTAGAAAATACACAAGACAACGTACAAAATGCACAAGACAACTTAGAAAATGCACATGCAAACTTACAAGATGCACATAGCAACTTAGAAAATGCACAAGACGACGTACAAAATGCACAAGACAACTTAGAAAAATCACGTGACAACTTAGAGAATGCACAATACAACCTAGACAATGTACATAACAACCTACGAAATGCATACAACTTACGAAATGCACATGGCAACTTAGAAAATGCACATAACAATTTATAAATGCACATGACAACTTACGAGCTATTTTGCACATAGCAACTTAGAAAATGCACAAGACAACGTACAAAATGCGCAAGACAACTTAGAAAATGCACAAGACAACCTAGAAAATGCACATTACAACTTGCGGAGTTCACATAACAATTTACAAAATGCACCAGACAACATAGAAAATGCACACAACAACTTACGAAATGCACATACCAACTTACAAAATACACAAGACGAATTACAAAGCGTACTGCACAAAATACAAAAGGCCAACAGAAGACAGGCTTTCCATAGGTTCGGGCCTCGCTGGCGCCACTGGGTACTTTGGTGTGTTCTTTCGCCAAGCCTCGTCCATCGGATTGGGATGTACACGGACGTCTTTATTTGTTTGTGGTACACGTTAAAGAACCATATGAATCTATTCGATAGCAAGAGTAGGTCAGGGTTTCAATCTTCCCTTATCTCTGGGATGGCTCGACGGGGTGGGTCGGGGAGTGAAGGTGATGGGGAGTCAGATATGGCTGGCCATAACATTCTGAACACGTTTGGCAAAGATCATATGAAGCAGAGCTGTCGGATGTCACAGCACGCACGACTTTTCGAGGCATTGCACATGTCTACTTAATTGGCAACTAAGTTAAAACAGGGCATAATTCTGTAAATTCATAACAGAGTTATGGATCTGGGTTTACAATGGAATGGACGCTTCGTGATACAAATCATTATACGGTGTTAGCTCAGTGCTGTTTATGCGTAAGGCACTTGTTTGTACGAGTTCCTTTTATGCTAGTGTATACATGTGTAAAGTTTCTGTCAAGCAATTTCTGAGATATGAGCTTACCGAAAGGGGCATAACTTTGTCAAAGTAGGTTGCAGAGTGATGTGACTTGCGCGTGGCAGCTTATCTGCCTATGTGAAGTTTTACTGAGTTCTGGTAGACGGTTTGTGAGATATGAGCTTATCGTAACATGTTACCCAAATCGACAAAGTACAAAATGAAGCATTATAACTTTGTCATATATTTATAGGCATGGTTTGCAAAAGTTTAATTCCATTCTATTGTTTGGTTCCAGAATTCCCTAATTGCAGTTTCCTAAATTACAAGGCATGCAAATACTTCGTAAACTGCCTGTATTATTTTACATTTTAATAAACATTGTCTGCCTTTAAGAGAAGTTTTCTTTCTATTTTATACGACCGCAGGGACGTATTATGTCGTAGCGCTGTCCGTCCGTCGTCTGTCTGTCCGTTAACTTTTACCTGACATCTGATTGTGGCTAATAGCTTTCAAAGTATAAGGTCTACAGCAGTGAAACTTCGTACACATCTTCAGCATGATCCAATGAATACATCTGATAAAGGCACATAACTTTCTGGTTCATTTTCTTTTTTAATTATTACCCTTTGAAAAAAAGGTTTAACCTGGAACTTTAGCCGGCCTTTTTGGCAAATAACTTTCGAAGTAGGAGGTGTACAGCAATGAAACTTTGCACACATCTTCAGCACGATCCAACTTTTTGGCAAATAACTTTCGAAGTAGGAGGTGTACAACAATGAAACTTTGCACACATCTTCAGCACGATCCAATGAATGTACGTTATAAAGGTCCATAACTTTCCGATTAATCGTTTAAAAGAGATTTCCCTTGAAAAAAGGTTTAACACGCAACTTAATCTTGTCAATAACGTTCAAAGTATGAGGCCTACAACAATGAAACTTGTAAACCAGTGAATACATCTGATAAAGGCCCATAACTCTCTGATTTATGATTTTGAAATTATTTCTCTTTGAACAAAACTTAACCTTGCCTTTTACGAGTGATTGTGGATAATAACTTTCAAAGTATAATGTCTACAACAATGGAACGACGGGCGTATAAACACCACCAGGCGGTGCTCTTGTTATACGCCCGTACGTTGGGACGTATTATGTTGTGGCGTTGTCCGTCCGATTGTCTATCCGTTAACTTTTACCTGACAACTGATTGTGGCTAATAACTTTCCAAGTATAAGGTCTACAACAATGAAACTTTGTACACTCAGCACGATCCAGTGAATAAATCTGATAAAGGCCCGTACCCCTCTGGTTCATTTGTTTAAGCATTCCTCTTTGAAAAAAGGTTTGCCCTGGAACTTAACCTTGTCTTTTACAAATGAGTGTCGCTTATAATTTTCAAAGTATACGGTGTACAACAATGAAACTTTGCACACATCTTTAGCATGATCCAATGAATACATCTTTTAAAGGCCCAGAACTATCTCATTAATTTTTTTTTTTAATTATTTCCGTTTGAAAAAAAGTTTAACCTGGAAATTAACCTTGCCTTTTACAAGTGATTGTGGACAATAACTAGTGAAGTATATGGTCTACAACAATAGAACGACGGGCGTAAATGCCCCTCCAGGCGGTGCTCTTGTTATACGTCCGTATTGTATATCGTTCCGTTGTCATTCCGTTTGTCTGTCAGTTAAAGAAAATAACCCGCCAAATAATGGCAACATTACACTACACAACCGTGTATCAAAACTATATGCAGGTGTTCCTATGTTCAGGTCATATTATAATGTATATGTGGCGATTAATGAATAGGTTTATTGACAGGTTATTAAGATACCCGTGATTGAATATTTGAAAAATGAATTATGAGTTGGTAACTCCTAATTCAACGCTCCAGTTTTGAGGTTTGTCTTGGCTGGTTAAAGCCGTTTATATTGTGTCTATAGAGTTTGGATTCCCATATTCAAGTTATATATACACATCACGTCGCCAGTATGTTTAGAAACGGTGAACATATTTTTGTAAACTTTGGCCGTTGTTGGCGGGATAAGGACTTTACCTTTTACCCGACAACTGACTTTCAAAGCGGATACACGAAACACACAAATCTACCTATTTCCCCCAAATCCACCCAAATCTACACCAAATCTTCCCCTAAACCTTCCAAATCCACACAAAATCTACCTTA
Organism: Cyrtodaria siliqua; assembly: GCA_037043455.1. Taxonomy (NCBI): domain Eukaryota; kingdom Metazoa; phylum Mollusca; class Bivalvia; order Adapedonta; family Hiatellidae; genus Cyrtodaria; species Cyrtodaria siliqua. The sequence goes on along the minus strand of JAWPHD010000410.1, from coordinate 145,994 downwards.
TATGGTATTACAACGATGTAGTGGTAACAAATATCACCCAAAAAAATCATGTGAGGAAAATGGAGATATAGTTGCTAATTTATTTGTTAATAATGTCTGTTGTTATCACGATGTGTAAAAATAACGCAAACATTGTTAATTCGGTACATTCTCGCCCTCGATCGAGGTCTAATTACACTAAATCAACAGGATGTGCTCGCCTGGTGCAGTCGAAAGTAGTTCTGTATTAAAGAGTGCTAATCTTTTTTTCTTTAAAAACATTTTTTTAGTGCAGTTTCCTGTTATTTTTTGGCTGTAACTGTATTCTGGACATGTTGTTGATATTTGAAAATGCAGCTCATCATGTTTTTGACAGTTTTTGGTATAAATTTGAGAAGTGAAAGTAGACAGGGTATGAAATTGCAAGGGGTAAAAATAGTGTTGACCTTTGACCCGGTGTTAGTATACAACTGAAGAAATGTTTCTTAGAAGGTATTAAACCCCCTATTTCCTTGTTGATGTTTAATAGCAGACATGTTTATTTGCATGATAAAGTAAGTTTCCCAGCATTCTAACGAGGTTTGAGTTTTTGACAGGTTGTCAACATTCTAACTTTACTATGGAAGGGCAATGGAGACTCATTTAGGCTATTATAACCTATAAGGAGAAATCATGTATTTTTCAGAATTGCATAAAAAATGATTTTCTAGGCATTTATTTTGTTCGAATAGGTGAGTTGAACTGAGAAACAGAGAAAAAAAAATCATTTTCAGACTTTTAGACTATTTAAGAGTGTTTTTGGCAACTTTTCTCAAATTTTCTGATTTTCTCTAAAAATGTGATATTTTTTTTTTTTTTTGGAATTTTTGTGAAAGATATATGGCAAAGTGTGTGGTATACATACTCAGGGATGCAAAACAAAGCCACCAGAGTTGATTTGATGAGAAAATGTTGAACGGTTGCTGAGATATTGTTTTTTTTATTATTTCTTAATTTCGCGACAAAATCGACTCGATTTAGTGCATGGTCAAGCGCAGGTTAATCGCATTAATTTCAAGACAAAGTCATTCGGCATTGCGAAACAAGTCAAAATGTTCTTTTATTAAGTTGTTGGGTTGAATCGACCAGTTTAATTAAAAAACATGACGCAAAATAATTCCTTATAGGTCTAATTACACTAAATCAACAGGATGTGCTCGCCTGGTGCAGTCGAAAGTAGTTCTGTATTAAAGAGTGCTAATCTTTTTTTCTTTAAAAACATTTTTTTAGTGCAGTTTCCTGTTATTTTTTGGCTGTAACTGTATTCTGGACATGTTGTTGATATTTGAAAATGCAGCTCATCATGTTTTTGACAGTTTTTGGTATAAATTTGAGAAGTGAAAGTAGACAGGGTATGAAATTGCAAGGGGTAAAAATAGTGTTGACCTTTGACCCGGTGTTAGTATACAACTGAAGAAATGTTTCTTAGAAGGTATTAAACCCCCTATTTCCTTGTTGATGTTTAATAGCAGACATGTTTATTTGCATGATAAAGTAAGTTTCCCAGCATTCTAACGAGGTTTGAGTTTTTGACAGGTTGTCAACATTCTAACTTTACTATGGAAGGGCAATGGAGACTCATTTAGGCTATTATAACCTATAAGGAGAAATCATGTATTTTTCAGAATTGCATAAAAAATGATTTTCTAGGCATTTATTTTGTTCGAATAGGTGAGTTGAACTGAGAAACAGAGAAAAAAAAATCATTTTCAGACTTTTAGACTATTTAAGAGTGTTTTTGGCAACTTTTCTCAAATTTTCTGATTTTCTCTAAAAATGTGATATTTTTTTTTTTTTTTGGAATTTTTGTGAAAGATATATGGCAAAGTGTGTGGTATACATACTCAGGGATGCAAAACAAAGCCACCAGAGTTGATTTGATGAGAAAATGTTGAACGGTTGCTGAGATATTGTTTTTTTTATTATTTCTTAATTTCGCGACAAAATCGACTCGATTTAGTGCATGGTCAAGCGCAGGTTAATCGCATTAATTTCAAGACAAAGTCATTCGGCATTGCGAAACAAGTCAAAATGTTCTTTTATTAAGTTGTTGGGTTGAATCGACCAGTTTAATTAAAAAACATGACGCAAAATAATTCCTTATAGGTCTAATTACACTAAATCAACAGGATGTGCTCGCCTGGTGCAGTCGAAAGTAGTTCTGTATTAAAGAGTGCTAATCTTTTTTTCTTTAAAAACATTTTTTTAGTGCAGTTTCCTGTTATTTTTTGGCTGTAACTGTATTCTGGACATGTTGTTGATATTTGAAAATGCAGCTCATCATGTTTTTGACAGTTTTTGGTATAAATTTGAGAAGTGAAAGTAGACAGGGTATGAAATTGCAAGGGGTAAAAATAGTGTTGACCTTTGACCCGGTGTTAGTATACAACTGAAGAAATGTTTCTTAGAAGGTATTAAACCCCCTATTTCCTTGTTGATGTTTAATAGCAGACATGTTTATTTGCATGATAAAGTAAGTTTCCCAGCATTCTAACGAGGTTTGAGTTTTTGACAGGTTGTCAACATTCTAACTTTACTATGGAAGGGCAATGGAGACTCATTTAGGCTATTATAACCTATAAGGAGAAATCATGTATTTTTCAGAATTGCATAAAAAATGATTTTCTAGGCATTTATTTTGTTCGAATAGGTGAGTTGAACTGAGAAACAGAGAAAAAAAAATCATTTTCAGACTTTTAGACTATTTAAGAGTGTTTTTGGCAACTTTTCTCAAATTTTCTGATTTTCTCTAAAAATGTGATATTTTTTTTTTTTTTTGGAATTTTTGTGAAAGATATATGGCAAAGTGTGTGGTATACATACTCAGGGATGCAAAACAAAGCCACCAGAGTTGATTTGATGAGAAAATGTTGAACGGTTGCTGAGATATTGTTTTTTTTATTATTTCTTAATTTCGCGACAAAATCGACTCGATTTAGTGCATGGTCAAGCGCAGGTTAATCGCATTAATTTCAAGACAAAGTCATTCGGCATTGCGAAACAAGTCAAAATGTTCTTTTATTAAGTTGTTGGGTTGAATCGACCAGTTTAATTAAAAAACATGACGCAAAATAATTCCTTATAGGTCTAATTACACTAAATCAACAGGATGTGCTCGCCTGGTGCAGTCGAAAGTAGTTCTGTATTAAAGAGTGCTAATCTTTTTTTCTTTAAAAACATTTTTTTAGTGCAGTTTCCTGTTATTTTTTGGCTGTAACTGTATTCTGGACATGTTGTTGATATTTGAAAATGCAGCTCATCATGTTTTTGACAGTTTTTGGTATAAATTTGAGAAGTGAAAGTAGACAGGGTATGAAATTGCAAGGGGTAAAAATAGTGTTGACCTTTGACCCGGTGTTAGTATACAACTGAAGAAATGTTTCTTAGAAGGTATTAAACCCCCTATTTCCTTGTTGATGTTTAATAGCAGACATGTTTATTTGCATGATAAAGTAAGTTTCCCAGCATTCTAACGAGGTTTGAGTTTTTGACAGGTTGTCAACATTCTAACTTTACTATGGAAGGGCAATGGAGACTCATTTAGGCTATTATAACCTATAAGGAGAAATCATGTATTTTTCAGAATTGCATAAAAAATGATTTTCTAGGCATTTATTTTGTTCGAATAGGTGAGTTGAACTGAGAAACAGAGAAAAAAAAATCATTTTCAGACTTTTAGACTATTTAAGAGTGTTTTTGGCAACTTTTCTCAAATTTTCTGATTTTCTCTAAAAATGTGATATTTTTTTTTTTTTTTGGAATTTTTGTGAAAGATATATGGCAAAGTGTGTGGTATACATACTCAGGGATGCAAAACAAAGCCACCAGAGTTGATTTGATGAGAAAATGTTGAACGGTTGCTGAGATATTGTTTTTTTTATTATTTCTTAATTTCGCGACAAAATCGACTCGATTTAGTGCATGGTCAAGCGCAGGTTAATCGCATTAATTTCAAGACAAAGTCATTCGGCATTGCGAAACAAGTCAAAATGTTCTTTTATTAAGTTGTTGGGTTGAATCGACCAGTTTAATTAAAAAACATGACGCAAAATAATTCCTTATAGGTCTAATTACACTAAATCAACAGGATGTGCTCGCCTGGTGCAGTCGAAAGTAGTTCTGTATTAAAGAGTGCTAATCTTTTTTTCTTTAAAAACATTTTTTTAGTGCAGTTTCCTGTTATTTTTTGGCTGTAACTGTATTCTGGACATGTTGTTGATATTTGAAAATGCAGCTCATCATGTTTTTGACAGTTTTTGGTATAAATTTGAGAAGTGAAAGTAGACAGGGTATGAAATTGCAAGGGGTAAAAATAGTGTTGACCTTTGACCCGGTGTTAGTATACAACTGAAGAAATGTTTCTTAGAAGGTATTAAACCCCCTATTTCCTTGTTGATGTTTAATAGCAGACATGTTTATTTGCATGATAAAGTAAGTTTCCCAGCATTCTAACGAGGTTTGAGTTTTTGACAGGTTGTCAACATTCTAACTTTACTATGGAAGGGCAATGGAGACTCATTTAGGCTATTATAACCTATAAGGAGAAATCATGTATTTTTCAGAATTGCATAAAAAATGATTTTCTAGGCATTTATTTTGTTCGAATAGGTGAGTTGAACTGAGAAACAGAGAAAAAAAAATCATTTTCAGACTTTTAGACTATTTAAGAGTGTTTTTGGCAACTTTTCTCAAATTTTCTGATTTTCTCTAAAAATGTGATATTTTTTTTTTTTTTTGGAATTTTTGTGAAAGATATATGGCAAAGTGTGTGGTATACATACTCAGGGATGCAAAACAAAGCCACCAGAGTTGATTTGATGAGAAAATGTTGAACGGTTGCTGAGATATTGTTTTTTTTATTATTTCTTAATTTCGCGACAAAATCGACTCGATTTAGTGCATGGTCAAGCGCAGGTTAATCGCATTAATTTCAAGACAAAGTCATTCGGCATTGCGAAACAAGTCAAAATGTTCTTTTATTAAGTTGTTGGGTTGAATCGACCAGTTTAATTAAAAAACATGACGCAAAATAATTCCTTATAGGTCTAATTACACTAAATCAACAGGATGTGCTCGCCTGGTGCAGTCGAAAGTAGTTCTGTATTAAAGAGTGCTAATCTTTTTTTCTTTAAAAACATTTTTTTAGTGCAGTTTCCTGTTATTTTTTGGCTGTAACTGTATTCTGGACATGTTGTTGATATTTGAAAATGCAGCTCATCATGTTTTTGACAGTTTTTGGTATAAATTTGAGAAGTGAAAGTAGACAGGGTATGAAATTGCAAGGGGTAAAAATAGTGTTGACCTTTGACCCGGTGTTAGTATACAACTGAAGAAATGTTTCTTAGAAGGTATTAAACCCCCTATTTCCTTGTTGATGTTTAATAGCAGACATGTTTATTTGCATGATAAAGTAAGTTTCCCAGCATTCTAACGAGGTTTGAGTTTTTGACAGGTTGTCAACATTCTAACTTTACTATGGAAGGGCAATGGAGACTCATTTAGGCTATTATAACCTTAACACACTTAAAATAGGAATGCCTCGTACAATTTTCCCTTGTAATAACAACGTCTCATAAAAGTTTCTGGTTTCATGCGGTCCTTATACTCTCTTTATCACTTGTAGCTAGTGTCTCGTTCAACTGTGCCTCATCTGAATCAACCACGATGGCCATGCTAAACATCTCGATCTCTGCATCTCATTCGTGTTGGTTTTGGTGCTGAAGAGATTCTTGTTAGAACTGTTTTCTTTCTTTTATAGCCTTTTCTGATGATTATTTTATTTAGCTTCACTTCCTTTTGTAAACTTCTGTTTATTAATTATCATCTTATACATTCTGCTCTACAAGCATTTGTTTAACCGTCATGCCTATCATTGCTTAAGAAAGGGCTTTTTTGAGGTTTTTTTCTTCGAATATTTATTTTGAGAAGGTTCTGGGGACCCAAACAAGGGATTAAACATTTTACAAGGTGTCATCTAAATTAATTTAAGTTATACATTACACTTTTAATACTAAAAAAGCAATTTTGGTGCTAAACAAGTTTAATCAAAAAGAAATAAAAAAGGTTAATGGATTTATTTATTGTCATGTTCGGGTATTGCCCAACCTCTCTGTGATTAGGAGGGTAATACCGACTACACAAGACACTCATTGAGTAGGATTCCAGTGATTAAAACAAGTTACATCACTTGATTAGTCATTGTATGCATAACTTAAAATAGAAAGTGATGAAACAATTCGAACTGATACGCAGTCAATTTTCAGTTAAAATTAAACACCCGTAATATTAGCAATTTGATAAAAAGTGCTCAATATTTTGGTGGTGTCTGTGGTTGTGTTGTTTCTAAGTATAACTTGGGTTGGGATTGAAAAAAAGGATGTGCCCTTTATATAGATGACATATACTATGAGGTATACCCTTTTACAAATACATTTTATTCCTTAAAGGCTTTATCAAGCAAATGTACGGCAATACCCTCATAGTCGGCAATACCCTCATGGGCTCTAGATCTAGTTAGTAACGACAGGTTATGGCCCTTGATTTGTTGAAAAATGCTATATTGTATTTTCCTTTGTTAAATCTGTAGTTACTTCCTTTTTTTATCTGATCTTTACCATATTTGTTTAGAATGTTAATAGGGGGGTCCGGGGGCATGCCCCCCCCCCCCCACCCCCCCTGAAAATTTTGAAAACAATGATGCAATCTGGTGCATTCTGGGCGTTCTGAGGTGCTTTTGTCAGAATCATGTGGATTCAGCCACGTACTCGCGTATAGGCAGCTACGCGCCTGGTCACACAGCAGAATTATTACCCATGATTACCTGGTGAGCGGTCTAAGGCCATCCTTGCAATGTTTTAAAAAAAACTACTGATGGGAATTTATGTCGACAACCCTTGATATAAGAGCCGTTTTATCCAGTAGAGCATCCACAGGCCCTCTTCCCTCTTGGGCCTGTTGATTTTAATAGAATGCACTTAAATGTCATCTCAGCAAACGGCAAACTCGATTGTTTTTTAGTTACTAAAATGTTTACAAACTTTCATTTATTAAAGCATCATTGACCTTTTTATTTTTAAGTCCAGCCCCCGTTAGACGAGACATAATCACATGTGAATCCACGGATTTCTTGTCAGGAAATAAACCATTACGTATGCAGGATGTATATGTTATGCAAACAAAACACGATTATAAGTAAGAAGAATAATAATTTAGTAGAGGATATTTGTTGTTTTGGAGTGAATAACATACTTTATTTCATCGAGAAGTGAGAAAACTTTATATTTTCACGAATGCGAATCATGAGTGAAAATATAAAAGTTTTCTAACTTCGAGATGAAATAAAATATGTTATTCACGACAAAACAACAATTATTTTTTTTATTTTATGATTTTACAAACAATTATTTAAGCATTTCAGTAAATAAACCGTTTTACACACCTGGTTACGCGCCCTGTTCACGATGAAGTAACGAAACGTTACATGACGTCACTTGTTTCGAACCCGTTAACGTCATAGAAAGAAAATAATTAAATAAACAGTGGATTTAACAGTATAACAGTTGGAATATCTTGTGAGTCGCGTTACTGTGCATTTGTGTTGGTTGTACATTAAAAAAGTAGTCCCGGCAGCTACTGTGGTATATTCCACAGTGTGATACAACAATTAACACTTTTATTTCACTGATAAAATACAGTATTCCATTGCTTATCATAAAATAAAACGTCTTACCTTCTAATCTGTGTCTAACCAAATGAGCTCCAGAATAAAACAGTTCCTCTTTATAGTATCATTTTGGATTACGGTTTTTTCCAGACATCGAATGAAACAACATCTATATATAGAAACGGTAAAACCCAATGTTAGGGACCGATCAATTTTGTTAGGATGGGGCCTGGGATTTTCTATTTATTTTGCTTTTCTTTCAAAACAGGATTTTTATTTCCTCTAGTGTGATGGTCAGATTATTTTGTTTAGTCAATTTGAAAGGCAGATTTTTTTTTAATACGGATAATGTTGGTAACAGTTCACTGGAGCTCAGACGCTGCAATACACAACGAACCTTAATCCGAGCCTTCTCTGACCCTAAAAGCCTTTTTGTGTGTGGCTTTTTACATGGCAAGCCGTTTTCACATTTAATCACTATGTAGCGATATCGCTAATTCAATTACTGATATCAAAAAATTTAATTACTGATATCAAAAATTCATTTATCGATATCGCTAATTCTATTGGCGAGGTAATTAAATTCTTGATATCGCTAAATACCATATATTTCGATATCGAGAATTCAGTTGTTGATATCGCTAATTGAATTGTTGATATCGCCAATTCAGTTTTTTGATATCGCTAATTCCATTACCGATATCGAAAAATGATTTAATTCAAATCCGCTAATAGAATTACTGTAAGAGTGAATATGGACTTCTCCCTTTTTTAAAAAAAGGGTACCAGACTCGCTCTCACAATAATTAGATTAATAATGTGCCTACATGGTCATATACCACTATTGCATTTCCCATAGGCCTCCATTATAGCCTTTTGGCCTACAACCCCTATTCCTAGATCGGAATAGATGATAAAACCTAACTTTTTTTAAAGAACTATCTTAGAGACACTCAAAAATAATCAGACCAGCAAATTGGGGATAATCTGATGCTTTCAGCCTCTAATAGTTCACTGAAGGTGGCCACTCCCAGAATGGCAGTAAAGAAATTTTACTTTTTGCAAATATACTCTGATGTTTTATGGGGATTTGTTATGATTTGGGTAATTTAATCCAATCAGAATCTACCTTAAAATCTGACTTTTTGTATGGGGGGGGTACGAGTGTGTGACCAAAGAAGAGATTCCAGATTGCCTCGTGGTAGCGGCCTGCCCAGTTAGCACACTACGCACGGGGGATTTTCTCACCCCCAGGGTTTTGCGTTTGTTGTTGTTCTCATGCATAGTGTACACACAGGTGGTACAATGTGTTTGTGATTGCTTTTATCACCAACAACAGTTGATTACGGTTACTTACTACCCTATATAATTATGGACAGTATAGTATGGTTATTATATAACCATGTATGATTGCTTTTGTGTTATGTCAACCCGTCAATTAGTTTAACAGTTTTTAATGTTTGTATGTGTATATTATGTATACACATTTTTTCTATGTAACACGTATATGTTATAGACACACTCTATATGTGTCACGTGTGTTAATAGCACAGAAATCGTCTCTGATTCCACTCGGATAGACAATAGAGCGCTTTCGGTCTAATGACCTTCTTCAGTTGCAACATGCAATCCTAAACGATTTCTATTTAACGTATAAGTTGTCTCATTAACTAATGTAATGAGGTTTTACTTTATAAAGGTACACTGTGATAGACCAAAGTATATAGAGTTTATTCAATCTGTCCTAATAAGATTATAACAGAGATTGAATACTTTATATATGTGCGTTTTTTTTATTGAAAATGATATTTCAAAGTACAGTAGTACCGTAAGACATGTCGGGTTGATACCGCATATAATGTCTTTTAATAAAAATGCAGCAAGATTTATAGACACGACTGGGTTGATACCGTCTTAAATGTGTCTTATGATAGCACGTATTCCAAGGAATACCGTATTTGTAAATTACTAGTCGGGTTGATACCGAAACAAAATTTGGAGTACCTCCAAATGTGAGTAAATATGTTTTAAAGACAGATAATACATATATATATTAGCAAACCATGACACGAATGTGTCATACAGTATATATTCCGAGGAATATGCAGTTTACACGTCGGGTTGATACCGAAACAAAATCTGGAGTACCTCCAGATGTGTGTAAATCTTAAATGTGTCTTATTATAGCATGTATTCCGAGGAATACAGTATTTGTAATTTACTCTTCGGGTTGATACCGAAACAAATTTTGGAGTACCTCCAAAAGTGAGTAATATGTTATAAAGACAAATAATATATATATATATATTAGCAAACTCTGACACGAATGTGTCATACAGTATATATTCCGAGGAAAATGCAGTTTACACGTCGGGTTGATACCGAAACAAAAGCCGGAGTACCTCCAGATGTGTGTAAATCTGTACTGTAACAGAGAGTACCTGTTGTAAAGATTGCTAACAGAAATGAATTATACGATGTTTTCAGAGCTGAAAACGTGCGTGTAACTCAGTCGATGTAGGGACAACGACTGATGAAATATGTGTGTGTGTGTGTGTGTGTGTGTGTGTAGTTTTAAGGTTTATAGTCCGTCCGCCAACGAACACGTCATGAAAATATGATGAAATATCTCGATGCTGGTGTTTATGTAGTGCGTTGGTACTTAATTGGTTCCATCTGTGTATCTACAGTATTCTTTTTGTTGGCTGTTTCGCCGCGAATCAATTGACGTGCTCAGTGTGATCAGCTAATTTACGCTTAAGGTGAGAAGTTCTTCTGACCATGTTACCGCCGATATATCAGGATTGAATTAGCGTAATCCTCTTAATTACCCTTCGGCAGTAATCTGATAACGTACGAGATCTCTACTGGGTAATGATTAATTTAATGTCATTTGTATGTAAGCACAAAAAAACTAAAATCTAGAAACAGTGTTTACTTTCATGCGCATATTTTACCAATTCCTCTCTCTGTATTTCTTTCTGTATATATTTATATACGAGTATTTATTTCTCAAAAGTTTCAGATTACATAACGTAATATGTATGCTCATTACAGTATTATTCAATACATTGACGTACCCTATTCATAAGTTTATGTATTACCGTATACATAAGTTTATGTATTTAACTAAGAGTACGAATACATACTGTATGTTATTGAAACTACTCTTTTCAATTACAAGGAATAGGTGATGCTATTCGACAGTATTGAGTGAGATTCATTTAAACACTGTGAAATCTCAGATGAGGAATCCCGATATAGTAAATAATTTCCATGCGTTATTGCAACTCAATCCGCCTATTGTTAGGTTTATTCCGTAAGAGTACAACCTACGACAATTTTAATATTGTTAAAAGTACAGTAGAACCACAATGGTTATATTTAATAACAGCGTTTGGTTTATTCCGTAAATTACAGCCTAAACTTATTTCAAATAATACGTCACGTAAGATGTTCGTATTTTATTCAATGAGTATGCTACTTTACCTATTACCTATATGGAATAGGCTAAGTTACAAGAAAAGTAATTGCAGCCCCAAATCAATAGTGGTATCTGACCACATCGGTAGATCTAGCTTTTTTGAAATACTGAATTTAAAAGATTTACCGGTTGATAGATTGCACGAACAACTCAATGACGTTAACGTTGATGAACATTTGGGTTAAATATCAGTTTTAGTTCAACTCTCGCCACAGAGCATTTCGTGCAAGGTAACTGGAAATATTATAAGTTCCACTTCCCCTGCCCAAAATTTCACTTGCCATAAAACATTTAAGTTGCGTGGCGCTCAAAAACCTATAGACTGCACTATACTATGAATTGAATTGAATTGAAAGTTGTTTAACGGCTTATCAACACAGTATAGGTTATTTAGAGCCGCCCCAGAGAGAGAGGGGAAGGATACATAGGAATCCGGGAACCTGCCCTACTCTTATTATCGAATAGATTCCTATGGTTCTTTAACGTGCTCGGAGGATAGACCGATACACGGGACCGCCCGGTTTACGTCCCCATCCGACGGACGAGGCTAAGGGAGTGTGTCTTGCCCAAGAACACACCGACGGAACTCAGTGGCACCACGGAGGATTGAACCCGGGGCCTCCAGTTACAAATCCGCCGCGCTACCGACTATACTATGAAATAACATCATTCAAAATAAGCAAATGGTAAGCAAATGGTAAGCAAATGTGTATGAAGGCATAGTAGTTAGTAAGTAGAAGTTATGAAAAAGTCTCTTTTTTTTGGGGGGGGGGGGTATTTTTTAACCCCCCCCCCCACCACCCCTCCGACCCCTCCGACCCCACAACCTCCTCTGTCAACAACCTCTCAATTTCTTACAAGTTGCGGTCTATTCTTGATAAAACTGCGGACATTTTGGAATGTTCAATTTTGGGATTGAAAAGTTAAAATAGGGAGCGTTCAGTGTGATTCTTGAAGGTTGAATAAGCGATATCAAGAATCGAAAATTGAATTACCGATATCGCAAATTCGTTCAATTCTGGATATCGCTAATTCAATTATTTGATATCGCTAATACAATTGTTGATATCAGTATTAGAATAAGTGATATCAAAAATTCAGTTAGTGATATCCAGAAATGAAAATTAAAATAATTGTTGATATCTGAAATTGAATTTGCTATATCGCTTATTGAATTGGCGATATCAAAAACAGAATTAGCGATATCGATAATTCTATAATTGAATAACGATATCGATAATACATTTTTTGATATCGCTAGTTAATCAAAATCGAAAAGAGGGCTTTTAAGGTCAGTGAAGGCTCGGATTACGCGAACCTGCGCTGCAAGTCTTGTGGAAAGTTGTGGTCTAGTGGTAGAGCATTGGACCCATGATCGAAAAGTTGTGGGTTCAATCCCCGCCATTGCCATATGAGCAAGACACTTTATCTGCATTTGCTTAGTACTGGTTCTATCCAGGAAGACATCGAGCGTGATTCAAATAAGTTCATAGAGATTTCGTTACAATAGATGTAAAACAAATAAGTTTAAACTAAACTAAGTCTTGCAGATATAGTGAATGCTTACCAATTAAACAATCTGTAAGATATATTGTTTGACTGTAAAGCATTTATTTTAGGTTCAGTTTTTTTTATCACATACTTGCCTATAAATATGCTGTTTTTGAATATACAATAAGACATAGACCTAGCTAGTCCTATCAATCAGGATTTCGTTGCCGAGCAATATAGCTTTTTCTTGCCTACCGGATAAGGCTATCCATGTTTTACATAAGGGATGGAAAGTCTTATCTAATTTAAAGTCACGCGCGCATCAACATGCGGTATGCAGGAAAACATGCAAAACGTTAGTAGCTGGCGTCAACGCACAACATGTCTCTGATATGCAAGAAAAAGAATCTTATCATGGGTATTCGGTTCAGATAGGGAATTCCAACCCTCGGTATAAGTGTTAACCGGAACCTCGGTTCCGATAAAAACACTTATACCCCGGGTTGGAATTCCCTTCACCGGATACCCATGAAATATTCTTATAATCCTATCACGGAAATAACCGAATGTTCATCTCGATCCTTTTGCTGGACAGATACGGAAATAACCGATTAGTTACGATTGTATACGATTTGTCACGCGTATGGTTTATCGTCTGCGTTTCATGTTACGTCATCCTGTTTTTGCGCCAGATTATTGGCTATAGAATCATTATCCATGTATACTACTTATGACCATTCATTTTGTTGATTAGAAATTTTTCCTAGGGATATATGTCATTTTAACATATGATCTGTGAATATATTTAAAGCATCGTCTATTATAATTCTGTAATAATCGTGTTTTCATTTTTTAATTTGTATTATGTTTACATGTATATATATAACCATATGTAAAAATTGAGACGCAAATAAACTTATATAGTATGAACATAACAACATAAAAAAACTATCTAAAATGCAATTAACTTTTAATTCCAGTATACAATAGTTCGAGTTTTCAAAAGCGTTTGCCGCTGCTGGCATAGATGGAACATTGCATTGTCCATTTCAGAAGGACATGATCATCATTAGAGATTTGGTTATTTAACAACTAGAATGGCGTTCCACGGAACACTTGTGTCGCCTGCCATGTACTAGGCCAGGTTATGAAAACGGGCTTACATCTGCCGAAATGAAAGTCACGAGTTATTGGACATGTGTAACGACACTCCATTGGGTAAGATGAAGAAATGTGTAAAGTTTCATGAACATACATAACTATCATTTTGTGAAGTTTCATGAACATAGGTCAAATACGTTAAGTTATGACCAAGGTCATGTTGTAGGTTAAAGTGTAACGGACGGACGGACGACGACGACAACGGACGACGACAGACGACGGCGGACAAAGTTATTCTTATTACAGATCGTTAAGGGTCTTCCATGCTTCGCTTGACACAATTGATCACAATTAAGTCATAAACAGTACTACACATAGAAATTGAACAATATGTTTATTTCACACCTCTATAATTCTAGCCAATCTCTTTTAATCTTTTTAACCATGTGACAATCCAATATGTTCACTATTGTACTGAAGACAGTGGCTTTAATACGTACACAACTGTATTCCGTATTTGTACTCCACATTCCATATCACGTGATCCATATTTGTACTGCAGAGTCACGTGATCCATATGTGGACTCGACAAGTCATATATGGTATTAAAGGATGATAACTCTAACAGCTCAATAACGGAAACATCACGTTTGAATTTAAATGTAGAAACTACAAATATTACGTTTAGTTAGAATTATAGGGGTATGAAATAAAGAGGTAATTTTACAGTGTTGAGTACAATACTGAATTCTATTGGACTCGTACCCATCAGACAGAATCCATATTTGGACGAGACGAAATTATATTGGACTCGTACCCAGCAGACAGGAATTACATTGGACTCGTAACCCAGCAGACATAATCCATATTTGGACGAGACGAAATTATATTGGACTCGTACCCAGCAGACAGGAATTACATTGGACTCGTACCAGCAGACAGAATCCATATTTGGACGAGATGAAAGAATCCATATTTGGACGAGGCGAAGATATTTGGACGAGGCTGGCTTCGCCTCGTGCAAATATGGATTCTGTCTGCTGGGTACGAGTCCAATAGAATTCAGTTGTACTCAACACTGTAAAATAACCGCATAATACTTACTGCGTATGAGTGAAGCATATTTATTTATAAACGGTGACACGAATTTATTAATGGTATCGCGTTCGTAACACGAAACAGAAAGTACGTCCTTCGAAACTTCCCTAAAGGCGCATACTTTTGGATGACGTCAAGGATTCTTTAACTAGGCTATCTATTATTGACAGTATTCTATTTACTGGTTTTCCATCACTGTGTTCGTAACATCAGGAAGACACATTTATGACAACAGATGCATTTGTTGTTGTTTTTTAAATCAGTAAGATTAAGCATTATGCTTTTGTTCCAGTTGTTTCATGTCAGTTTTTATTTTAAATATAATTATCTAAATTACACCACATACCTTTGTCAGTATAGTGCATTTTGCATCCGATATTTCCCAAACGTATACAGTACTTAAGATATCGGACGAGTTCTTCAATCAGTCAGATTCGAAATCTTATAGCTGAGTTATCTGCCTTTTGAATTTACAAAAAAACTGCATAATTTTGCCATGTGGACACTCTAGCTCCTCTATCTTTTATCCAATCTTAAACAAACTTACACAGTTGGTATGTATCTATAAGATATCGGACGAGTTCTTGAACCAGCCAGATTCGATCGCTAATAGGTGAGTTATCTGCCCTTGAATTGTGGGCACTCTTGCTCCTCCATTTTTAACTCGACTATTCGAAGAATAAGAGAGCTTATGTATTGGCCCCGGCGTCGTTGTCGGGACGTCCGCGCCCCGGCGTCGTTGTCGGGGCGTCCCCGTCGGCGTCCCACATCGAGGTTTGCGTGTAAACTGTGTTTACAAGTCTATGTCTGTTACATTTCTTATCCTAGCACAACCAAATTTGGCCATGGGCTTCCTTATAGTATTATCTTAAGGGTTTCATAAGCAATTTTGGTTCATGTAAACCATCATAATATGCGTTGTCACGTTCATAACACGAAACAGAAAGTTCGAAGTTTCCGATTACGTCATGGAGTTTTCCAGCTAGACGATATATTATTAGCAGTGCGCTATTTACAGGGTTTCCAAAATATTGTGTCGTAATAGCCTATTTATGATAACGATGAAATCTGAAACAAAATGATAGTAATTTATTAAAAGAAAAAGTAATGTTAAAAAATATAGTGTTAAAACTATGTACAAATATGGTAAAAATATTCAATATAGGCCTATGTATACATTATAGAGCAACAAAAGTCCGTCAACGTGCATGTAAACAAGTACATTTAAGAGAAGTCTGGCCTTTTTTCTCAATAATTTGGGGACTATCTACTTATTTACCCCCTCAAGTCAGATCTAGGTTGTTGTTTTCCCCCAAAAAATCAAGGGTTGGATTATTTTTCAAGAAAAATACCAGTCCCGTCCCCCACGGAAAACTAAATAATCGGTCCCTTATTTATAATAAAAAAATACGGGAATCCCTATTTTCATATTTTTAAGGCTGTAATAATAATGGAATTCCAATTACATTTGACTAAATATAGAAGATCGCTATATAAGTTTGATACGATATATGTTTCAACAGTGCAGATTGAATAATCGTCCAATAAGGTAAGTTTCTATTTATTTAATTCTTTCTTCTAAAAGGTATGCATTGACAAGCAAACTTTCAGATGTGCGATGTGATGTAATATATTCATAAAAAACAGATTTGTACCGTTGGTGGGCTGGGATTTAGTGTTTCGAAAAATATACTCCGTAAAATAAGTTTTGCAACAATGACGATTTTTTCAAGATGATGTTTATCTAACGCGAGTGCAGGACGTCGTCCCATTTTCAATAATTCCAGTTTTTTTAGATGGTTTTCAGTCAAGTGAAATAACACTAAAAAAAATGGTTCATTACGTCGAGAAATGTACGAAATAAATAAAATGTGTAAACATAGAATTTTAGACAAATTGTATTTTGTTGCAAAAGTTATTTTACTTAGTATATATTGTGAGCCTTTTTGTATGAAACATATGTGTTGAATATACACATGAAACCATAATAAGGATAAGTGTATGCTAAATGTTTTGAATCAATCAATATGAACATATTCTGGTTTAAACGGGAGCTGTTTTAAACGAGTTCGAACGTTAATTTTGTATATATATATATATGTAAGAATATTTCTATATTTATACCGACGTTTTTGGAAAAAAAACATGGTATATTAAAATCGCTCCCGTTTGTCCGTCCGTCCGTCTGTCTGTCCCTTACCATATCTCCTCCTAAACCGCTGAACGAAATTAAATCAAACTTAGGGTATGAATTCACCATATGATGACGGCGTGCAAGTTTGGCTCCGCATACAGGGGCCCTCAAGGGGTCAAGTACACTAAACATTCAATTACACTGTCATTTTTGCACATAACTTGGTATATGTAATCTTTTATGAAAGATAAACAACATATCAAACGACTTTATTAGTACGAATTCAGACGTCTGGCCGGGGGCCCAGTGTGGGTTGGGCGGTGAATTTGGGGGACATTTTTGTTGTTGTTGTTGTTGTAATTATGTCTTAAATGAAACGTTATGAAGATGGGATTACACTGACTGCATACATTTGTTTCCTCCAACGTCATCGGTGGGGCCTGGAGGAAGGGGCATCAAATACATCAAATACAGTAATAATTCAATTAGGGACCGATCATTTTGATTTCTGGGGGTCGGTGTGGGGAGGAGGTTGGGGGGGGGGGGGATTTTTTCCTTGTCGGAATATATTTTTTTCATTTCTTTAAAGCCAGGATTTTTATTTCGCCTATTACTGGCCAGATTATTTTTTTTCGTCAACTTGAAAGCCAGAATATTTCTTTTTTAAGTTTTACTATTCGTAGAATAAGAAGAGCTGTTGTAGGTCTACTCATCGTCTGCGTCGAGGTTGGTTTTCTATGGAAAGCCTCGGCTGCCTTCTGTTGGCCTTTTGCATTTTGTGCAGTACGCTTTGTAAGTCGTTTTGTGCATTTTCTAAGTTGTTATGTGCATTTTCTAAGTTGTGATGTAAATTTCGTAAGTTGCTATGTGCATTTCGTAAGTTGTTATGTGCATTTTCTAAGTTGTCCTGTGCATTTTCTAAGTTGTTATGTGCATTTAGTAAGTTGTTATGTGCATTTTATATATCGTCATGTGCACTTTCTAAGTTGTCCTGTGCGTTTTCCAAGTTGTTATGTGCATTTTTCAAGTCGTCTTGTGCATTTTCTAAGTTGTTATGTGCATTTTCTAAGTTGTGATTTTCGTAAGTTGTTATGTGCATTTTGTAAGTTGTCCTGTGCATTTCGTAAGTTGTTATGTGCATTTTGTAAGTTGTTATGTGCATTTTGTAAGTTGTCCTGTGCATTTTGTAAGTTGTTATGTGCATTTTGTAAGTTTTTATGTGCATTTTCTAAGTTGTCCTGTGCATTTCGTAAGTTGTTATGTGCATATTGTAAGTTGTTATGTGCATTTTCTAAGTTGTCCTGTGCATTTCGTAAGTTGTTATGTGCATATTGTAAGTTGTTATGTGCATTTCGTAAGTTGTGATGTGCATTGTTTAAGTTGTCATGTGCATATTCTAAGTTGTTATGTGCATTTTCTAAGTTGTTATGTGCATTTCCTAAGTTGTTATGCGCATTTCGTAAGTTGTGATGTGCATTGTTTAAGTTGTAATGTGCATTGTTTAAGTTGTTCTGTGCATTTTCTAAGTTGTTATGTGCATTTTCTATGTTGTTATGTGCTTTTCGCAAGTTGTTATGTGCATATTCTAAGTTGTCTTGTGCATTTTCTAAGTTGTTATGTGCGTTTCGAAAGTTGTTATGTACATTTAGTAAGTTGTTATGTGCATTTCCTAAGTTGTCTTGTGCAAACTACAAGTCGTCGTTAAGTAGACTTTTTGTCGGAATAGGTTTTGAAGGAAACACCGGTAGAAATGGGCTCCAGGAGCGAACGCTATGCTCTGCATACTTTAACACAATTGGGCTAGGGACATTATGCAATACATTCTTAGAACAGAAAATTGATTTCAAAATGTGTAAGTATGGAAAGCCTCGGCTGCCTTCTGTTGGCCTTTTGCATTTTGTGCAGTACGCTTCCTAAGTTGTCCTGTACATTTTCTAAGGTGTTATGTGCATTTAGTAAGTTGTTATGTGCATTTAGTAGTTTGCTATGTGCATTTTCTAGGTTGTCATGTGCATTTTCTAAGTTGTCTTGTGCATTTTCTAAGTTGTCATGTGCATTTTCCAAGTTGTTATGTGCATTTTCTAAGTTGTTATGTGCATTTCGTCGGTTGTTATGTGCATTTTCTAAGTTGTCTTGTGCATTTTTTAAGTTGTTATGTGCATTTCGTAAGTTGTTATGTGCATTTTCCAAGTTGTTAAGTACATTTAGTAAGTTGTTATGTGCATTTCGTAGGTTGTTATGTGCATATTCTAAGTTGTCTTGTGCATTTTCTAAGTTGTTATGTGCGTTTCATAAGTTGTTACGTACATTTAGTAAGTTGTTATGTGCATTTCGTAGGTTGTTATGTGCATATTCTATGTTGTCTTGTGCATTTTCTAAGTTGTTATGTGCATTTCGTAAGTTGTTATGTGCATTTCGTAGGTTGTTATGTGCATATTCTAAGTTGTCTTGTGCATTTTCTAAGTTGTTTTGTGCATTTTCTAAGTTGTCATGTGCATTTCATAAGTTGTTATGTACATTACGTAAGTTGTCTTGTGCAAACTACAAGTCGTCGTTAAGTAGACTTTTTATCGGAATAAGTTTTGAAGGAAATACCGGTAGAAATGGCGGCTCCAGGAGCGGACGCTATGCTCTGCCTAGATAAAAGAAATTGGGCTAGGTACATTATACAATAAATTCTTAGAACATAAAACTGATTTCAAAATGTTTAAGGGATTGTCTGACGTGGAGTTAATAAATCTTGGTTTGAAAAAAAATAAAAAAAATAACGTGTTATTTGTTTGTCTTTGTGTGTAGTCCTAAGGTTTATAGCCCTCCATCTTTTAACCAATAGGACATCCTAAAGGTATAGGTTCAATAGAGTCTGGACTTCACGTGCTATTTGTTGAAAACAAACATATTTTAATACTCTGGGACTTTTTTCAGGAAAACTTAAAATATGTTTGTTTTCAACAAATAGCACGTTAATATTACTTTTATTTAAATATATTTTTCAATTTATTATTATTATTATTTGTTAGTTCCCACACTGATGGGTAGGGGCTACGTGAGGTCGTCTTCTCCCTCCTCCCTCCCCATTTCTCCCTTCTCCCTCCCTTATCTCCCTTTTCCGCCCTCTTTTCTCTCTTCTCTCTCAGAGTACTGATAAACAAGGGACAAAATCTATAAACGTATCTATCGTGGAGACAGAACGTGTACGGCAGACAAGATAATGGTCAATTATGGATTTTGATAGGATATAGACTGTTTAACCCAAAACGACTCTCAAACTATGATAATTCATTTTTTTTTTACAAACTTGCTATTTTAAAAACCTCACGCCCCTTTCTCTCCCGACTCCCGTCCTCTTGTCTTCCGACCCCTACCCTTGTCTCCCGGTCCCTTCTTCCGTACCCACGGCAACCTGTACCACACCTCCTGATACTGCCTATTGTGATCTATTGTTTTCAGACCAAGATGTATTAACTCCCCGTCAGACAATCCCTTACACATTTTGAAATCAATTTTCTGTTCTAAGAATTTATTGTATAATTTCCCTAACCCAATTTTGTTAAAGTATGCAGAGCATAGCGTTCGCTCCTGGAGCCGCCATTTCTACCGGTGTTTCATTCAAAACCTATTCCGATAAAAAGACTTGCACATAACAACTTACTAAATGTACATAACAACTTACGAAACGCACATAACAACTTAGAAAATGCACATAACAACTTAGAAAATGCACAAAACAACTTAGAATATGCACATAACAACTTACGAAAAGCACATAACAACTTAGAAAATGCACATAACAACTTAGAATATGCACAGAACAACTTAAACAATGCACATCACAACTTAAACAATGCACATCACAACTTAGGAAATGCACATAAAAACTCAGTAAATGCACAAGACAACTTAGAAAATGCACATAACAACTTAGAAAATGCACATAACAACTTACGAAATGCACATAACGACTTACGAAATGCACAGGACAACTTAGAAAATGCACATAACAACTTACAATATGCACATACCAACTTACGAAATGCACAGGACAACTTAGAAAATGCACATAACAACTTAGAAAATGCACATAACAACTTAGAATATGCACAGAACAACTTAAACAATGCACATCACAACTTAAACAATGCACATCACAACTTAGGAAATGCACATAAAAACTCAGTAAATGCACAAGACAACTTAGAAAATGCACATAACAACTTAGAAAATGCACATAACAACTTACGAAATGCACATAACAACTTAGGAAATGCACAGGACAACTTAGAAAATGCACATAACAACTTACAAAATGCACATAACGACTTACGAAATGCCCAGGACAACTTAGAAAATGCACATAACAACTTACAATATGCACATAACAACTTACGAAATGCACAGGACAACTTAGAAAATGCACATAACAACTTAGAAAATGCACATAACAACTTACAAAATGCACAGGACAACTTAGAAAATGCACATAACAACTTACGAAATGCACAGGACAACTTACGAAAATCACAACTTAGAAAATGCACATAACAACTTAGAAAATGCACAAGACGACTTGCAAAATGCACATAACAACTTAGAAAATGCACAGGACAACTTAGAAAATGCACATGACAACATATAAAATGCACATAACGACTTACCAAATGCACATAACAACTTAGAAAATGCAGAGGACAACTTAGAAAATGCACACAACAACTTACGAAATGCACATAACAACTTACGAAATGCACATCACAACTTAGAAAATGCACATAACAACTTAGAAAATGCACAAAACGACTTACAAAGCGTACTGCACAAAATGCAAAAGGCCAACAGAAGGCAGCCGAGGCTTTCCATATGTAACGGATTGTCTGACGTGGAGTTAATACATTTTGGTCTGAAAACAATAGATCGGTTCACAGGTGGCAGTATCAGGAGGTGTGGTACATGTGGCCGTGGGTACGGAAGATAAGGGGCGGGGTCGGGAGACAAGGGTGGGAGTCGGAAGACAAGAGGATGGGAGTCGGAAGGGAAAGGGCGTGAGGTTTTTAAAACAGCAAGTTTGTAAAAGAAAAATGATGAAGAATTATCATAGTTTTAGAGTCGTTTTGGGTTAAACAGTCTATATCCTATCAAAATCCTTAATTGACCATTATCGTGTCTGCCGTACACGTTCTGTCTCCACGATAGATACGTTTATGGATTTCGTCCCTTGTTTATCAGTACTCTGAGAGAGAAGAGAGAAAAGGAGGCGGAGAAGGGAGATAAGGGAGGAAGAAGGGAGAAATGGGGGAGGGAGGAGGGAGAAGACGACCTCACGTAGCCCCTACCCATCAGTGTAGGGAACTAACAAATAATAATGATAATAAATTGAAAAATATATTTAAATAAAAGTAATATTAACGTGCTATTTGTTGAAAACAAACATATTTTAAGTTTTCCTGAAAAAAGTCCCTGAGTATTTAAAATATGTTTGTTTTCAACAAATAACACGTGAAGTCCAGACTCTATTGAACCTATGCCTTTAGGACGTCCTATTGGTTAAAAGATGCAGGGCTATAAACCTTAGGACAACACACAAAGACAAACAAATAACACGTTATTTTTTTATTTATTTTTTTTTTTTATTTTTTTTTCAGACCAAGATTTATTAACTCCACGTCAGACAATCCCTTACACATTTTGAAATCAGTTTTATGTTCTAAGAATTTATTGTATAATGTACCTAGCCCAATTTCTTTTATCAAGGCAGAGCATATCGTCCGCTCCTGGAGCCGCCATTTCTACCGGTGTTTCCTTCAAAACTTATTCCGATAAAAAGTCTACTTAACGACGACTTGTAGTTTGCACAAGACAACTTACGAAATGTACATAACAACTTATGAAATGCACATGACAACTTAGAAAATGCACATAACAACGTAGAAAATGCTCATAACAACTTAGAAAATGCACAAGACAACTTAGAATATGCACACAACAACCTACGAAATGCACATAACAACTTACGAAATGCACATAACAACTTAAAAATACACAATACAACTTAGAATATGCACATAACAACCTACGAAAAGCACATAACAACTTACTAAATGTACATAACAACTTACGAAATGCACATAACAACTTAGAAAATGCACAAGACAACTTAGAATATGCACATAACAACCTACGAAATGCACATAACAACTTACTAAATGTACATAACAACTTGATCATGCACATAACAACTTACGAAATGCACATAACAACTTAGAAAATGCACAAGACAACTTAGAATACGCACATAACAACCTACGAAATGCACATAACAACTTAGAAAATGCACATAACAACTTGGAAAATGCACATGACAACTTAGAAAATGCACATGACAACCTAGAAAATGCACATAACAACTTACTAAATGCACATAACAACTTAGAAAATGCACAGGACAACTTAGGAAGCGTACTGCACAAAATGCAAAAGGCCAACAGAAGGCAGCTGAGGCTTTCCATAGTTTTCAGTTGTTGGCCAAGTCCTGTTATTTCAGCAACCACTGGTCAGTGAAACTTGAAATATGTCATCAGTACCATCAAGGACACTGGTAGACACAGGTTCCATAATTATGTATTGCATTTAAGCAAAAGCATGGCCCTTTTATTACTTTGAATTTCTGATTCTTTTTTTGACAAGTTTATTTTAACAACTGAAAGTCGTACATCAACAAAACTTCTGTAAAACTTGGAATATCAAGGGCACTAGTAGACACATGTTCCATATTAACTCTGTATTGCATTTAAGCAAAGTTATGTTCTTTTTTCGACTTTAAAATTCTGGTTAAAGTTTTTAGGCAAGTCCTTTATTTCAATAGGTGATTGTTAATTATTAATACAACTTCAGTAAAGCGTGGATGCTAGTAGACACATGTTCCATAGCTCTGTATTGCATTTAAGCAAACTTATGGCCCTTTTTCTGGATAAATATTTTCTGTATTGTGTTTTAGAAAATGTGTAGCCATATATCTCTGTCAAAGGAGCTTGACAAGTGTCATCACTTACAGACACATGTTTCATAACATTTTATTTCATTTTAGCCAGATGATATTTTCTTTTTCAACTTTCAGTTAACGTTTTTTAAGAAGCTTCATATATTTCAATGAAACCCACTGCATACATCCAATAACAATGGCAAGCCTGTATATGTCATAAACCCCACACCTTCCCCACTCCTACACCACGACCACCATCACCCCAGATAGACAAATATGTATTCTATTCTTTTTGGTTTCTCTTCAGTTACCATGTCTGCACCCTGTTGTCTTCCAGCCCCTCCCAAACCCCCTCCCCTCAACCCCTCCCACACACTCCACCTTAGACTCCCCCAATGAGAAAATAATGTATTATTTCTGTTTTTTTTCCTATTCAGTAACATTTCAATTCCCCTCCCCACCCTCTTCAAGTTCGTATTCTTTCTGGGGTATTGGAGGTCTTGCTTTGATACTTGGTATACATGTTTACTGACCACCCGCTCCCCTACACCTCACAGTCACCACCACCTAATAACCTCCACAATTAAGACTTGACCTTGTGAATGAACTGGAACCATGGTTGGTGAGACAGAAGTGTCAGTGTCCTAGTCTAAAATTGACTTTGAATAGTGGAGAATGCTGTCCTTTCGACAGCTCTTGTTTAATATGGATCTTTCCATATTTGGTGAATAGAACTTCATGTGCTGGTGTTAATATTTAGTTATCCTTGTACTTGTCTGCTTTCTATGTTAGCTCCCTTTTGCTCTTCTAAATTATGAATTGATTGGATGTTTTGTTTGGTGGTGTAGGGGATTGTCTTGTACTGGGCAATGACTACCATGTTCCATACCATTCTTATTAACACTGGCATATAGCGCATAGCTGTGTCCATAACCTGGCATTGCATGTAGCTGAAACTGCTTCTTAAATCCACTTACTTGTTGATGATATTCACAAAGTCCATTGCACAAGTACCAGGACCCTTGTATTGTAATACTACCATGACCACTGCATACCACATTGATTACTAACATGTCCAAAGTGCATCACATGTATAACTATCATGGCTACTCTTTACCTCATTTCCTACTACCATGACTACTGTATATTGCAAGTATTACTACCATGACCACTGTTTATCACATTTAGTACTACCACGACTACTAAGACTAAATACCACATGTATTACTACCATGACCACTGAATACCCTATTCATTATTACCATGACCACTGAATACCCCATTCTTACTACCATGACCACTGAATACCCCATGTATTACTACCATGAGCTATGCATACTACATTTATTACTACCATGACCACTGATACCATATTTATTAATAATAACACCCAATTTAAATATCCATAGACTGTTATTTTCCCATTTTTGTGATATCTCATATCGGTTGTAATGTCTCCATGGAGTGAGTCACTGAATGATAGACTTTTTTGTAATGTCACTCCAGTATAATTACTGTCTTATGATTGTGAAGTCAAAGCAACTTTATAATTAAGTATTGGGGTGTCCTATGCTTAACAGTGTATGTATACATACGCAAATGAAAATCAGTGAACATTTACTAAAATGGCTGACACAGTTTGCACAACTTTCTGAAGATGATTTGAAGTTTACTCATGAGTTCACAGCTGAAGATTCCGAAAGAACACAAAGAACCATCCGCCAAAACATATTTTCTAGGTGCTGAGAATAGTGATTTTGAACAGAGAGAAGTAACCATTTTTTCTCATGTTTTATTTCAAAGGAATATTTAGCAGAACCAAATATCTTTTTCAAACATATTTTTCAGTATAATAAAATAAATAGCCTTAGAAGGTTGACAAATATTCTCTGTCACCCTCGCAGGATTGCAATATTTACATACTACCATGACCAATGTATATCACATTTAGGCCATTATTTTTTATTATTTGTTTTAAGAACCACCAAGACAGAGAATAGCTGTAGGAGGAAGGGAAAAATAAAATACCTAATTTCGTTTTGTCGTAGGAGGGTTCGTAAAACGAATTGTCAAAAAATAATGACATTATTACAACCATGACTTATGTATACCACATTAATTATAACCACGACTTTATATGAATATCAGGTTCATTACTACCATGATCAATGTATACCAAATTACTACCATGATCACTTTATAACACTTTTATACAACACATTTACTACCACCATTGCCAGTGTATACCACATTTATAACTGCCATGACTAATGTATACCACATGTATTACTACCATGATCTATGTACATCACATGTATTACAACCATGAATACTATCACTGTCTGAACAGAAGTAGCCAGATTGAGTGACTGATGAAGTAGATATAGACTGAAGAGGGAGCCAGATTATTTTTTTCCTCTAATTGGACACACAGCCAGATTATTTTTTTCCAAGAATGTAAGAGAAGGCTGGATTATGTTTTTTCAACAATTTGAGGGACTGTTTATTTTTTTCCCCTTCAAATCAGACAAATCAGAGCCAGGTTATTTTGTTTCAGCAATTCAAAGGCCAGAATATTTTTTCAGGAAAAATCCCAGCCCCGAGAATACAAGAATACTCCTCTGAAAATAAAAAGCATATCAAACAATTTCAGTGTTTTCACCTTAGAGGTGTGCCGAGGAGGGGGAGTGGGTTGGGTATGTGTGGGCGTGATGGTGGGGTGGGGTGGGGGAGAAATGATTTTGGGTATATCAGTATAATTTGCTCCAGCGTCACCTTGGGACTCTGGGATAGGGGTCAAAAGTTAAAATACACAAATACCTTAAACATGTTTTATTCATTTACAGTGTCATACATGTATACAGAAAAGCATACATAGTACTGTTTCTGATCTGAGTATCAAAGAACGATCAAAATAATTACATGTAAAATGGATTCATGTGAAAGGGAATTGACCTGTGTGTAGCGTGGGTATTTGCGATGGCGCTCCGTCGAATTCGTTCTAGTTTTTAGCTCTACTGATCAGAGATCAGCAGAGCTTATGCCGTGGTGCGGCGTCCGTCGTCCGTCCGTCCGTCTGTCCGTCTGTCTGTCCGTAAACTTTTATTTGTAGCGACTTCACAGCTGAAACTACTTGATGGATATTCATGAAACTTTACAGAAATGTTGCCCATAAAGTCTAGTTGATCCTAGCAAAAATTCATGTTGATGTGAAATCCAAGATGGCCGCCAAAGCTAAAAATAGAGTTTTAAAATACAAGTTTGTAGCGACTTCTTCTTGAAAACTATAAGTGATATTGATATGGGACTTTTTCTAAAATGATCAGCATGACATGATGTTGATCCTAGTCAAAAATCGTTTTGATTCAACGTTAAACATGGCTGCCAGCGGCCATCTTTGTTTACATAGAGTTATATAGTAAAAACTTGTAGCGACTTCTTCTCTGAAACTACTTGGCGGATTGTCATGAAACTTTACGGGAATGTTGCTCTTGATGTCTAATTGATCCTAGAAAAATTTCAGGTCGGCCGGAAATTCAAGATGGCCGTCACAGCTAAAAATAGATTTTTAAAAAATAAGTTTGTAGCGACTACTTCTTGAAAACTATAAGTGATATTGATATGGGACTTTTTCTAAAATGATCAGCATTACATGATGTTGATCCTAGTCAAAAATCGTTTTGATTCAACGTTAAACATGGCTGCCAGCGGCCATCTTTGTTTACATAGAGTTATATAGTAAAAACTTGTAGCGACTACTCCTCTGAAACTACCTGGCGGATTGTCATGAAACTTTACAGGAATGTTGCTCTTGATGTCTAATTGATCCTAGAAAAATTTCAGGTCGGCCGGAAATTCAAGATGGCCGTCACAGCTAAAAATAGATTTTTAAAAAATAAGTTTGTAGCGACTACTTCCTGAAAACTATAAGTGATATTGATATGGGACTTTTTCTAAAATGATCAGCATGACATGATGTAGATCCTTGTGGAAAATTATTTTGATTCGACGTTAAACATGGCTGCCAGTGGCCATCTTTGGTTACATAGAGTTATATAGTAAAAACTTGTAGCGACTACTCCTCTGAAACTACTTGACGGATGTTCATGAAACTTCACAGGAATGTTGCTCTTGATGTCTAGTTGATCCTAGAAAAATTTCAGGTCGGCCGGAAATTCAAGATGGCCGCTACAGCTAAAAATAGATTTAAAATAAATAAGTTTGTAGCGACTACTTCTTCAAAACAATAAGAGATATTGATATGGGACTTTTTCTAAAATGATCAGTGTGACATGATGTTGGTCCTTGTCGAAAATCGTTTTGATTTGACCTTAAACATGGCTGCTTTGTTTACATAGAGTTATATAATGAAAACTTGTAGCGACTACTTCTTTGAAACTACCTGACGGATTTTCATGAAACTTCACAGGAATGTTGCTCTTAATGTCTTATTGATCTTAGCAAAATTTCAGGTCGGCCGGAAATTCAAGATGGCCGCCACGGTTAAAAATAGATTTTCAAAAAACAAGTCTGTAGCGACTACTTCCTGAAATCAAAATCAATCAGTAGAGCTTCAAGGTCATTGACCTCTTGTTTTTTAAAATCCCGATGACGAAAATTTGTTTCGGATTTTCACTGCAACTAATTACCAGCTTTAAACAAACTGACATACTGTTGATCGTCAGTAAAACCTAACTCATTCAACAATTCTTCTTCATTCTGAAATTGATATACCTGCGTATCTTTAGCAGCAAACTTATTTCTTGCAAACAGTATATTTGTTCATATGACTTGCTGGTCATGGCAACCTTTTTGTTCATGTCCTGTTGTTCACATTTCTTGCTGATCATGTCGACCTTCTATTTCATGATACGTTGTTCATATGTACGGCTAGTCATGGCGACGGTTGTTCACTTGTCTTATTGGTCATGGCGACCTTCATGTTCATGCCCTGTTGTTCATATTTCTTGCTGGTCATGGCGACCTTCTTGTTCGTGCCCTGTTATTCACATTTCTTGCTGGTCATGGCGACCTTCTTATTCGTGCCCTGTTATTCACATTTCTTGCTGGTCATGGCGACCTTCTTGTTCGTGCCCTGTTATTCACATTTCTTGCTGGTCATGGCGACCTTCTTGTTCGTGCCCTGTTATTCACATTTCTTGCTGGTCATGGCGACCTTCTTGTTCGTGCCCTGTTATTCACATTTCTTGCTGGTCATGGCGACCTTCTTGTTCGTGCCCTGTTATTCACATTTCTTGCTGGTCATGGCGACCTTCTTATTCGTGCCCTGTTATTCACATTTCTTGCTAGTCATGGCGACCTTCATGTTCGTGCCATGTTGTTCATATGTCTTGCTTGCCATGGCGACCTTCTTGTTCATGCCATGTTGTTAATATTTCCTGCTGGTCGTGACGACGTTCTTGTTCATGCCCTGTTTTTCACATTTCTTGCTGGTTATGTTGACCTTCTTGTTCGTGCCCTGTTGTTCACATGTCTTGCTGGTCATGACGACCTTCTTGTTCATTTGTCTTATTGGTCATGGTGACTTCCTTGTTCATGCCCTGTTGTTAACATTTCTTGCTGGTCATGGCGACATTCTTGTTCATGTCATGTCGTTCACATTTCTTGCTGGTCATGGCGACTTTCTTTATCATGCCCTGTTGTTCACATTTCCTGCTGGTCATGGCGACATTCTTGTTCATGTCATGTCGTTCACATTTCTTGCTGGTCATGGCGACTTTCTTTATCATGCCCTGTTGTTAACATTTCTTGCTGGTCATGGCGACATTCTTGTTCATGTCATGTCGTTCACATTTCTTGCTGGTCATGGCGACCTTCTTGTTCGTGCCCTGTTATTCACATTTCTTGCTGGTCATGGCGACCTTCTTGTTCGTGCCCTGTTATTCACATTTCTTGCTGGTCATGGCGACCTTCTTGTTCGTGCCCTGTTATTCACATTTCTTGCTGGTCATGGCGACCTTCTTGTTCGTGCCCTGTTATTCACATTTCTTGCTGGTCATGGCGACCTTCTTATTCGTGCCCTGTTATTCACATTTCTTGCTAGTCATGGCGACCTTCATGTTCGTGCCATGTTGTTCATATGTCTTGCTTGCCATGGCGACCTTCTTGTTCATGCCATGTTGTTAATATTTCCTGCTGGTCGTGACGACGTTCTTGTTCATGCCCTGTTTTTCACATTTCTTGCTGGTTATGTTGACCTTCTTGTTCGTGCCCTGTTGTTCACATGTCTTGCTGGTCATGACGACCTTCTTGTTCATTTGTCTTATTGGTCATGGTGACTTCCTTGTTCATGCCCTGTTGTTAACATTTCTTGCTGGTCATGGCGACATTCTTGTTCATGTCATGTCGTTCACATTTCTTGCTGGTCATGGCGACTTTCTTTATCATGCCCTGTTGTTCACATTTCCTGCTGGTCATGGCGACATTCTTGTTCATGTCATGTCGTTCACATTTCTTGCTGGTCATGGCGACTTTCTTTATCATGCCCTGTTGTTAACATTTCTTGCTGGTCATGGCGACATTCTTGTTCATGTCATGTCGTTCACATTTCTTGCTGGTCATGGCGACTTTCTTTATCATGCCCTGTTGTTCACATTTCCTGCTGGTCATGGCGACATTCTTGTTCATGTCATGTCGTTCACATTTCTTGCTGGTCATGGCGACTTTCTTTATCATGCCCTGTTGTTCACATTTCCTGCTGGTCATGGCGACGGTTGTTCACATTCTTGCTGGTCATGGCGACATTCTTGTTCATGTCATGTCGTTCACATTTCTTGCTGGTCATGGCGACTTTCTTTATCATGCCTTGTTGTTCACATTTCCTGCTGGTCATGGCGACCTTCTTGTTCATGCCCTGTTGTTCGTATTTCCTGCTGGTCATGGCGACCTTCTTGTTCGTGCCATGTTGTTCATATTTCCTGCTGGTCATGGCGACCTTCTTGTTCGTGCCATGTTGTTCACATTTCCTGCTGGTCATGGCGACCTTCTTGTTCATGCCCTGTTGTTCGTATTTCCTGCTGGTCATGGCGACCTTCTTGTTCGTGCCATGTTGTTCATATTTCCTGCTGGTCATGGCGACCTTTTTGTTCATGCCCTGTTGTTCATATTTCCTGCTGGTCATGGCGACCTTCTTGTTCGTGCCATGTTGTTCATATTTCCTGCTGGTCATGGCGACCTTCTTGTTCATGCCCTGTTATTCATATTTCCTGCTGGTCATGGCGACCTTCTTGTTCGTGCCATGTTGTTCATATTTCCTTCTGGTCGTGACGACCTTCTTGTTCATGTCATGTTGTTCATATTTCCTGCTGGTCATGGCGACCTTCTTGTTCGTGCCATATTGTTCATATGTCCTGCTGGTCATGGCGACCTTCTTGTTCATGTCCTGTTGTTCATATTTCCTGCTGGTCATGACGACCTTCTTGTTCATGTCCTGTTGTTCATATTTACTGCTGGTCATGGCGACGGTTGTTCACTTTTCTTGTTGGTCATGGCAACCGTCTTGTCCATGCTTTGTTGTTGACATTAATTAACGATTATTGAAAATTGAACTGTAAGTGAGTGCGTAGAATATGTGTAATCTATTATGTGATTATAATTCAGGCTTTTGATTGAATGAGAATGAGGTTTCGCAGTCTTCTGAATATGCAAAACTTATTTTCATTTATATATACAGGTAAAACTATATAAGGTAAATAAACGTTATAAACATATTTTACTTATTTAAATTTAAGTATTTTATGGTGAAGTATATATATATAGACACGAGATATTATTAAGTGTTAAATTTACTTAATTGTATTGCCCACCTTAGCGCTCATTGATAACTGCTTTGCTCCTTTTTAATTGTCTTGTTCCGGTTATTTGCAGTGTTCTGTGAACTGCAGAATGGTGGTGTTAACAGTTGGTACATGTGCGATAGTGCTTACAGCGGGAACTGCAGCGGTAGGAGTTGCCGCGGTTACCGGTGCGGCGAGTGGGGCAGTAGCTGGAATAAGTGGTTCTGCACCGATAATAGCAGGAACTATAGCAGCTTCAGGTTCTGTAGGAGCTATTGCTGGCGCAGCCGGAGGGACAGCTGCAGCAGCCGGAACAGGAGCGGTTGTCGGTGTAACTGGTGCTGCTGCAGGTGCTGGCACTTTTCTTGGTGGCGCTGGTTTAACTGCCGGTATTGCATCGGGTCCACTTGGTTGGCTTGCACTTGGAACTACAGCAGCAATGGGAGAACAATGCGCAACATTCGATTGCTGGAAACCAGTGCTTCACGATAACTCAGAGGAACCATCGACCGGAATGTTGTTGAAGGATTTGTGTACACATCCGCACATATCTCGTATTAGTTATACAGCCGGAAGTGGTTCTTCTGATCTGCCAGATATCGTTCTCGAAAATATCTGGGATGAACAATTTAAAATCGAATATCTTTTTTTACCAGAGACTGAGCAAATGTTCGGCCATGTGAAGAGGTTATGAACTTATCCAAGTGAAGCAAGCAGATGCAAGGGACTTGTTTTTATAAATAATAAACATATTGCTGAATTTTGTTCATAGAATCATGAAAGCAAATTAGTTCTAGCCAAATATACAACTAATTCAAAACCTCTGCAAATTAAAACAAACAAAGAATATGAACAATTATTACCAAAATTAAGATTAAAATAGTTGCATGTGACCTGGATTGAATGGAGTAAATCAAAGCCTTATGCATAAAACCAGTGTGCATTCAGTATTAATCCATGTAGTATCAGGTTATTTATGGTATTATTGCAAACATAATTATAGTACATTTTCCATTTTTTAAAGTGTGTTTTGCTGTTTAACAGGCACCAGAAATATTATGTTCGTTATTTCTTTGTCATGCAATAATTATGTATTGATTAATATACTAGTACATGTACTGTAGATGCAGAACCTGGTTCATGTTGAATGTTGATACTATTTTATAACCCTTCACGTGGAGTTGCAAACAAAAGAACTGTACATGTCAAACAGCTTAAGTATTAATGTAACAGTGTGTATTTTTTTATTTTGAATTATTCGAAACACTTTCACAAATGCATAGACATAAATCTTTAGTATTGTTATTTGTTTAAATGGATGATAATCATGTTACAATAGTTATATTCACAACAATAACAGTGTAATATTTGATAGCCAGTGGGATCCGAACATCGCTTCTCTTCGACCGCGTTGATCATCTATTTTTGATAATGATCATTTACACAGATGTATCTTTAATTATATTGAACAAAAGAAATAACTTGCTTTTTTTATTTCAATGGACCAGGAAAAAGCATTTGATAGAGTAGATTGGTCTTATTTATAAGTAAGTAAATATTTTATTATAGTGACATGTGTATAATATACAATACAATCATAGTACAGAAGGAAATAAATAGCACCCGGCCCAATGGGCCTATAAGTCACCTATAGTTAACAGTTTATAATGTTACAATATATACAATTAAATGAATGAATTGAAATGACATAAGTACACTGCCTAAGGCTTGAATAAATATAAGGCATGAATAAGCTTTAATTAGAATGTTATCAATAAACATTTAGAATTGTGACGACATGTAATATAGATTTTTTTTTTTAAACATGAATCATTATTTATGAATAAATAACAGTTCTCCTCTTTAAATATGCTTTAGCAATATATTTTGATACTTTTCTCGGATGGTTATGCAATAAAAATGAGAGTTTATCATTAACATGCAAGTCCAAATAAATGCCGTTATGTAAAATATCTCCAAACACATCGTTTCTTATATGACTGTAAAGATCACAGTTAAATAAAAAGTGTATTTCATCTTCAATAGTGTTCATATCACAAAATTGACAAAGTCTCTGTTCTGGGGATTCACTAATATATCTTCCAGTCTCTATTCTCAGTGGTAAAATACCACACCTAAATTGACATAACACTGATCGTTCGTTTTTCTTGAGATTAAGTAAAACAACATTTTATCACAATTGAAAGATTGCTTAAATAGCCTGTAAGTCCGAAGCTTGGGGACATTGCGGATATCACGTGACCACAAGTCGTCGTCATAGTACTATTTTATCAAAGCATTAACTTGTGACATAGAATAACGGATTTATTATTGAAATTGTTTATCAGACCTAATTTACACATAACTTGCTAATTATCATAAGTCCAGTTATTATCACAGATGTTGTAATCATGAATAAATGCTCTTTTAGTAAGTCTATTATTATCCATGGTAATCAGTCTATTCCACAATCGGATCATCGAACCCCATCGTCTGTAATCGCTTGGTATCCCGGGCACCCCGTATCACCGACCAGAGCTCGGGTTCCAAAATTAACTATCGAAAATCTAATGAATTATATTTGAGTAAATGGAAAAATAGATCGGATCATGCTTTTGGTATTTCATGGGCTGAGAAAACAAAACTTCTAGGTTATCATTTTGGACATAATATAAACAAAGATGATATATGGAATAAACATTTTAATAAATTTAATAATGCACTTAACTTATGGAAAATAAGGAAACTGTCCTTTAAAGGGAAGTCTACTGTCCTTAATTATGTTGCTGTTTGCAAAATATTGTATTATGTAACTGCAGGCTTAATGCCGATTCATTATTGTAATTTATTTCAGAAATTCTGTTTCAGATTCATATGGAATTCAACCGTTGAACCTGTTAAAAGAAATACTTTATTTTTGTCTTTTGATGAAGGTGGCCTTAATATACCTAACATAAATTTAAAGTGCCAAGCCCTTGTTTTGTCGCATTTACAAAAACTTATAAATAATCACAATGCAAGTTGGACATTTTTGAAAAATATTGGATTGGCCTTAATTTGAGAAAACAGAATGATTCTTTTGCGAGTAATTTAATCCCTCATAGCGAGTTTGTCCCCCCTTTCTATGAATATGGTTTAAAACTTTATAACAAAGTTATGCAATATTACCCAGATTATTCCTTTAAGAATGCAAAAAAAAATAATTGTATAAACTTTTGTTAGCTATTGAACATACAGATGTGAAAGTAATTAAACATTTCCCTTCAATTGACTTTAAAGGGAGTACATCAGGCTTTTCATGAGGTTTTAGGAGTCGGACTTACATTGACAAATAATGATATTTTCTATTCTAATGAGCCTAAAAAACATAATGAATGAGCATAGCGATGACCCCTTATTTGCAAAGAAATTCATTCTGCACAGTAATATGTGCTATCCTAGGTGACGCACCAGGATTAATTTCAGCATTTTACGTCCGATTCCGTCATAGCTATATGGTGTATTCGAAGTTTAGACATTAACAAAACGGTTCTAACATCATATTTTGATTGATATAAGTGTTTTATCATGAACTGGAATATTTTGATAATTTAAGACATTTCTTGAAAAATCCTGATGTACCCCCTTTAAACAAGTTTTTATAAATGTATACTTACCTTGCATATATCCAGATGTTAGAAATACTGCCTGGAAAATATGCCATGATGTTATTTATGTAAATTATTATTTGTCAATAAGACGTATTACCAAAAATAAAACATGTCCCTTTTGTACATCAATAGAAACTGTAAGTCACCTATTTATAGAATGTAAAATGGTTCAACCATTAAATGAAATTATTTTAAAGATTTTAAAAAATACAAGTCACAGTAATTTCATCCTTAGTGAAAAGGTACTTAGATTCTTCTGCTTACCGAAACTTGACAAAGATATTTATAACATTGCTCTTATTCTACTTACAGAATCAAGGCAGATTATTTGGACTTGTGGAAACTTTGCAAAACATGAAAATAAAATATTTACACCATTTTCATTAGTGCAAAAGTTTTTGAATAAAATAAAATATAGGATGTAAGCCGATTTGGTCCGAATGGATGTTGATGAATTTGGAATTTTGGTGCGACAACAGTTTCGGCACTATAAATATTACAACAAACGAATTAACATTTGATCCTTGCCTCGACATACAAACATACTTTGCTACAGTTTCTTTTGATAATTAATGATTTTATTATATAAATATCACTTTCATCGTATTATGTAATCCAGTTTTGGAATCATTACCTCATATATTGTAGTTAATATCACACATCTTCAACATTGGAACCTTTTTTCATTTATTTAGTTAGGGAATGTTAAAACAAAATATTTACGCCCTTCTTTCTCGTTTCAGTTCAAGTATTGGTGTTAATTGCAGACGACGTAACCATGATATGTGTGTTGAGAACTCTTTTCCCTGTTTTTTTTCTTCAAAAATCAATTTTTTAGTCACATACATGCATTCAGGTTGGCAGTTTAGCGGGCAGTATCCGGCGGATGGGCCCTTCTCAGGCGTCGGACTTATTGGTCGTTGTTGTCTGCTATTCTGTCCACTGTAGATCTTCTCCACATTTTGATTTACATCCATGCCTTCGGCCGCGGAGTCAGGTTGTACCTGAACTTACTTCGCGGGCGGACGAATGGAGGTGATCTGTTACTAGTGTATTATTTTTAAATACAGTGTCTTCTTGCAGATGGGATGGTCGTTGAGCCCTTTAAGGGGGTGTCAGATATAAGGCTATCACATATGTGACAATACACTGTTAACACATTAGTCAAAAATTATTAAAATGTTAAATCTTTATTTTTGTCTTAAGGTTGCATGAGTATATAAGACGTGACTACATTCATTTTCAGTAAAAACTGCCTTTAAGTTACAAGTTCTCAACAAAAATTACTAACATATATTGTAAACGACACTCGTTTTAGGCTTCATTTGCAATTGTTAAGATTAATATAAATATAACTCACTGATTTCTTTCCAACGATAAACGTGAACTCTTCTCACCCGTGGACAATCAAATGTGATATTGAACAGTGAACAGTGTAATAATTATAAATAATCAACAGTGATATTGAACAGTGAACAGTGTAATGATTATATGTGAACTAATTTCCAGTGAGTTTTCTTCTCTCGACTGTTTTTTCTACGTTATATGTATACGAGTGTCGTCCGGGTGATAATTTACACCACGGGATCTTATTGTAAATAATAAAGAATTTATGAAAAACAAAAAAACGCGTTGATCTCCGGCGGATTGAGCATAAATTGAAGCCAAGTTGTTCGACTGGGGCAAATTTACTCGAGTTTACAACACAAAACTCTTTTAAAACATGATAAGACGTTATTATATAATATATATATGTTTGCGTTGTTGAATTTGATAACATCTTATTTATACTGTATATGTTATTCAATACATAACTATGGAAGGGAGATCATCCGGATGCCACACACACACACACCACTTCTCACAGCGCAGTCATCTCCCTTGGTAGTGTTTTCATTTGTCTTTATCAAGATCGTATTAAAACAAATATTCAATCCAATACAATTTAGTTAAAACATTAGATAACACAAACTGAAACTCACGTATGTCGACATGTCCAAAACGAACTAAACTTATCGCGTAACGGAACTAAACTTATCGCGTAAAAAAGAATGTGCAAACGAACGAACAAACGGACAAACATATAGTTAAATATGCTATTTAGCAAACACACACTACGCACGCACACACACACACCAAACTAGACATGACTGTTTAAGGTTTTCCAGGCTTCATGCCCATTAATTAATGAAAGAGTAGATCATCGTGACCTTCCAAACGTGACCTTCCAAATTGTCCCTGGTCGACTGGTTGTTATAAATATGACGTTGAAGTTGAGTTGTTCAGGCATATATGACCGATGTTGAGGGAAATAATCAAGTATACAAAGAGTTCACCCGATATACCAGATAGCTCAAATAAGTTTTGCGAAATCGATGTAGACGTACACACACAAAGAATTGAACAAAAGCACCGCCAACGGTGCAGACGCTCGACTTTGGTGAAATTACAATTGATAAACAAGATTTCCACCAATTACATACAAGCTTTAACCAAGATTTCTAAGTATAAAAAGGGCCATAATTTTGTTATAATACAAGATGCCATGTTTCAATCCATTATGTAAAGTACTTTTGGAGATGTAAGCTTACATACAAACTTTAACCAAATTTTTTCAAAGAATAAAAGAGGCCATAATTTTGTTAAAATAAATCAACAGTTATAGAACCTGCCTCTGTGGTGTTGTCTAATGATGTTGAATGCATGTGTAAAGTTGTAATCCATTATGTAAAGTATAGTGAAACGCAAAAGAAACGCAACACGGGAATTTCCACTATATATTGTATATACTGCACACTTAATTCCACATAATATTCCAAAGAAATCCCAAGATGCTTTGTGAAAAAAAAGTTGCAGTTAATTAGAGAAAGGACACAACTGTGATGTTGTAGACGTTTTAATCACACTACACCTTGTAACAAGAAATTCATAAATGTTGAAGTTCCTCTTTGAAAAACTGAACCAGTTCAGTACTGTATTTAACGTAAAGATTTTTCAAAATCTTGCATCCTAAGTTTGCTCACATGCTTGAGCCAAACGCGTACTCTGTCAATAATGAAACTTTGAAGGAATACTATTTGCTGTATTATGTGTTGTTTTAGTATTTTTTTCCGAAAGGAAAGGTATTACGTAGCCATGTACCATTCGATTAACAGCAGCATATTGTACATACAATATATAGCGGAAATTCCCGTGTTGCGTTTCTTTTGCGTTTCAGTATATACTTTGCGAGATACAAATTTACATACAAACATTAACCAAATTTCTTAAGTACAAATGGGCCATAATTTTGTTTAAATACATGCAAGAGTTATAGAACCTGGCTTTGTGATGTTGTGTTATGATGCCCAATGCATGTGTGAAGTTTTAATCTATTATGTTAATTCACCTGACTCTGTGGTGTCATCTAATGATGTTAAATACATATGTGAAGTTTCAATACATTGTGTAAAGTGGTTTGGAAGATACGAACTTACATACAAACTTTAACCAAGCTTACATACGAACTTTAACCAAATTTTCTAAGTACAAAAGGGGCCATAATTCTGTCAAAATAAAAGCAACAGTTATATCACATGACTCTATGATGTCAACCAATGATGCTGAATACATGTGTGGAGTTTCAATCCATTATGCAATGCGGTTTGGGGTCGCATAGAGCTACCCTGTGAATAGACGTGAGGATCATGGCTTTTATGTTAGTATGTAGACTACTGTGTTACGGCATGTCTAATCAAGTTGCCTAATTTTTAAGTCATCCGCACTAGATAAAAATCGCAGCCTCACAAATATTGGATCAAACAACTCTCTATCATATCAGAGCGACGGCAATATTAGAGGAAACAACACCCTGGGAAATAAATCGACACAGCCGGGGAAAATAATTGACACTACTGTGTATCTTAATAATATGTTATCATACCTCATCTCTTTCCCAACCATCCCTCATGTCAACCTCATTAATGAGGTAATAGTATAACCAACCACAATCTAATAAATTGGAACAGAGGCAACATTAGAGGAAAATAACCGCAGGGAAATACCTGGGCACAGCCGGGAAAAAACTGGATCATATTGCGTATCTTTATAATATGTAATCATACCTCATATCTGAAGTTTGCCCTCTCAACTCTCATGTCAACAAAAATAATCAGGTAATAGTATAACCAATAACACTCTATCACCCTGGGAAATAACTGGACACAGCCGAGAAAAACTGGACCATATTGTGTATCTCAATAGTATGTTATTTCTCATTTCCAACGTTTCTCCGATCATCTCTCATGTCAACCTCATTAATGAAGCAATAGTATAACCAATAACAATGTATTAAATCGGAGCGGCACCCTTGTTAGAGGGAAATAACCACTGGGAAATAACTGGACACAGCCGGGAAAAAAACAGGACATTATTGTGTATCTCAATAATATGTTATCATATCTCATCTCCAATGTTTTCCCGCTCATCTCTCATGTCAACCTCATTAATGAGGCAATAGTATAACCAATAACATTCTATTAAATCAGTGCATTGTTTTCCCGCTCATCCCTCATGTCAACCTCATTAATGAGGCAATAGTATAAACAATACACACTATTAAATCAGAGCGGTACCATTGTTACAGGAAAATAACCGCCGGGAAATAACTGGACACAGCCGGGGAAAAAACTGGACATTATTGTGTATCTCAATAATATGTTATCATATCTAATCTCCAATGTTTTCCCGCTCATCTCTCATGCCAACCTCACTAATGCGGCAATAGCATAACCAATACCACTCTACTAAATCAGGGCGAGAAATAACTGGACACAGCCGGGAAAAAACTGGACATTATTGTGTAGTTCAATAACATGTTATCATATCTCAACTCCAATATTTTCCCGGTCATCCCTCATGTCAACCTCATTAATGAGGCAATAGTATAACCAATAACACTCTATTAAATCAGAGCGGTACCATTGTTAGAGGAAAATAACCGCCGGGAAATAACTGGACACAGCCGGGAAAAAATGGACATTATTGTGTTTCTAAATAACATATTATCATATCTCATCTGCAATGTTTTCACGCTCATCCCTCATGTCAACCTCATTAATGAGGCAATAGTATAACAAATAACACCCTATTAAATCAGAGCGGTACCATTGTTACAGGAAAATAACCGTCGGGAAATAACTGGACGGACATAGCCGGGGAAAAACTGGACATTATTGTGTAGCTCAATAATATGTTATCATATCTCAACTCCAATGTTTTCCCGGTCATCCCTCATGTCAACCTCATTAATGAGGCAATAGTATAACCAATAACACTCTATTAAATCAGAGCAGTACCGTTGTTAGAGGAAAATAACCGCTTGGAAATAATGGACACAGCCGGGAAAAAATGGACATTATTGTGTATCTCAATAATATGTTATCATATCTCATTTCCAATGTTTTCCCGCTCATCTCTCATGTCAACCTCACTAATGAGACAATAGTATAACCAATAACCTCTATCAAATCAGAGCGGTACCATTGTTAAAGGAAAATAACCGCTGGGAAATAACTGGACACAGCCGTGAAAACACTGGACATGATTGTGTATCTCAATAATTTGTTATCATATCTCATCTCCAATGTTTTCCCGCTCATCCCTCATGTCAACCTCATTAATGAGGCAATAGTATAACCAATACACACTATTAAATCAGAGCGGTACCATTGTTACAGGAAAATAACCGCCGGGAAATAACTGGACACAGCCGGGGAAAAACCGGACATTATTGTATATCTCAATAATATGTTATCATAACTAATCTCCAATGTTTTCCCGCTCATCTCTCATGCCAACCTCACTAATGCGGCAATAGTATAACCAATACCACTCTATTAAATCAGGGCAAGAAATAACTGGACACAGCCGGGAAAAAACTGGACATTATTGTGTAGTTCAATAACATGTTATCATATCTCAACTCCAATGTTTTCCCGCTCATCCCTCATGTCAACCTCATTAATGAGGCAATAGTATAACCAATAACACTCTATTAAATCAGAGCGGTACCATTGTTAGAGAAAAATAACCGCCGGGAAATAACTGGACACAGCCGGGAAAAAATGGACATTATTGTGTATCTCAATAACATGTTATCATATCTCATCTCCAATGTTTTCCCGCTCATCCCTCATGTCAACCTCATTAATGATGCAATAGTATAACCAATAACACTATATTAAATCAGAGCGGTACCATTGTTAGAGGAAAATAAACGCCGGGAAATGACTGGACACAGCCGGGAAAAAACTGGAAATTATTGTGTATCTCAATAATATGTTATCATATCTCATCTGCAATGTTTTCCCGCTCATCTCTTATGCCAACTTCACTAATGAGGCAATAGTATAACAAATAACACTCTATTAAATCAGAGCGGTACCATTGTTAGAGGAAAATAACCGTCGGGAAATAACTGGACATAGCCGGGAAAAAACTGGACATTATTGTGTAGCTCAATAATATGTTATCATATCTCATCTCCAATGTTTTCCCGGTCATCCCTCATGTCAATCTCATTAATGAGGCAATAGTATAACCAATAACACTCTATTAAATCAGAGCGGTACCATTGTTAGAGGAAAATAACCGCCGGGAAATGACTGGACACAGCCGGGAAAAAACTGGAAATTATTGTGTAGTTCAATAACATGTTATCATATCTCATCTCCAATGTTTTCCCGCTCATCCCTCATGTCAACCTCATTAATGATGCAATAGTATAACCAATAACACTATATTAAATCAGAGCGGTACCATTGTTAGAGGAAAATAAACGCCGGGAAATGACTGGACACAGCCGGGAAAAAACTGGAAATTATTGTGTATCTCAATAATATGTTATCATATCTCATCTGCAATGTTTTCCCGCTCATCTCTTATGCCAACTTCACTAATGAGGCAATAGTATAACAAATAACACTCTATTAAATCAGAGCGGTACCATTGTTACAGGAAAATAACCGTCGGGAAATAACTGGACATAGCCGGGAAAAAACTGGACATTATTGTGTAGCTCAATAATATGTTATCATATCTCATCTCCAATGTTTTCCCGGTCATCCCTCATGTCAATCTCATTAATGAGGCAATAGTATAACCAATAACACTCTATTAAATCAGAGCGGTACCATTGTTAGAGGAAAATAACCGCCGGGAAATGACTGGACACAGCCGGGAAAAAACTGGAAATTATTGTGTAGTTCAATAACATGTTATCATATCTCAACTCCAATGTTTTCCCGCTCATCCCTCATGTCAACCTCATTAATGAGGCAATAGTATAACCAATAACACTCTATTAAATCAGAGCGGTACCATTGTTAGAGGAAAATAACCGCCGGGAAATAACTGGACACAGCCGGGAAAAAATGGACATTATTGTGTATCTCAATAACATGTTATCATATCTCATCTCCAATGTTTTCCCGCTCATCCCTCATGTCAACCTCATTAAAGAGGCAATAGTATAGCCAATAACACTATATTAAATCAGAGCGGTACCATTGTTACAGGAAAATAACCGTCGGGAAATAACTGGACATAGCCGGGAATAAACTGGACATTATTGTGTAGCTCAATAATATGTTATCATATCTCATCTCCAATGTTTTCCCGGTCATCCCTCATGTCAGCCTCATTA
Organism: Cyrtodaria siliqua; assembly: GCA_037043455.1. Taxonomy (NCBI): domain Eukaryota; kingdom Metazoa; phylum Mollusca; class Bivalvia; order Adapedonta; family Hiatellidae; genus Cyrtodaria; species Cyrtodaria siliqua. Next base: position 102,899 of record JAWPHD010000410.1, on the reverse strand, counting down.
ATGAGGCAATAGTATAACCAATAACATTCTATTAAATCAGAGCAGTACCATTGTTAGAGGAAAATAACCGCCGGGAAATAACTGGACACAGTCGGGAAAAAACTGGACCATATTGTGTATCTCAATAATATGTTATCATATCTCATCTCCAATGTTTTTCCGCTCATCTCTCATGAAAACCTCATTAATGAGGCAATAGTATAACTAATAACAATGTATTAAATCAGAGCGGCACCACTGTTAGAGGAAAATAACCGCTGGGAAATAACTGGACACAGCCAGGACAAAACTGGACATTATTGTGTATCTCAATAATATGCTACCATATCTCATCTCCAATGTTTTCCCGCATGTGCACGTGCTTTTTGTCCGCACGGCGCTTTTTGTCCGCGGCGCTTTTTGTCCGCACAAAATTTGAAAAAGTGACGCTTTTTGTCCGCGCGGCGCTTTTCGTCCGCAGAAAAAAATGAAAAAATGATGCCTTTTGTCCGCATGGCGCTTTTTGTCCGCACAAAATTTGAAAAAATGACGCTTTTTGTCCGCGCGGCGCTTTTTGTCCGCACAAAATTTGAAAAAGTGACGCTTTTTGTCCGCGCGGCGCTTTTTGTCCGCAGAAAAAATGAAAAAAATGATGCCTTTTGTCCGCATGGAGCTTTTTGTCCTCACAAAATTTGAAAAAGTGACGCTTTTTGTCCGCGCGGCGCTTTTTGTCCGCAGAAAAAATGAAAACATGATGCCTTTTGTCCGCATGGCGCTTTTTGTCCGCACACAATCTAAAAAAGTGACGCCTTTTGTCCGCACGGCGCTTTTTGTCCGCAGAAAAAATGATGCCTTTTGTCCGTATGGCGCTTTTTGTCCCCTAAAATCTGAAAAAAGTGACACATTTTTTCCGCGCGGCGCTTTTTGTTCACATAAATTCAGAAAAAATTGATGCCCCCAATGTGGTTTTGACCTTTTACTTTCAAATGTGAGCTTGACCTTAGAGCCACGGACCTGGATTTTGTCACGTTATTTCAGAGTTATTCACAGGACACGATTGTGCGGACGTACGGACTGACATACGGACGGTGTGACTAATATATGCCTCTCTTAAAACTACGCTTTTTGTTCGCCGAAAATCTTAAGATGAGGTAAAATTGTGTACGTTCTTTTAACTTTTTCAGTAATGTTCTATATTATTATATGGCAGAGATAAAATATTGTTAATTATCATATGAAATCGCTTCTTTGACACGTTCGAGAATCTCACCTTCTGTACTGAATCGGCAGTAATAAGAGTTAAGGCGGAGGATTTCCAGTTATGCGGTAAGAATATGTCCAAATTGATGTAGTTGAGCTGAACAGAAATTTTACCAACACAAAAAAGCTTATACGCTGAGAGCTTATACTTGCTAGACACTCCCTCCCACGGGGAAATTGTGTAGGCCCTACTTTTCTGGAAGTCCATTACGTATGTAGTATTGTGCAACTTGTCTGCCATTTTATCGTGTACATGGTGTAGAATAAGTTACCTACAAAATAATAATTATATTTACTGAAGACTGAAATATATGGAAGTAAAGGTTTGTGTTTTAATTTTTCTTCATTAGTCATGCCTATTATAATACAAACTTTCGTTTCACTTACTTTTTATACCTTGGATATCTGCGTTTCTATGCTTACGTTACCTTAATTTTCGTTACATTGTTTTATTAAGAACATTAGTGATGTTACATACGAAAATTATTCCAAACCGTATATGTATCACAGACAATCACATACGTCCTCATGATGTTAATAATGTTTTGTTCTTGTAATGTCCGTAACATAGCGTGTTTTTAAATTATTTTCTATTTTCCGAATGTTTAAAGAAAGTAGTACACATCCAATTATTACCTTAACATCCCCTTTTTTTAATTAACATGAAATACGACTGCATTACTGAAAGCCGGATTAATATTTTGTACCCATCAAATATGAATATCCGTCATTTTGGACGTACCAGAGTTTTCTATATGTTGGCCCTTGGAAAAAGATTATAAGAATCTTTCATGGGTATCCGGTAGCCGAGTTTCTGATTAAAACACTTATACCGAAGGTTGGAATTCCCTATCTGAACCAAATACCCATGATACAAATCTTTATCTTGCATATTAGAAACATGTTGTGCATTGACGCCGCCAGCTACTAACGTTCTACGTGTTCCTGCATACCGGATGTTGGCGCGCGTGAATGTTATCTCGACCCTAGGGTGAGATGGAAATATCTAGCCCCGGTAAACTGACAGATAATCTTGTCCGGTATGCAAGAATATAAGAATCTTTCATGGGTATCCGGTGAAGATAGGGAATTCCAACCCGAGGTATACGTGTTTTTATCGGAACCGAGGCTATGCCGAGGTTCCGATTAAAACACTTATACCGAGGGTTGGAATTCCCGATCTGAACCGAATACCCATGATATATTCTTTATCTTGCATATTAGAGACAAGCTGTGCGTGACGCCGCCAGGTACTAACGTTTTCCATGCTTTCCGGCATACCGGAAGTTGGCTCGCGTGAATTTTATCTCGACCCTAGGGTGAGATGAAAATATCTAGCCCCGGTAAAATGACGGATATCCTTGTCCGGTATGCAAGTTCGCGCCATAAATTTGTATATATCCCTATTTGATACCTAAGTTAAAAGGCCCATAAATCTGCAAGACCTGGACCGAGGTGAAGGAAACTTGTATAACGCACAAGCACACTTCATGATGATCATGGTTTGCCAACTTTCATTCCAATCCCTCCAAAACTGTGGAGGTTTAGTACTTCGCGCCACAAGGTTGTAAACACCCCTAAATAACAGTAAATCAATATATCTAAGTTCAATGGCCCGTAACTGCGTAAGGCCTGAACTTAGGCAAACAAAAATTATGTATTTTGCAATCCCTCCAAAACTGCGGAAGTAGTTTGTACCAGAAGGTTGTATGTACCCCTATATGACAGTAAATGGAAATATCCATGTTCAAGGGCCCATAACTGAAAGGCCTAGACCATGGCGAATGAAAATTTCATTGGAATCCCTTTAAAACTGTGGAAGTAGTTCGTGCCACAACGTACTACAGTAGACCATCCACTTGGCGCGATTGACGCGCGTGTATGCTGCGTGACGTTAAAATTGAGCGTTGGGCGTGAATGTGCTGACGCGAGGTAGTATCATCTTAGTCAACGCTGCTCTATATGATGTGATGTACTGACGCGTTTCATTTGCTGCTAAAGCTGAGCGTGAACTGAGGCATGAGCGTGAAAATCGGTACCCGATCGATTTTCGCGTCACGCTTCACGTCGGCGTTTCACGTCACGCGAAAGTGGATGGGGTCCTACGACTAGTGATGGAAATCGGCTGAAATTTTTCACAATCGATAATCGGTTTAATCGGATGGTGTATAATCGATAACTTTCCGATTAATAATCGGTTGAAGTAGAAGAATCATTCAATCAACAGCGAACAGTCAGGGATGGAAACTAATGGTTGCCCGTTCGCCCGGGCAACTAAATTCCAAACTGGGCAAGTAAATTTCATAAGTTGGCAGTCCGCCCGGGCGACTAGCTTTTTCGACAAGCTAAACTTACAAATATGCTTAGAACATGCCATGGGCTCATTTTCAGCTGGGAACCAAAATTCATAAGATGGTTGCCCAAACAGATGGTTGCCCGTTTGGGCAACCAAGCTTAGTTTCCATCCCTGCCGAACTGTTGACAAGCAAGACCCTACAATATTCACTGTTTGTATAAAGAAATTTCTGTTACAATTAAAATAAAAACAGAAAAAGGTATATTAGCATTAGACATCATTTGTGGAAATGGACAAGCAAAAATAACAATGCTTTTGTCTGCTGCTTTATAATCATTTAAATTCATTATTGTAATTTTGTAAATGACAATTTGACAAACAGCCGAAACAGGTAACTTGACACAAACTGGCTAACAAGTTAACAAAAGAAGAAAAGTAATTCAAGTGACTAGAACCTTTTTAAATAACTAGAAAGTCCATAAAGTGCTAAAACTCACAGTTACTGAGTCATATGACAAACACATTCACATATGGGTGATTTAAAAAATAATGAAGCCATTACTTTGTCTTGAAATATATTAAATAATAGAGCTTCAATTACAATTGCAATTTTTAAATGTGCATTCCAACATAGTATTATTTCCATTTAACTATCTATTTATAAATGTATACGACTACAACGAATCATGCATCCGAATAAGTTACCCGAAAACATCTACCGATATTATCATATATTAAAACAAATTAGCTTTGTTTGCATATTGCTTTCTGCAAGTTTTGCAAATAGCGACACTAGTTCGACTCAGGTTATCCTATTGAGCAGGCGTTAAGTTAGCGGGGTTACGTTACTGTAGCGGTAACATGGTATACCATTATACCGTATGGTATGGGGTTATCTGTTAAGATAGATTTAACATACCATCGGGTTTATAAATAGCATCGGACGGACTGCGCATCACGAGCAGAATCTTGAGGCTCTGCTTGGGTACCGTATGCCTATATATTTTAGAAAATTACTAGTTAGATGTATTTAATAATAGTTATTATTATCATTCTCTAAACTTCTTTTTTTAATGAAGATGTTTTCTGTGTATGAAGATGTGAGTTACACAATTTACGCATACTTCTAATCGGAAGGTAAACATAGATCTAAGTCATTTTTGTTTTTATATATTTATATAATTATATATGTGTATATGATGGTTTGTCTGTGAGGTATAACCACGGAATAGCCTCTAATTTAGAACAGGATCCGTTGAAACATCCTCAGGATGAAATGTCTCTCATTGTTTCATAGTGTCTTTGATCTTTGTGCATTCTTAGCCTACACAGGGAGTAAGTATACGTATACTTACTCGCTGGCCTACAGTAGATCGATATTGACGTCACACAATAAGACTGTAAATTTCACGAAATATTGTGCCATTGAATAATAGAAGCGCAATCAAATTCAATAGATTCCCGATCTGTTTTCGAACAAAATCATACATATTTGTACGAATAGCAATTTTAAGCAATGTTGATCCGTGCTATTCCTAAAAAGGGGGCGAAAATGGATAATCGTTGGCATATTAAACCTATCTAAAAGAGGTATATCAACATGTAAGGATCAGGGTGAAAAGTATATGAGTATGACTTTCTCCATGCAGTAGCCAAGTATATGAATAGGAAGGGTCTCCGAAATGCCAGACACAAATCCGTACACAATTTGTCCAAGTGATCCCCACCCCGGGACTAGCTGTACCTTATTTTTAATTTAATATATAGTAATACATATTTTTGAATGGAATAGTATCTACACTACACCGATGTGCCAGTAGGCAGACTAAAAGAAAAATACCTTTAGACCTATACATGTATATAGCTAGCCGTACCCCAGGGTCCAGGGGTGTGGATGAGGAGTACAAATAATGAGGGTACCAACCCCGCACCCCCTGGCATCTGGAGTTCTGGCTTTTTTTGGGCATGGCATCTGGAATACTTCCTAACAGAGGGTTGGCATCTGGAATACTATTTGAACCATGCGAGGCCGCACAGCGGCCGAGCCCGAGGGCCCGCAGAAGTGGTAGCACGTAGTACTTTGTGTCCAGTCCACAATTTAGGCTAGAGACAAAAATAGAGTCTGACCTCCCAACATTTTATTGGCATCTCGGAAATAAAATCATGAACGGTCTTGTAAAAGATCGTAAAATGAGGCTTTTTTGCCTGTATATTTAAACTTATTTATTTTACATTGATTGTAACGAAAGCTCTATGAACTTTTTTTGAATCACTGTCGATGTCTTCCTGGGTAGAACCAGTACTAAGCAATGCAGATAAAGTGTCTTGCTCAGGGACACAACGCATATGGCAATGACGGGAATCGAACCCACGACATTTGGATCATGGGTCCAACGCTCTACCACTAGACCACAGCGCTCCTGTATATTTCAGCCTTCGTCTGATCGAAAAATAAAAAGTGCCCACCCGCCACATTTTTTCAAAATCCGGATGAAAAATATATTCTCTTGCCTAGTCATAACTAGAGTATTCACAAGGCTTAATATGTTTCAGCAGCCATAAATCAGGTTAAATTATTCCGATCTCGCTGGTTATCGAACTCGTCTCAGCTTTCATAGAGACACTGACAGAGTTTCGTTTAGATCCGATTAATATTAAAGGCCCTAGAGTGTTCACAAGGTGGAAAATTGCATTTTTCAGAAAAACAAAGGCCAAAACTCCGGTGTTATTGACCCGATTTGGATGGTTTTCGAACTTGTCCGAGCTTTTATTAAAATGAACAATCTGTGCATGTTTAGTAAAGATCAAATAATAAATATAGGTGCTAGAGTGTTCACAAGGCTAAATATGGCATTTTTCAGAAAAACAAGGGCCATAACTCCGGTGAAATCATTCCGATCTCGCTGGTTTTCAAACTTATGCAACACTGGCAAAGTTTCGTTAAGATCCGTTTAATATTGAACCCTAGAGTGTTCACAAGGCAGAAAATAGCATTTTTCAGAAAAACAAGGGCCATAACTGCGGTTTTCAAACTTGTCCCACCTTTCGTTAATATTAATAATCTATACAAGTTTGGTAAAGATCAAATAATAAATGAAGGTGCTAGAGTGTTCACAAGGCTTAATATGGCATTTTTCAACAAAACAAGGCCATAACTCCGGTGAAATTATTCCGATCAGACTGGATTTCGAACTTGTCGGAGATTTCCTTGATATAAAAACTCTGGCAAAGTTTTGTTAGATCCGATTAATAATGAAGCCCCTAGAGTGTTCATATGGCAAAAGTTAACGGATAGACAGACAGACGGACAACAATCTCTCCTGGCGTTTTGTTAGTAGAGCTAAAAACTTACATGAACACTGTATATTGCTCGCATTTAAGATAATAGGCCCAATAGGGTCTGTGGAGGCTCTACTGGCTAAAGATAAAGTTTATGTATAAGGGGCCATAACTCTTTCAAATATCGTTCAACTGAAGCATGGTGATATACGCAACTAGGTTTGGTACTGATCATCCCTGACAAGCGGTCTCTAAAGAGTCCATACTCATCAAAAATCTGTAAACTGGAACACGACGATGATATGATGATCAACACTGCAAAGTTTCGTTGAAAAATAGCATTTTATCTAAATCAAGGGCATGACTCTGCTGTTATTGTTCTATTCCTATCTGGCTGCTTTTTAAAACATGTCCAAGCATTTATTAATCTTTAGCAATGTGAAAAAGATTGGTAAAGATCAGATAAAAAAGTAAGTCCCTACCGTTTTAACGAGGCAAAATGTAGCATTTTTAACGAAATAAAGGGCCATAACTCCCCTAGTACTAGTCCGAACTGGCTGGTTTCGAAACTGTTCAAGCTTTTATTGACATGAACAATCTGGTAGAGTTTGGTAAAGATCGGATGAAACATAAAGGCCCTATTCATAATTTTGATAATGCATCATCAAAATAAACTGACCAATCAGTGACCAGGAAACCTGAGACCTCTAACTTCTGGTAGGTGATAAACTCGGTCTTTATCCTTGCAGTTCATCCAAGTTTACTGTTAAAATTAAGGTATTTACAGTGTGACTATTTAAAAAACCCTGCATATTTCATGCATGTTCATGTAAATTGATTCGATATATTTACCACTCAAAATGGAATCTTGAAAATTATTATCTTTTTTACTCGGTCAATGATTTTTATTTTACTACAGAATTTAAGGATAAAAACCGAGTAAATAAAGTAAAATCTCTACATTTTGGCAATGAAAAAATATGAATTGTCTAAAAGAGGCAACATAGAGCATTTTAACTAATTCAAGGGCCATGACCAGTTACTGTTCCGATCTGACTGCATTTTTAGCTTCTCTGAGCTTTTATTGCTAATAACAATCTTTTCAAGTTTGGTAAAAATCAGATGAAAAAGAAAAGAAAGCCCTAATATTTAAACAAGGTAAACTATAACATGTTTAACTTATTCAAGGGCCATACCCTTGCTGTTACTGGTCCGATCATACTGGTTTTCGAACTTGTTCGAGCTTGCATTGATATTAACACTCTGGTAAGTTTGGTAAAGATTAAATGAAAAACGAAGGCCTATTGTCCTTACGAGACAAATGTTATCGAAACATGTAATTTTAAATCGAAAATGAATATAATTTGAAAAGATTATAAAATAATATTATCCCAAAATTTACAAAGTTAAACATGACCATTCCTTTGCAAAATTACCTTATTTCCATGCATTGTCACGTATTGGGGCTATACCTGCAGTAAGAGATTACTTTTCTCTAAATAAGTTATGTTTCTAGTGACCGACATCAACTATTAAAATTAAAATAAATAATAAAAGTTAACTAAAACGTCGGAAGTTTTTATTCATGTGTCCGGAATGTGTAGTTATTTGTTGGTTCAAGCGAGACATTTATGCCTTGTTTTTAAATTTATATTGTAAACAACTAAATGTGCAATTGCATATATAACATGTGTACCATCGCTCTAATGATTTTGAATGGCTATGGTACAAAACATGTATAGATTTTTTTCTCTCTTGTGCGATTAATACTACACTCTTGGGCGAGAAGCAGTATCAATCGCATATACTCGAAATGTTATGACCAGTCACTCGATGTTCACGTCAATGCCGAATATTCGCAATGATCTATGTTCAATGTTCATAAAAATCATTCATACTTATGCGAAAACGAAAACAAATATATCATTCAATTTAAATTTAGAACATGAGCCCTATTTATTTTTTATTTAACAGTAGATAACCTCACACAAATGTGAGGTAATATGTAACCAATTTGGCCGATGCACGAAATCAAAAACATAAGTTCTCATTTCAAAAACATAATTTTTCCGCCCATGAAGTGAAGTCAAATAGACGTCGTATCACAACAAGTATTTGACGGATGTCCGGTTAATTTTTTTTTAAGTTCTAGAGTTAAAATGTTACGAAAGGAGTAAGATTGTATTTACTCAAATTTTACATGAGTAAAGTAATTGAATAATTCTGTAAATGTATGTAGCAAATAAAATTGTATTCTAGTGGAAACGAAACGCATAGAAAATTTACGTCACGTCAAGCGGAAAATGATAACAAATGTACATTGAGTAAAGAAATGTAATTGAATTGAACTGGGGTTTTCAGGAACACCAACACACGAAAAGGTTATATGGCGCCTAAAAGGCATGAACATGCCAGGCTCATCTTCCATGTACATCGAGATAAAATATGGAAAATGGGCCTAGAACCTTCTCACCCTGAACTGCAGAGTTGCTGCAAATTCTATCGTAGAAACTCCATTTACGCTGGAGCCACCTTATTGTTTTTCTGCCACTGCTTTTTTGATACGAGCGAGATAGCACCTGAAACAATGCAGGGATCATGATGAAGACCTTTAATGAACATGAACAAAAAATGATAAAATGAACATGAATTTGGGGGGATTCTACCCATCTGCGTTTGAAACACTGTCTTGTGAGAATCGCTCTAAAGGGTTATCTGGAATATAATCAGTTGCGTCAATTTCATCGACAATCCTATCGAAAAGAATATTATCTTTTTTAATAGACTTTATTTTAAACTGGTGCCCCTGCGGAAAATTCAAATGTTCAATTCATCAAACACGAAACAAATTTGGTAAAGTACATAAGCTTATAATACAAGCTAAGTAGTATAACTCTGACTGCCGTACCTTCAGACGTTACTATTTAAGAATTAATGATTATACACAATTCTATATAAAACTGTCACCGTGGTGAGGCGCGTAAGTGTCACCATTTGAACGAAATGCATCAATTTGGGATGAACATACAGACGATCGAACGAACAGACACACCAAACGAATATTCTCTCCTTAACTTTACATATATATAGATGTACGTCATACAAATAAACCAAGAAATAAGTAGCGTTACTCTATGAGATTGTAATAACAAAATCAACGAACGTATGCAATCTGAACTTGCAAAAACAAGCTATTATATAAAATTCTGTTTACTTAGAAATATGTATAAATTTTAATAAACTTAATTGTTCATGATTAAGTGTCACAAACACCTATGTCTCCAGCTATGCTATTTCGAGCGATTTCGTTCGACTCTAGGTTTTACATTATCACATTAACTTGCCACGTATAAAATAGATTAATATACATGTACATTTTAAGAAGTAAGCGGTTCAGATGTTTGTCTGTAACACAATAAATAGTTGGACTTTCATGAACTACAATTTAATTGTGTGTTGCATCGCCTTGGCAAATCAACTAACCTCTCATGTAAAAGTTTTAACATTAACATGAATTGAAGTTGTAGGTGTAATGCGTGACAAGACTGAGAAGTCGGCAAATTTATTAACATAAACATTATAACAAGAGGCCCAAGAGGGCCTGTGGTTGCTCTACTTGCTTAAATGGCTCTTATATCAAGGGTTGTCATCACAAACAACTATTATTAACAATCTGGTAAAGATCGAATGAAAAATGAAGGCCCCGTCGTCTTAACAAGGCAAACTATATCAAGTGCTACAAGCGTCTCACGGACAAAAAGCGTTACTTTTTCCGAATTTATGGGGGAAAAAAGCGCCGCGCGGACAAAAAGCGTCACTTTTTCAAATTTTGTGCGGACAAAAAGCGCCATGCGGACAATAAGCATCATTTTTCATTTTTTTCTGCGGACAAAAAGCGCCGCGCGGACAAAAAGCGTCACTTTTTCAAATTTTGTGCGGACAAAAAGCGCCGCGCGGACAAAAAGCGTCACTTTTTCAAATTTTCTGCGGACAAAAAGCGCCATGCGGACAAAAGGCATCATTTTTTTCCGCGGACAAAAAGCGCCACGCGGACAAAAAGCGTCAGTTTTTCAAATTTTGTGCGGACAAAAAGCGCCGCGGACAAAAAGCGCCGTGCGGACAAAAAGCACTGTCACACCCGCACATCCCTCATGTTAACCTCATTAATGAGGCAATAGTATAACCAATAACACTCTATAAAATCAGAGCGGCACCATTGTCAGAGGAAAATAACCGCCGGGAAATAAATGGACACAGCCGGGGAAAAACTGGAACACATTGTGTATCTCAATAATATGTTAGCTTATCTCATCTCCAATGTTTTCCCGCTATTCACTCATGTGAACCTCATTAATGAGGCAATAGTGTAACAAATAACATTGTATTAAATCAGATCTGCACCATTGTTAGAGGAAAATAGGCGCTGGGAAATAACTGGACACAGTATAACCAATAACACCCTGTTAAATCAGAGCGGTACCAATGTTAGAGGAAAATAACTGCTGGGAAAGAACTGGACACAGCCGGGAAAAAACTGGACATTATTGTGTATCTCAATAACATGTTATCATATCTCATCTCCAATGTTTTCCCGCTCATCCCTCATGCCAAACTCACTAAGGCGACAATAGTATAACCAATAACACTCTATTAAATCAGAGCGGTACCATTGTTACAGGAAAATAACCGCCGGGAAATAACTGGACACAGCCGGGAAAAAACTGGACATTATTGTGTATCTCAGTAATATGTTATCATATCTAATCTCCAATGTTTTCCCGCTCTTCTCTCATGCCAACCTCACTAATGAGACAATAGTATAACCAATAACCTCTATTAAATCAGAGCGGTACCATTGTTAAAAGAAAATAACCGCTGGGAAATAACTGGACACAGCCGTGAAAACACTGGACATTATTGTGTATCTCAATAATTTGTTATCATATCTCATCTCCAATGTTTTCCCGCTCATCCCTCATGTCAACCTCATTAATGAGGCAATAGTATAACCAATACACACTATTAAATCAGAGCGGTACCATTGTTACAGGAAAATAACCGCCGGGCAATAACTGGACACAGCCGGGGAAAAAACTGGACATTATTGTGTATCTCAATAATATGTTATCATATCTAATCTCCAATGTTTTCCCGCTCTTCTCTCATGCCAACCTCACTAATGAGACAATAGTATAACCAATAACCTCTATTAAATCAGAGCGGTACCATTGTTAAAAGAAAATAACCGCTGGGAAATAACTGGACACAGCCGTGAAAACACTGGACATTATTGTGTATCTCAATAATATGTTATCATATCTAATCTCCAATGTTTTCCCGCTCATCTCTCATGCCAACCTCACTAATGCGGCAATAGTATAACCAATACCACTCTATTAAATCAGGGCGAGAAATAACTGGACACAGCCGGGAAAAAACTGGACATTATTGTGTAGTTCAAAAATATGTTATCATATCTCAACTCCAATGTTTTCCCGGTCATCCCTCATGTCAACCTCATTAATGAGGCAATAGTATAACCAATAACACCCTATTAAATCAGAGCAGTACCATTGTTAGAGGAAAATAACCGCTTGGAAATAACTGGACACAGCCGGGAAAAAAATGGACATTATTGTGTATCTCAATAATATGTTATCATATCTCATCTCCAATGTTTTCCCGCTCATCTCTCATGCCAACCTCACTAATGAGGCAATAGAATAACCAATAACACTCTATTAAATCAGAGCCATACCATTGTAAGAGGAAAATAACCGCCGGGAAATAACTGGATAGAGCCTGGAAAAAAACTGGACATTATTGTGTATCTCAATAATATGTTATCATATCTCATCTGCAATGTTTTCCCGCTCATCTCTCATGCCAACTTCACTAATGAAGCAATAGTATAACACATAACACTCTATTAAATCAGAGCGGTACCATTGTTACAGGAAAATAACCGCCGGGAAATAAATGGAATGATGAAGGCATAAGAATGACAAATAATTCGAGTGTTATCATAAAAGGGGAAATTACTGCTGTATATACAGTGTTAAAACTTCACCTAGAGTAACTTGGATTTGGAAAACATCAAGTAAGTTTATTGCAATTTGTTTCACGATACAAAATTAACAATTTCATAGTTAAATAAACAATATTTCATTATAAATTTAAGTTTTTTAACTTAATTAATACCGGCTTTACAAGCTACTGAACTCAAATTGAGTGGTACTACACTATTAAACACGATGTTTTAAGATTTAAAATATCGGCGATAAGGAACAAAGGAATTAAAATGGCGCCAGACACACGATCGAAATATCGCAAGATAATGATATGACATCAAATGTTCGCAAAACAAGATTGGCAGATAAGAAAAATATAAACAAATGACTTATCGATATATGTGTGCCTAAACTTAATAGATCTACGATATATCATGGATATATATGTATGTACGTATGTAGATCTATGGATATATAATGCTTTCAACATAATCAGTGCCTATATTTATATACATTGTGACGTATCACACACATATTTGATCGACAGGAGGTAGCTATAACAACGGAGTAGAGATAGATCTTGTGTAGTTATGAAAATACGTCATCAATATCGGGAACAATTTATTTCAGTGTTTAACAGCGACTACACGGTTGCTGCTAGGACTGTATGAAAAGTCTCAAAATAAAGATATACACTTACTGCATCAGTAGAGGGCGTTTACAAAGTTAACAAAATGTATTCATATAAAGAAAGATCAAATATGGAAAAGGTCAGTTTACATTTAAATATATACCACAAAGTAGATCTTATACAAAACATTATTATTAATGTAACCCAAGCACCAAACTTAGCCATAATTATTAATGTAACCCAAGAACCAAATGCTTCCGATATCCGGAGTATATTTTTAAATTAAAGCATATTTAATCGCATTGGTAATATTGTTCCGATTTGCCGGAGTCTGATATATTCAATAACCAGCCTATATAAATATTTCTGATTGTCCGGAATATACTTTAATATTTCCGAGTGTACGGAATTTACCTTAATATCTTTCGATTTTCCGGAGTCTAATATATTCAATGACCAGCAAAAAATGCCATTGTTATTTATTCAGTGCGGCGGTCCTTTTCCAATATTTCCGATGTCCGGAATATACTTTAATATCTTCCGATTTTCCGGAGTCTAACATATTCAATGACCAGCCAAAAATGCCATTGTTATTTAAACAGGGCAGCATTCTTTTTCAAATATTTCCGATGTCCGGAATATACTTTTAATATTTCCGATGTCCGGAATATACTTCCGTTTTGCCGTAGTTGAATATAGTCAATGACTATTTAAAATATTTCAAATTATCCGGAATATGTGATTATAAGTCGAATTGACAATATTGATAATCGTCCGGAATATACAATAATTATAAATAATATATGCCTGTGTCCGGAATATACTTTAATATCTTCCGATTTTCCGGAGTCTAATATAATGACCAGCCAAAAGATGCCATGGTTATTTAAACAGGGCGGCGGTCCTTTTTCAATATTTCCGATGTCCGGAATATAATTTAATATTTCCGATGTCCGAAATGTACTTTAATATCTTCCGATTTTCCGGAGTCTTAAATATTCAATGACCAGCCAAAATTGCCATGGTTATTTAAACACGGCGGCGGTCCTTTTTCAATATTTCCGATGTCCGGAATATACTTTAATATACTTCCGTTTTTTCCAGAGTCAAATATAGTCAATGACTATTTAAAATATTTCCGATTATCCGGAATATGTGATTATAAGTCGAATTGACAATATTGCTAATCATCCGGAATATACAATAATTATAAGTAAGATATGCCTATGTCCGAGGGTCTGGAATAGGGATTTATAAATCCCAATAGTCTCAAAGATGAAACAAAAACATTTTTAGTCAAACACGTGTTAAATGGCATGAACAGATCACAAAAAAAAATAATAAAAAAAAAAATAGTCCCATCACCATTACACAATTGAAAATGATTATGCCTATTCTAATACATACCTGTATCTCAAAATATGAAGCGAATTTGTTCAGTTGTGCATATGCTCTGGAATTGTGTGCTCTTTTAAGAGTAGGTGAAGTGTCTAAGTCAAATACAGATTCTGATAACAAAGTCTTGAGTTTCAAAGACGCAGTTAAAAAGGCAACATTCCCTACCCTGGTAGGGAGAAATTGGAGGTGTTTATCAATTACACCAGCTATGTAGCCTGTCCGTTATAGTGAACGACTCACGTAAACAAATCTCTCTTCAAGCAGACGACATAAAACTGTTATTAGATATCAGCGAGGAGTAAAGTTTTTTAATTCAACGACTCCAAACTACATAATTTCTGTTTATTATTGGAACTGTGACAATTTACTTCCCAGTATTATTCATGTTTTACCATGTATATTTTTTATTGTATTGTCATCTATATACTATCCACTGCACTGTGTATAACATCAAACAGAATTGCTATGAACTTTTAAACAAATGTAATGTGATGACTTAATAATAGCCAGCAAATATTTCACAAGTTATCAGTGTTTGTGAATGAAAATGAATTGCCAATTATAGTTGGTCTGGAGAAACAGGCTTTATTTACTGCAGTACACAATATATGGTATAATTTAGACATTTATGGTGGTAGGAATGCATTTTCAAAAATGAAGCATAACTACACATTATTGTTAGAAATGGCTGAACATGATGGAGATAATAAGATAAGGAATTACATTTTATATATGCCTAGTTATGATTAAGGAACATATACATCTCTGAGCCTAAGGGGGGAATATTCTATTTTCATAGGTGGTGTATAGAAGTGCATTGTGATGCTACTGATTCTTGTGTGTTTCTGATTCTGATGTGAAAATGATAAAGATGAATTGTTATATGGAATACATGAATAGTCACAGATTCAAATATCCCATCTCAGGGTATTACTATGGAGGTTTACAAACAAAACTATTGCCAATCTCCATGCCATAATGTGTGTCGTCTGCTGTAAACACTACCACGTGTATTTGTGTACATTTTTCAGTTCATAACCCCACAGGCTCCTCCCTATATTTTCAAATATTTGTCAGTTGGGTTTAAAAAATGTATTTGAAACTAGGAATAAGAGATACTTTTTCACAATTTCTTTTTTACTAATACAATTGTTTAATATCAGACTACTTCTGTGCCAAATAGTGACTTTTTTTTATGAGGTGGAATTTTCAATATTTTGAAAAAGATGTCCCTGATATAATTATGTACACATTTAAATGAAAAACCTCACCCAGCTCCATCTAGTGGTTTTTATACGGCAGTTGGGCCTTTAACTGCATTAATAATTTCATTAGAAATTCGAAAAACGATCAGTTCGGTAGGGGTGCAAAAATCACAGTACAGTTCTCCGAACACAACACTTCCATTAAGGAGGCTCTGTGTAGATACTTGGCATGCAGACCAAAATAGAAGGTCAATTTCTATGCCATTTTAATGGATCACCAGTAACAAGCTACCAATTTAAGGGTGCTAAAAGCATTACAATCCTTAGGCATTCAGAGAACATATTATAAATCCCAATCTTTCAGAATTGGGGGTGCAACAGCAATGTTTAATGAAGGAAAAACGAAGATGAAATTATGAATTAAGTCCATGGAAACATCCGATTAAATATGCCCCCATTAAACATTGTCTAGTAGGTTTGGTCTTATACACAAAACAACTGACAGTTGTTCAAGTTTTGATTTTCGGCCAATTTCAAGTCTGGGTAGTCGGGTCTTCAATCATTAGAGATGCTTTCAACCGAGCCCATCATAGTCCAGACGGGGTACATCTAGGACTACGTCATATAAAAGGCAGTATACTATAGGACTTCCAACCAGGAATGCGCATCAAGAATATTTTAGAACGTTTGAATCATCTCCTTTCCTATAAAGCTCCACCACATCAATATCATAGTTTTACACTGTGGGGGTAATGATATGGGCCAAACCCCGATTTCGTACATTATTGGCTACTTAAAATCAGTTATGTATGACCTGCTGTTACGTTTTCCAACTACATTAATTGTTTGGTCTGCCAACCTCCCAAGGTTGAGATACCGTGACGAAATATGTCATAAACAGTTAGATAAAGTCAGGCTACGTATTAATAGTTGCATAGGCAAATATCTCATCAAAAACTGGATGCGCATATATTGCTTATCCTGAAATTTCAGAAAGTATGGAAATGTTTAAGAATAACGAACATCTGTCAGATCTAGGTAATGACAAAATGTCAAACATTCTGCAAGGTGGACTGTACCAATTTATGCAGTCAAATGCATCCTTTTTCCCAGACAAAGCAGAAGTTGGTCTGGCACCTTTTTTTCCCGACACGTGCTAGTCGGTAGCGCGGCGGATTTGTAACCGGAGGCCCCGGGTTCAATCCTCCGTGGTGCCACTGAGTTCCGTCGGTGTATTCTTGGGCAAGACATTTTCCCTTAGCCTCGTCCGTCGGATGGGGACGTAAACCGGGCGGTCCCGTGTTTCGATCTATCCACCGAGCACGTTAAAGAACCATAGGAATCTATTCGATAATAAGAGTAGGGCAGGTTCCCGGATTCCTATGTATCCTCCCCCTCTCTCTGGGGCGGCTCTAAATAACCTTTACTGTGTTGATGAGCCGTTAAACAACATTCAATTCAATTTAGTCCGCCTAAAGCGTGTATTTTTTGGCGGGACACGCGCACACGTGCTACCTCGTATTTGCGTGTCTTGGCATTACCAGCACGTATCGGCTAAGTGTCCGAGTGTCTGGAATAGGGATTTATCAATCCCAATATGTCCGATTTGTCCGGAATATGGAACTATATTTCCGGGAATGTTATCAACTGTCAAAATTTCCGATTGTCCGGAATATAATGAATATATGTTGATCTGAAAATTAATATTTCCGACTGTCCGGAATATAATAAATATATGTTGATCTGAAAATTCAACTAATTCTAATAAATATTAAATACATAAAGTCAGCCATGGCCATTTCTGCCAAAAATAAAAGCATAGTAAAAGATAATTCTAACTTTGTTTCAGTAAATCCCACTTTTTATGATAACTGGACATTGCCGGGAAAAAACTGGACATTATTGTGTAGCTCAATAATATGTTATCATATCTCAACTCCAATGTTTTCCCGTTCATCCCTCATGTCAACCTCATTAATGAGGCAATAGTATAACCAATAACACTCTATTAAATCAGAGCGGTACCATTGTTAGAGGAAAATAACCGCTTGGAAACAACTGGACACAGTCGGGGAAAAAAATGGACATATTGGGAAAAAAATGGACATTATTGTGTATCTCAATAATATGTTATCATATCTCATCTCCAATGTTTTCCCGCTCATCTCTCATGCCAACCTCACTAATGAGGCAATAGTATAACCAATAACACTCTATTAAATCAGAGCGGTACCATTGTTAGAGGAAAATAACCGCCTGGAAATAACTGGACACAGCCGGGAAAAAACTGGACATTATTTTGTAGCTCAATAATATGTTATCATATCTCAACTCCAATGTTTTCCCGCTCATCCCTCAAGTCAACCTCATTAATTAGGCAATAGTATAACCAATAACACTCTATTAAATCAGAGCGGTACCATTGTTAGAGGTTACATTGCACCATTGCGTTTGTGCTTCCGTGGTGTATAGTCAAATAGTGCCTAATAAAAAACGTTTCCCTGCCTTACTAGGGATATAAAATGCATACTTTTGATTGCTTTTTGTTATTATTACCTATAATTGAGCCAAATGATGTATTGTGAACATTGATTAGTGTTTGTTTGAGATATTTAATTATAATTGACATAGACAGTAAAGCGAAAGTAGAAATGGGGTAAATCTATCTGTGACGTGTCAAAATAGAACGTGACGTCATTCAACAGATTGACTTGTTCTTACATGATACATGACCCCCTGTTTATATTGCATTTATATATTGGTGTACGCTCGATCGTTTGATTGATATGTGTTTTAAAATTTTCTACCGAGAAAAATGCGCATTTTTTATCTCTTGATATACATTCGTCCTATATAAAACAAAGAAGGAAAATCACTGGTGCAATGTAACCTAGAGGAAAATAACCGCCGGGAAATAACTGGACACAGCCGGGAAAAAAATGGACATTATTGTGTATCTCAATAATATGTTATCATATCTCATCTCCAATGTATTCCCGCTCATCTTTCATACCAACCTCACTAATGAGGTAATAGTATAACCAATAACACTCTATTAAATCAGAGCGGTACCATTGTTAGAGGAAAATAATCGCCGGGAAATAACTGGACACAGCCGGGGAAAAACTGGACATTATTTTGTAGCTCAATAATATGTTATCATATCTCAACTCCAATGTTTTCCCGCTCATCCCTCATGTCAACCTCATTAATGAGGCAATAGTATAACCAATAACACTCTATTAAATCAGAGCGGTACCATTGTTAGAGGAAAATAACCGCCGGGAAATAACTGGACACAGCCGGGAAAAAACTGGACATTATTGTGTATCTCAATAATATGTTATCATATCTCATCTCCAATGTATTCCCGCTCATCTCTCATGCTAACCTCACTAATGAGGTAATAGTATAACCAATAACACTCTTTTAAATCAGAGCGGTACCATTTTTAGAGGAAAATAACCGCCGGGAGAAAACTCGACATTATTGTCTATCTCAATAATATGTTATCATATCTCATCTCCAATGTTTTTCCGCTCATCTCTCATGCCAACTTCACTAATGAGGTAATAGTATAACCAATAACACTCTATTAAATCAGAGCGGTACCATTGTTACAGGAAAATAACCGCCGGGAAATAATTGAACACAGCCGGGGAAAAAATGGACATTATTGTGTATCTCAATAATATGTTACCATATCTCATCTCCAATGTTTTCCCGTTCATCTCTCATGTCAACCTCACTAATCAGAGCGGTACCATTGTTAGAGGAAAATAACCGCTTGGAAACAACTGGACACAGCCGGGAAAAAAACTGGACCATAAACTGTATTTGAACAATGTCATCATATCTCATTATTTCAGGGCAGTGACATACTAGACGGAATAACGTGCCAGGAAATAACTGGACATAGCTGGGAAATAACTGGACCATATATTGTATTTAAACAATATGTCATCATATCTCATTTTTTCAAGTTTTCTGGCTGATAATATCCGTTACAATAATTTATTATATGGGGGCAGCGATATGGTAGACGGAATAACGTGCTGGGAAATAACTGGACATAGCTGGGAAACAACTGGACATTCTTGGGAAATAACTTGAATATATATTATATTTGAATATCATATCTTATCTAAGACGTTTTTTCCGCCCACTTGTATGTCAAACTCTCTAATGAGGTAATAAAATCCGTAACAATACTCTATTATATCAGGGTATTGATATGGTAGACTAAAAACACGTGCTAGAAATACCTGGACATACCTTTGAAATAACTGGATATTGCCGGGAAATAACTGGACCATATACTGTATTTGAACAATATGTCATCACATCTTTCATGTTTTCTCGCTCATAATACCCATAACAATACTGTATTATATCAGGGAAGTGATATGGTAGACGGAATAACGTGCTGGGAAATAACTGGACATAGCTGGGAAATAAATGGACATCACCGGGAAATAACTGGACCATATATTGTATTTGAACAATATGTCATCATATCTCTTTTTTTAATTTTTTCTCGCTGATGATATCCGTAACAACGCTCTATTATATCAGGGCAGTGATACGGTATAGACGGAATAACGTACTGTAAAACAACCGGACATAGCTATGAATAACTGGACACTGCCGGGAAATAAATGGACCATATATTGTATATGAACAATACGTCTTCTTATCTCATCTTTTTTAGAGAGAGCGAGAGAGGGAGAGATAGAGAGATATGAATACTGTATTGTCTGTCTGCATAAATCATACAAACCGACAAACACGTAGGCTGACACACACGCAGGCTGGCCGACAGACAGACAGACAGACAATCACACGTGGGCGCACATACATGTACAACACATTTGACACAAGTACGTGGCAGACACATGCGTACGAAAACAGCACACATATCATATATATTTGTTCATGCTTGTTTTCATGAGAAAACAAAACTATTCTAGATGAGTTAATATTTGTATACATTAGTTACCTCCGCCAGGGTGCGTGAAAGTGAAGCTTTTCCTGTGTTGTTGTTCGTACGATTTTATAAATCCCAGAACCAGATGGCCTTGAATTCACCAACCATTCTTGAGAATATTCTTAGACTTAAGCCGAAGTATGCAAATTTCAATCACACATATTTCTATAAGTTTAAAGGATAAACGTTCATAAGAATCTGATTTGTATAAATATGATCAATTCTAATGAATAGAAAAATTCATACGATTGTTTATCTATGAAGGTCATGGGAATATTTGTAAATGGAATTTTAGTACTTGAGCTCATGTCTAAGAATAGTCTTAAGAATGGTTGGTGAATTCCAAGCTGGCAGGTCTTAACATTAGTTTAAATGTTACAGGGAACAACGGCTGAGAACAGATGTATAGTAATGGACCAGATTTAGTGATTTGATTTAATACGGCTTCTACCTATGTGTGTGAAGTTGGCTCTGCGTTCTATGTTCTCCGTTTTACATTCAACTTGAGTTCTCCGTTCTACATTCAACTTAAGTTCTCCGTTCTACATTCGACTCCAGTTCTCCGTTCTACATTCAACTTGAGTTGTCCGTTCAACATTAGACTTGAGTTCTCCGTTCTACATTCTCCTGGAGTTCTCCGTTCTACATTCGAACCCAGTTCTCCGTTCTACATTCGACTCCAGTTCTCCGTTCTACATTCGACTTGAGTTCTCCGTTCTACATTCGATTCCAGTTCTCCGTTTTACATTCGACTTGAGTTCTCCGCTCTACATTGGACTCCAGTTCTCCGTTCCACATTCGACTTGAGTTCTCCGTTCTACATTCGACTCCAGTTCTCAGTTATACATTCAACTTCTTGAGTTATTCGTTCTATATTCAACTTGAGTTCTCAGTTCAACAGTCCACTCCAGTTCTCCGTTCTACATTCAACTTGAGTTCTCCATCATACATTCACTCCAGTTCTCCGTTCTACATTCAACTTGAGTTCTCCGTTCTACATTCGACTTGAGTTCTCCGTTCTGCATTCAACTTGAGTTCTCCATTCTACATTCGACTTGAGTTCTCTGTTCTACATTCGACTTGAGTTCTCCGTTCAACATTTAACTTGAGTTCTCCGTTCAACATTCAACTCTACATTCAACTGCAGTTCTCTTTTCTACATTTGAACCTTGTTCTCAGTTCTACATTCGAATTCAATTTTCCGTTCTACATTCGACTCCAGTTCCCCGTTCTACATTCAACTTGAGTTCTCCAGTCTACATTCGACCTGAGTTCTCCGTTCTACATTCGACTTGAGTTCTCCGTGCAACATTCGACTCCAGTTCTCCGTTCTACATTCAACTTGAATTCTCCTTTCTACATTCGACTCCAGTTCTCCATTCTGCATTCGGCTTGAGTTCTCCGTTCAACATTTAACTTGAGTTCTCCGTTCAACATTCAACTTGAGTTATCCGTTCTACATTCAACTGCAGTTCTCCGTTCTACATTCGAACCTAGTTCTCAGTTCTACATTCGACTTCAATTCTCCGTTCTACATTCGACTCCAGTTCTCCGTTCTACATTCAACTTGAGTTCTCCGTTCTACGTACGACTTGAGTTCTCCGTTCAACATTTAACTTGAGTTCTCCGTTCAACATTCATCTTGAGTTCTCCGTACTACATTCAACTTGATTTCTTCGTTCTACATTCGACTTGAGTTCTCCGTTCAACATTTAACTTGAGTTCTCCGTTCAACATTCAACTTGAGTTATCCGTTCTACATTCAACTGCAGTTCTCCGTTCTACATTCGAACCTAGTTCTCAGTTCTACATTCGACTTCAATTCTCCGTTCTACATTCGACTCCAGTTCTCCGTTCTACATTCAACTTGAGTTCTCCGTTCTACGTACGAATTGAGTTCTCCGTTCAACATTTAACTTGAGTTCTCCGTTCAACATTCATCTTGAGTTCTCCGTTCTACATTCAACTTGATTTCTTCGTTCTACATTTGACTTGAGTTCTCTGTTCTACATTCATCTTGAGTTCTCCGTTCTACATTCAACTTGAGTTCTTCGTTCTACATTTGACTTGAGTTCTCTGTTCTACATTCGAACCCAGTTCTCCGTTCTACATTCGACTCCAGTTCTCCGTTCTACATTCGACTTGAGTTGTCCGTTCTACATTCGACTTGAGTTCTCCGTTCTACATTCGACTCCAGTTCTCCGTTTTACATTCGACTTGAGTTCTCCGTTCTACGTTGGAATCCAGTTCTCCATTCTACATTCGAATTGAGTTCTCCAGTCTACATTCGACTCCATTTCTCCGTTCTACATTCAACTTGAGTTCTCCGTTCTACATTCAACTTAAGTTCTCCGTTATACATTCAACTTCAGTTCTTCGTTCTACATTCGACATGAGTTCTCCGTTCTATATTCGAACCCATTTTTCCGTTCTACATTCGACTCCAGTTCTCCGTTCTACATTCGACTTGAGTTCTCCGTTCTACCTTCGACTTGAGTTCTCCGTCCTACATTCAACTGTAGTTCTCCGTTTTACATTCTGCTTCAATTCTCCGTTCTACATTCGACTCCAGTTCTCCGTTCTACATTCAACATGAGTTATCCGTTCTACATTCAACGTGAGTTCTCCGTTCTACATTCAACTTGAGTTCTTCGTTCTACATTCGACTGAGCTCTCCGTTCTAAATTCGAACCCAGTTCTCCGTTCTACATTCGACTCCAGTTCTCCGTTATACATTCGACTTGAGTTCTCCGTTCTACATTCGACTTGAGTTCTCCGTTCTACATTCGACTCCAGTTCTCCGTTTTACATTCGACTTGAGTTCTCCGTTCTACGTTGGACTCCATTTCTCTGTCTACATTCGACTTGAGTTCTCCGTTCGTTCTACATTCGACTCCAGTTCTCCGTTCTACATTCAACTTGAATTCTCCGTTCTATATTCAACTTGAGTTCTCCGTTCAACATTCGACTCCAGTTCTCCGTTCTACATTCAACTTGAGTTCTCCGTTCTACATTCGACTCCAGTTCTCCGTTCTACATTCGACTTGAGTTTTCCGTTCTACATTCAACTTGAGTTCTCCGTTCTACATTCGACTCTAGTTCTCCGTTCTACATTCAACTTGTGTTTTCCGTTCTACATTCGACTTGAGTTCTCCGTTCTACATTCAACTTGAGTTCTCCATTCTACATTCGACTTGAGTTCCCCGTTCTACAGTCGACTTGAGTTCTCCGTTCAACATTTAACTTGAGTTCTCCGTTCAATTTGAGGTTTCAACATTCGACT
Source organism: Cyrtodaria siliqua (assembly GCA_037043455.1). Lineage (NCBI taxonomy): Eukaryota > Metazoa > Mollusca > Bivalvia > Adapedonta > Hiatellidae > Cyrtodaria > Cyrtodaria siliqua. The sequence goes on along the minus strand of JAWPHD010000410.1, from coordinate 78,570 downwards.
TGAGTTCTCCGTTCTACATTCAACTGCAGTTCTCCGTTTTACATTCGAACCTAGTTCTCCGTTCTGCATTAGACTTCAATTCTCCGTTCTATATTCGACTTCAATTCTCCGTTCTACATTCGACTCCAGTTCTCCGTTCTATATTCAACTTGAGTTCTCCGTTCTGCATTCGACTTGAGTTCTCCGTTCTACATTCGACTTCAATTCTCCGTTCTACATTCGACTCCAGTTCTCCGTTCTATATTCAACTTGAGTTCTCCGTTCTACATTCAACTGCAGTTCTCCGTTATACATTCGAACCTAGTTCTCAGTTCTACATTCGACTTCAATTCTCCGTTCTACATTCGACTCCAGTTCTCCGTTCTACATTCAACTTGAGTTCTCCGTTCTACGTACGAATTGAGTTCTCCGTTCAACATTTAACTTGAGTTCTCCGTTCAACATTCATCTTGAGTTCTCCGTACTACATTCAACTTGATTTCTTCGTTCTACATTCGACTTGAGTTCTCCGTTCAACATTTAACTTGAGTTCTCCGTTCAACATTCAACTTGAGTTATCCGTTCTACATTCAACTGCAGTTCTCCGTTCTACATTCGAACCTAGTTCTCAGTTCTACATTCGATTTCAATTCTCCGTTCTACATTCGACTCCAGTTCTCCGTTCTGCATTCAACTTGAGTTCTCCGTTCTACGTACGAATTGAGTTCTCCGTTCAACATTTAACTTGAGTTCTCCGTTCAACATTCATCTTGAGTTCTCCGTTCTACATTCAACTTGATTTCTTCGTTCTACATTTGACTTGAGTTCTCTGTTCTACATTCATCTTGAGTTCTCCGTTCTACATTCAACTTGAGTTCTTCGTTCTACATTTGACTTGAGTCCTCTGTTCTACATTCGAACCCAGTTCTCCGTTCTACATTCGACTCCAGTTCTCCGTTCTACATTCGACTTGAGTTGTCCGTTCTACATTTGACTTGAGTTCTCCGTTCTACATTCGACTCCAGTTCTCCGTTTTACATTCGACTTGAGTTCTCCATTCTACATTCGAATTGAGTTCTCCAGTCTACATTCGACTCCATTTCTCCGTTCTACATTCAACTTGAGTTCTCCGTTCTACATTCAACTTGAGTTCTCCGTTATACATTCAACTTCAGTTCTTCGTTCTACATTCGACATGAGTTCTCCGTTCTATATTCGAACCCATTTTTCCGTTCTACATTCGACTCCAGTTCTCCGTTTTACATTCGACTTGAGTTCTCCGTTCTACCTTCGACTTGAGTTCTCCGTCCTACATTCAACTGTAGTTCTCCGTTTTACATTCTGCTTCAATTCTCCGTTCTACATTCGACTCCAGTTCTCCGTTCTACATTCAACATGAGTTATCCGTTCTACATTCAACGTGAGTTCTCCGTTCTACATTCAACTTGAGTTCTTCGTTCTACATTCGACTGAGCTCTCCGTTCTAAATTCGAACCCAGTTCTCCGTTCTACATTCGACTCCAGTTCTCCGTTATACATTCGACTTGAGTTCTCCGTTCTACATTCGACTTGAGTTCTCCGTTCTACATTCGACTCCAGTTCTCCGTTTTACATTCGACTTGAGTTCTCCGTTCTACGTTGGACTCCATTTCTCTGTCTACATTCGACTTGAGTTCTCCGTTCGTTCTACATTCGACTCCAGTTCTCCGTTCTACATTCAACTTGAATTCTCCGTTCTATATTCAACTTGAGTTCTCCGTTCAACATTCGACTCCAGTTCTCCGTTCTACATTCAACTTGAGTTCTCCGTTCTACATTCGACTCCAGTTCTCCGTTCTACATTCGACTTGAGTTTTCCGTTCTACATTCAACTTGAGTTCTCCGTTCTACATTCGACTCTAGTTCTCCGTTCTACATTCAACTTGTGTTTTCCGTTCTACATTCGACTTGAGTTCTCCGTTCTACATTCAACTTGAGTTCTCCATTCTACATTCGACTTGAGTTCCCCGTTCTACAGTCGACTTGAGTTCTCCGTTCAACATTTAACTTGAGTTCTCCGTTCAATTTGAGGTTTCAACATTCGACTTGAGTTCTCCGTTCTACATTCAACTGCAGTTCTCCGTTTTACATTCGAACCTAGTTCTCCGTTCTGCATTAGACTTCAATTCTCCGTTCTATATTCGACTTCAATTCTCCGTTCTACATTCGACTCCAGTTCTCCGTTCTATATTCAACTTGAGTTCTCCGTTCTGCATTCGACTTGAGTTTTCCGTTCTACATTCGACTTCAATTCTCCGTTCTACATTCGACTCCAGTTCTCCGTTCTATATTCAACTTGAGTTCTCCGTTCTACATTCAACTGCAGTTCTCCGTTCTACATTCGAACCTAGTTCTCAGTTCTACATTCGACTTCAATTCTCCGTTCTACATTCGACTCCAGTTCTCCGTTCTACATTCAACTTGAGTTCTCCGTTCTACGTACGAATTGAGTTCTCCGTTCAACATTTAACTTGAGTTCTCCGTTCAACATTCATCTTGAGTTCTCCGTACTACATTCAACTTGATTTCTTCGTTCTACATTCGACTTGAGTTCTCCGTTCAACATTTAACTTGAGTTCTCCGTTCAACATTCAACTTGAGTTATCCGTTCTACATTCAACTGCAGTTCTCCGTTCTACATTCGAACCTAGTTCTCAGTTCTACATTCGATTTCAATTCTCCGTTCTACATTCGACTCCAGTTCTCCGTTCTGCATTCAACTTGAGTTCTCCGTTCTACGTACGAATTGAGTTCTCCGTTCAACATTTAACTTGAGTTCTCCGTTCAACATTCATCTTGAGTTCTCCGTTCTACATTCAACTTGATTTCTTCGTTCTACATTTGACTTGAGTTCTCTGTTCTACATTCATCTTGAGTTCTCCGTTCTACATTCAACTTGAGTTCTTCGTTCTACATTTGACTTGAGTCCTCTGTTCTACATTCGAACCCAGTTCTCCGTTCTACATTCGACTCCAGTTCTCCGTTCTACATTCGACTTGAGTTGTCCGTTCTACATTTGACTTGAGTTCTCCGTTCTACATTCGACTCCAGTTCTCCGTTTTACATTCGACTTGAGTTCTCCATTCTACATTCGAATTGAGTTCTCCAGTCTACATTCGACTCCATTTCTCCGTTCTACATTCAACTTGAGTTCTCCGTTCTACATTCAACTTGAGTTCTCCGTTATACATTCAACTTCAGTTCTTCGTTCTACATTCGACATGAGTTCTCCGTTCTATATTCGAACCCATTTTTCCGTTCTACATTCGACTCCAGTTCTCCGTTTTACATTCGACTTGAGTTCTCCGTTCTACCTTCGACTTGAGTTCTCCGTCCTACATTCAACTGTAGTTCTCCGTTTTACATTCTGCTTCAATTCTCCGTTCTACATTCGACTCCAGTTCTCCGTTCTACATTCAACATGAGTTATCCGTTCTACATTCAACGTGAGTTCTCCGTTCTACATTCAACTTGAGTTCTTCGTTCTACATTCGACTGAGCTCTCCGTTCTAAATTCGAACCCAGTTCTCCGTTCTACATTCGACTCCAGTTCTCCGTTATACATTCGACTTGAGTTCTCCGTTCTACATTCGACTTGAGTTCTCCGTTCTACATTCGACTCCAGTTCTCCGTTTTACATTCGACTTGAGTTCTCCGTTCTACGTTGGACTCCATTTCTCTGTCTACATTCGACTTGAGTTCTCCGTTCGTTCTACATTCGACTCCAGTTCTCCGTTCTACATTCAACTTGAATTCTCCGTTCTATATTCAACTTGAGTTCTCCGTTCAACATTCGACTCCAGTTCTCCGTTCTACATTCAACTTGAGTTCTCCGTTCTACATTCGACTCCAGTTCTCCGTTCTACATTCGACTTGAGTTTTCCGTTCTACATTCAACTTGAGTTCTCCGTTCTACATTCGACTCTAGTTCTCCGTTCTACATTCAACTTGTGTTTTCCGTTCTACATTCGACTTGAGTTCTCCGTTCTACATTCAACTTGAGTTCTCCATTCTACATTCGACTTGAGTTCCCCGTTCTACAGTCGACTTGAGTTCTCCGTTCAACATTTAACTTGAGTTCTCCGTTCAATTTGAGGTTTCAACATTCGACTTGAGTTCTCCGTTCTACATTCAACTGCAGTTCTCCGTTTTACATTCGAACCTAGTTCTCCGTTCTGCATTAGACTTCAATTCTCCGTTCTATATTCGACTTCAATTCTCCGTTCTACATTCGACTCCAGTTCTCCGTTCTATATTCAACTTGAGTTCTCCGTTCTGCATTCGACTTGAGTTTTCCGTTCTACATTCGACTTCAATTCTCCGTTCTACATTCGACTCCAGTTCTCCGTTCTATATTCAACTTGAGTTCTCCGTTCTACATTCAACTGCAGTTCTCCGTTCTACATTCGAACCTAGTTCTCAGTTCTACATTCGACTTCAATTCTCCGTTCTACATTCGACTCCAGTTCTCCGTTCTACATTCAACTTGAGTTCTCCGTTCTACGTACGAATTGAGTTCTCCGTTCAACATTTAACTTGAGTTCTCCGTTCAACATTCATCTTGAGTTCTCCGTACTACATTCAACTTGATTTCTTCGTTCTACATTCGACTTGAGTTCTCCGTTCAACATTTAACTTGAGTTCTCCGTTCAACATTCAACTTGAGTTATCCGTTCTACATTCAACTGCAGTTCTCCGTTCTACATTCGAACCTAGTTCTCAGTTCTACATTCGATTTCAATTCTCCGTTCTACATTCGACTCCAGTTCTCCGTTCTGCATTCAACTTGAGTTCTCCGTTCTACGTACGAATTGAGTTCTCCGTTCAACATTTAACTTGAGTTCTCCGTTCAACATTCATCTTGAGTTCTCCGTTCTACATTCAACTTGATTTCTTCGTTCTACATTTGACTTGAGTTCTCTGTTCTACATTCATCTTGAGTTCTCCGTTCTACATTCAACTTGAGTTCTTCGTTCTACATTTGACTTGAGTTCTCTGTTCTACATTCGAACCCAGTTCTCCGTTCTACATTCGACTCCAGTTCTCCGTTCTACATTCGACTTGAGTTGTCCGTTCTACATTTGACTTGAGTTCTCCGTTCTACATTCGACTCCAGTTCTCCGTTTTACATTCGACTTGAGTTCTCCATTCTACATTCGAATTGAGTTCTCCAGTCTACATTCGACTCCATTTCTCCGTTCTACATTCAACTTGAGTTCTCCGTTCTACATTCAACTTGAGTTCTCCGTTATACATTCAACTTCAGTTCTTCGTTCTACATTCGACATGAGTTCTCCGTTCTATATTCGAACCCATTTTTCCGTTCTACATTCGACTCCAGTTCTCCGTTTTACATTCGACTTGAGTTCTCCGTTCTACCTTCGACTTGAGTTCTCCGTCCTACATTCAACTGTAGTTCTCCGTTTTACATTCTGCTTCAATTCTCCGTTCTACATTCGACTCCAGTTCTCCGTTCTACATTCAACATGAGTTATCCGTTCTACATTCAACGTGAGTTCTCCGTTCTACATTCAACTTGAGTTCTTCGTTCTACATTCGACTGAGCTCTCCGTTCTAAATTCGAACCCAGTTCTCCGTTCTACATTCGACTCCAGTTCTCCGTTATACATTCGACTTGAGTTCTCCGTTTTACATTCGACTTGAGTTCTCCGTTCTACGTTGGACTCCATTTCTCTGTCTACATTCGACTTGAGTTCTCCGTTCGTTCTACATTCGACTCCAGTTCTCCGTTCTACATTCAACTTGAATTCTCCGTTCTATATTCAACTTGAGTTCTCCGTTCAACATTCGACTCCAGTTCTCCGTTCTACATTCAACTTGAGTTCTCCGTTCTACATTCGACTCCAGTTCTCCGTTCTACATTCGACTTGAGTTTTCCGTTCTACATTCAACTTGAGTTCTCCGTTCTACATTCGACTCTAGTTCTCCGTTCTACATTCAACTTGTGTTTTCCGTTCTACATTCGACTTGAGTTCTCCGTTCTACATTCAACTTGAGTTCTCCATTCTACATTCGACTTGAGTTCCCCGTTCTACAGTCGACTTGAGTTCTCCGTTCAACATTTTACTTGAGTTCTCCGTTCAATTTGAGGTTTCAACATTCGACTTGAGTTCTCCGTTCTACATTCAACTGCAGTTCTCCGTTTTACATTCGAACCTAGTTCTCCGTTCTGCATTAGACTTCAATTCTCCGTTCTACATTCGACTTCAATTCTCCGTTCTACATTCGACTCCAGTTCTCCGTTCTATATTCAACTTGAGTTCTCCGTTCTGCATTCGACTTGAGTTCTCCGTTCTACATTCGACTTGAGTTCACCGTTCAACATTTAACTTGAGTTCTCCGTTCAACATTCAACTTGAGTTCTCCGTTCTACATTCGTCTCCAGTTCTCCGTTCTACATTCACCTTGAGTTCTCCGTTCTACATTCGACTTGAGTTCTCCGTTCTAAATTCGACTCCAGTTCTCCGTTCTACATTCAACTTGAGTTCTCCGTTCTACATTCAAACCTAGTTCTCAGTTCAACATTCTACTACAGTTCTCCGTTCTACATTCAACTTGAGTTCTCCATTTTACATTCACTCCAGTACTCCGTTCTACATTGAACTTGAGTTCTCCGTTCTACATTCGACTTGAGTGCTCCGTTCTGCATTCAACTTGAGTTCTCCATTCTACATTCGACTTGAGTTCTCTGTTCTACATGCGACTTGAGTTCTCCGTTCAACATTTAACTTCAGTTCTCCGTTCAACATTCAACTCTACATTCAACTGCAGTTCTCTTTTCTACATTCGAACCTTGTTCTCAGTTCTACATTCGAATTCAATTCTCCGTTCTACATTCGACTCCAGTTCCCCGTTCGACATTCAACTTGAGTTCTCCAGTCTACATTCGACTTGAGTTCTCCGTTCTACATTCGACTTGAGTTCTCCGTGCAACAATCGACTCCAGTTCTCCGTTCTACATTCAACTTGAGTTCTCCTTTCTACATTCGACTCCAGTTCTCCATTATGCATTCGACTTGAGTTCTCCGTTCTACATTCGACTTGAGTTCTCCGTTCAACATTCAACTTGAGTTCTCCGTTCTACATTCAACTGCAGTTCTCCGTTCTACATTCGAACCTAGTTCTCAGTTCTACATTCGACTTCAATTCTCCGTTCTACATTCGACTCCAGTTCTCCGTTCTATATTCAACTTGAGTTCTCCGTTCTACATACGACTTGAGTTCTCCGTTCAACATTTAACTTGAGTTCTCCGTTCAACATTCATCTTGAGTTCTCCGTTCTACATTCAACTTGATTTCTTCGTTCTACATTTGACTTGAGTTCTCTGTTCTACATTCATCTTGAGTTCTCCGTTCTACATTCAACTTGAGTTCTTCGTTCTACATTTGGCTTGAGTTCTCTGTTCTACATTCGAACCCAATTCTCCGTTCTACATTCGACTCCAGTTCTCCGTTCTACATTCGACTTGAGTTGTCCGTTCTACATTCGACTTGAGTTCTCCGTTCTACATTCGACTCCAGTTCTCCGTTTTACATTCGACTTGAGTTCTCCGTTCTACGTTGGAATCCAGTTCTCCGTTCTACATTCGAATTTAGTTCTCCAGTCTACATTCGACTCCAGTTTTCCGTTCTACATTCAACTTGAGTTCTCCGTTCTACATTCAACTTGAGTTCTCCGTTATACATTCAACTTCAGTTCTTCGTTCTACATTCGACTTGAGTTCTCCGTTCTAAATTCGAACCCATTTTTCCGTTCTACATTCGACTCCAGTTCTCCGTTCTACATTCGACTTGAGTTCTCCGTTCTACATTCGACTTGAGTTCTCCGTCCTACATTCAACTGTAGTTCTCCGTTTTACATTCTGCTTCAATTCTCCGTTCTACATTCGACTCCAGTTCTCCGTTGTACATTCAACATGAGTTATCCGTTCTACATTCAACGTGAGTTCTCCGTTCTACATTCAACTTGAGTTCTTCGTTCTACATTCGACTGACTCTCCGTTCTAAATTCGATACCAGTTCTCCGTTCTACATTCGACTCCAGTTCTCCGTTATACATTCGACTTGAGTTCTCCGTTCTACATTCGACTTGATTTCTCCGTTCTAAATTCGACTCCAGTTCTCCGTTTTACATTCGACTTGAGTTCTCCGTTCTACGTTGGACTCCAGTTCTCTGTCCTACATTCGACTTGAGTTCTCCGTTCGTTCTACATTCGACTCCAGTTCTCCGTTCTACATTCAACTTGAGTTCTCCGTTCTACATTCAACTTGAGTTCTCCGTTCTACATTCGACTGCAGTTCTCCGTTCTACATTCGACTTGAGTTTTCCGTTCTACATTTAACTTGAGTTCTCCGTTCTACAGTCGACTCTAGTTCTCCGTTCTACATTCAACTTGTGTTTTCCGTTCTACATTCGACTTGAGTTCTCCGTTCTACATTCAACTTGAGTTCTCCATTCTACATTCGACTTGAGTTCCCCGTTCTACAGTCGACTTGAGTTCTCCGTTCAACATTTAACTTGAGTTCTCCGTTCAATTTGAGGTTTCAACATTCAACTTGAGTTCTCCGTTCTACATTCAACAGCAGTTCTCCGTTTTACATTCGAACCTAGTTCTCCGTTCTACATTAGACTTCAGTTCTCCGTTCTACATTCGACTTCAATTCTCCGTTCTACATTCGACTCCAGTTCTCCGTTCTACATTCAACTTGAGTTCTCCGTTCTGCATTCGACTTGATTTCTCCGTTCTACATTCGACTTGAGTTCACCGTTCAACATTTAACTTAAGTTCTCCGTTCAACATTCAACTTGAGTTCTCCGTTCTACATTCGACTCCAGTTCTCCGTTCTACATTCACCTTGAGTTCTCCGTTCTACATTCGACTTGAGTTCTCCGTTCTACATTCTCCTTGAGTTCTCCGTTCTACATTCGAACCCAGTTCTCCGTTCTACATTCTCCAAAAAAGAAATTCATTTTTTTCGGTGTTATTTGTTGAAAACAATCATGTTTTAAGTATTCCTGAAAATTTGTCCCTGAGTAATAAGTTAGTCTCAACATTTTCCTAACTTCTCCCTGAGTAATTAGTTAGTCTTAAAATATGTTTGTTTTCAACAAATAACACGAAAAAAAACAACGAACTTTAACTTTTTTTATTTAATTTTAGGTGTTTTTTTTAAAATTTCCTTTTAGTTACCAAAACCGATACAGTAGCCTGTGTCTATAAGTTTCGATCAAATCTGATTTTAAATACAGCTAGAAACAAGATGTGTATATATACTATATTTAAAACGGAATAACAATTCTGTGGTGTCTATATAAACATGTTTCTTTATTTCATCATATCATTAATAATAATTAACTGACATCGTGAATCACTAAAAGCCTTTCGAAATAGTTGTTGCTATATACTATTATAATAATTATATAATAAAGCAATACTCATATAGTTTTCACGTTTTATTTGAAGTAAAAGCAAACAAACCAATGCCGTAACCAGAACGTTTTCCCACAATATGATAAACTATACTGAAGGGAAAAAGAAACGCGACACGGGAATTTCCACTATACATTGTATGTAGAATATGCTGCTGTTAATCGAATGGTGCATGGCTGCGTAAGACCTTCCCTTTCGAAAAAAAAGAAGACTAAAACAGCTCAAAACACAGCAAATAGTATTCCTTCAAAGTTTCAATATTGACAGAGTACGCGTTTGGCTCAAGCATGTGAGCAAACTTAGGATGCAAACTTTTGCAAACTCTTTACGTTAAATACAGTACTGAAATGGTTCAATTTTTCAGAGGAATTTCAACATTCATGAATTTCTTGTTAAATTGTGTACTGTGATTAAAACGTCTATAAATCACAGTTGTGTCCTTTCTCTAACTAACTGAAAGTATTTTCTTACAAAATATCTTGGGATTTCTTTGGAATATTATGTGGAATTAAGTGTGCAGCATATCCAATATAAAGCGGAAATTACAGGGTCGCGTTTTTTCCCCCTTCAGTATATTTTAAATGCCACCTAGGGAAGATGATTTTATAAAAAAAAATGGGTGTTTGTATGAGGCTATTTTGACAAGACAACTAAAATAAAATTGGTAATTACAGAATTAGGTATAATAAAAAAATTGCTAGTAAGAATGGTCTGCATTAAAAAAAACATATTACACCTCTAAAATGCTTCGAGTCGATGTGAGACTATGAACCAGGGGTCGACGTTAACTTACGGACAGCTTGCCTATAGAATTAACTTGCCCATGCCAGTTTGCTGGTTGCCCAATTATTTAGACCCAAATCTTTTATTTTATTAGGATATACTGTTTGAGGTTTCACGAGTATTAGACCAAAGCGAATTATGTAGACACATTCGACTCCAGTTCTCCGTTCTACATTCGAACCTAGTTCTCCATTCTACATTCGAATGCATTTCTCCGTTCTACGTTCAACTACAGTATACATTCAACGTCAGTTCTCCGTTCTACATTCGACTCCACATTCAACTGCAGTTCTGCGTTCAACATTCGGAAACATTCTGCGTTCAACATTCGGACCCAGTACTGCGTTCAACATTTGAAGCCAGTTCTGCTTTGAGCATTTGGACCAAGTTCATCATTTTAATAATGTTTCTTCCGTTCTACATTCGACTTGAGTTATCCGTTCTACATTCAAAATTAGTTTTCCGTTCTACGTTCAGCTGCAGTTCTCCGTTCGACAGTCAACTCGACTCCAGTTATCCGTTCTACATTCGAACCTAGTTATTCGTTCTACATTAGAACCCAGTTCTCCGTTCTACACTCGACTCTAGTTCTCCATTCTACATTCGAATCCAGTTCCCCGTTCTACATTCAGCTTGAGTTCTCCGTTTTACATTCGAACCCAGTTCTCCGTTCTACATTCGACTCCAGTTCTCCGTTCGACAATCACTTCATTTCTCCGTTCTCCGTTCTACAGTGAACTGCAGTTCTCCGTTCTACATTCATCTTTGAGTTCTCCGTTCTACATTCGTCTCCAGTTCTCCCTTCTACATTCAACTTCATGTCTCCATTCTACATTCGACTCCAGTTCTCCGTTCTACATTCAACTGCAGTTCTCCGTTCTACATTCGAATGCACCTCTCCGTTAAACATTTGGACCCAGGTCTGCGTTCAACATTCGGACCCAGTTCTGCGTTCAACATTCGAAGCCAGTACTGCGTTCAACATTTGAAGCCAGTTCTGCTTTGACTATTTGGACAAAGTTCAGCATTTTAATAATGTTTCTTCCGTAATGAAAGCTTTATTGACTCTAAACATTTAGCGGTTAACGGATTCCACGAAACGCTATATGTTAAATATCATAACATTTAACGTTTAGTAATTTTTAACATTTAGAGCAAGTTTTTACATTTAGCATATTAGGTTATAGCAAAACGTAACACTACATACACATGAGGTAACATTAATGACAACCAGTTTGTAATGACAGGGACAATTGTTTGAACATATGGATATTTAGTCATGTTTAAGTAATGATGTGCAAGATGCAACATGTCGTCGAAATGTATCAAATGTGCCGTGCTCTATCGCTAATAAATATAACCGTGTTTATTGCCATAATAGTCAAATTCGCAAAGTATGATTAAGGTAACATCATATACACATACAGCACACTAAAGACAATTTTATTATAGCACGAATCACTCGTTTTCGTGTTAAATAGTGTGTTCGTGTTAAATATTGTGATAACATATTATTGACGTACACAATATTGTCCAGTTTTTTCCCGGCTGTGTCCAGTTATTTCCCGGCGGTTATTTTCCTCTAACAATGGTACCGCTCTGATTTAATAGAGTGTTATTGGTTATACTATTGCTTTATTAGTGAGGTTGGCATGAGAGATGAGCGGGAAAACATTGGAGATGAAATATGATAACATATTATTAAGATACATAATAATGTCCAGTTTTTTCCCGGCTGTGTCCAGTTATTTCCCGGCGGTTATTTTCCTCTAACAATGGTACCGCTCTGATATAATAGAGTGTAATTGGTTATACTATTGCCTCATTAGTGAAGTTGGCATGAGAGATGAGCGGGAAAACATTGGAGATGAGATATGATAACATATTATTGAGATATACAATAATGTCCAGTTTTTCCCCGGCTGTGTCCAGTTATTTCCCGGCGGTTATTTTCCTGTAACAATGGTGCCGCTCTGATTTAATAGAGTGTTATTGGTTATACTATTGTTTCATTAGTGAGGTTGGCATGAGAGATGAGCCGGAAAACATTGGAGATGAGATATGATAGCATATTATTGAGATACACAATAATGTCCAGTTTTTTCCCGGCTGTGTCCAGTTATTTCCCGGCGGTTATTTTCCTCTAACATGGTACCGCCCTGATTTAATAGTGTTATTGGTTATACTATTGCCTCATTAGTGAGGTTGGCATGAGAGATGAGCGGGAAAACATTGGAGATGAGATATGATAACATTTTATTGAGATGCACAATAATGTCCAGTTTTTTCCCGACTGTGTCCAGTTATTTCCCGGCGGTTATTTTACTGTAACAATGGTACCGCTCTGATTTAATAGAGTGTTATTGGTTATACTATTGCCTCATTAGTGAGGTTGGCATGAGAGATGAGCGGGAATACATTGGATATGAGATATGATAACATAGTATTGAGATACACAATATGGTCCAGTTTTTTCCCGGCTGTGTCCAGTTATTTTTCCGGCGGTTATTTTCCTCTATCAATGGTATCGCTCTGATTTAATATAGTGCTATTTGTTATAATATTGCCTCATTAATGAGGTTGACATGAGGGATGAGCGGGAAAACATTGGAGTTTAGATATGATAACATATTATTGAGATACACAATAATGTCCAGTTTTTCCCCGGCTGTGTCCAGTTATTTCCCGGCGGTTATTTTCCTCTAACAATGGTACCGCTCTGATTTAATAGAGTGTTATTGGTTATACTATTGCCTCATTAGTAAGGTTGTCATGAGAGATGAGCGTGAAACCATTGGAGATGATATATGATAACATATTATTGAGATACACAATAATGTCCAGTTATTTCCCGGCGGTTATTTTCCTCTAACAATGGTACCTCTCTGATTTAATAGAGTGTTATTTGTTATAATATTGCCTCAATAATGAGGTTGACATGAGGGATGAGCGGGAAAACATTGGAGTTGAGATATGATAATATACGATTGAGATACACAATAATGTGCAGTTATTTTCCGGCAGTTATTTTCCGGCGGTTATTTTCCTGTAACAATGGTACCGCTCTGATTTAATAGAGTGTTACTGGTTATACAATTGCCTCATTAGTGAGGTTGACATGAGAGATGAGCGGGTAAACATTGGAGATGAGATATGATAACATATTATTGAGATACACAATAATGTCCAGTTTGTTCCCGGCTGTGTCCAGTTATTTCCCGGCGGTTATTTTCATCTAACAATGGTACCGCTCTGATTTAATAGAGTGTTATTGGTTATACTATTGTCTCATTAGTGAGGTTGACATGAGGGATGAGCGGGAAAACATTGGAGATGAGATATGATAACATATTATTGAGATACACAATATGGTCCAGTTTTTTCCCGGCTGTGTCCAGTTATTTCCCGGCGGTTATTTTCCTCTAACAATGGTGCCGCTCTGATTTAATCGAGTGTTATTGGTATACTATTGTTTCATTAGTGAGGTTGGCATGAGAGATGAGCGGGAAAATATTGGAGATGAGATATGATAACATATTATTGAGATACACAATAATGTCCAGTTTTTTGCCGGCTGTGTCCATTTATTTCCCGGCGGTTATTTTCCTCTAACAATGTTACCGCTCTGATTTAATAGAGTGTTATTGGTTATACTATTGCCCAATGAATGAGGTTGCCATGAGGGATGAGCGGGAAAACATTAGAGTTGAGATATGATAACATATTATTGAGATATACAATATGGTCCAGTTTTTTCCCGGCTGTGTCCAGTTATTTCCCGGCGTTATTTTCCTGTAACAATGGTGCCGCTCTGATTTAATAGAGTGTTATTGGTTATACTATTGTTTCATTAGTGAGGTTGGCATGAGAGATGAGCGGGAAAACATTGGAGATGAGATATGATAGCATATTATTGAGATACACAATAATGTCCAGTTTTTTCCCGGCTGTGTCCAGTTATTTCCCGGCGGTTATTTTCCTCTAACATGATACCGCTCTGATTTAATAGTGTTATTGGTTATACTATTGCCTCATTAGTGAGGTTGGCATGAGAGATGAGCGGGAAAACATTAGAGATGAGATATGATAACATTTTATTGAGATACACAATAATGTCCAGTTTTTTCCCGGCTGTGTCCAGTTATTTCCCGGCGGTTATTTTCCTGTAACAATGGTACTGCTCTGATTTAATAGAGTGTTATTGGTTATACTATTGCCTCATTAGTGAGGTTGGCATGAGAGATGAGCGGGAATACATTGGAGATGAGATATGATAACATATTATTGAGATACACAATATGGTCCAGTTTTTTCCCGGTTGTTTCCAGTTATTTCTCGGCGGTTATTTTCCTCTAACAATGGTGCCGCTCTGATTTAATAGAGTGTTATTGGTTATACTATTGTTTCATTAGTGAGGTTGGCATGAGAGATGAGCGGAAAAATATTGGAGATGAGATATGATAACATTTTATTGAGATACACAATAATGTCCAGTTTTTTCCCGGCTGTGTCCAGTTATTTCCCGGCGGTCATTTTCCTCTAACATGGTACCGCTCTGATTTAATAGTGTTATTGGTTATACTATTGCCTCATTAGTGAGGTTGGCATGGTAGATGAGCGGGAAAACATAACAGATGAGATATGATAACATTTTATTGAGATACACAATAATGTCCAGTTTTTTCCCGGCTGTGTCCAGTTATTTCCCGGCGGTTATTTTCCTGTAACAATGGTACCGCTCTGATTTAATAGAGTGTTGTTGGTTATACTATTGCCTCATTAGTGAGGTTGGCATGAGAGATGAGCGGGAATACATTGGAGATGAGATATGATAACATATTATTGAGATACACAATATGGTCCAGTTTTTTCCCGGTTGTTTCCAGTTATTTCCCGGCGGTATTTTCCTCTAACAATGGTGCCGCTCTGATTTAATAGAGTGTTATTGGTTATACTATTGTTTCATTAGTGAGGTTGGCATGAGAGATGAGCGGAAAAATATTGGAGATGAGCTATGATAACATATTATTGAGATACACAATAATGTCCAGTTTTTTGCCGGCTGTTTCCATTTATTTCCCGGCGGTTATTTTCCTCTAACAATGTTACCGCTCTGATTTAATAGAGTGTTATTGGTTAAACTATTGCCCCATTAATGAGGTTGACATGAGGGATGAGCGGGAAAACATTAGAGTTGAGATATGATAACATAGTATTGAGATACACAATATCGTCCAGTTTTTCCACGGCTGTGTCCAGTTATTTCCCGGCGTTATTTTCCTGTAACAATGGTACCGCTGTGATTTAATAGAGTGTTATTGGTTATACTATTGCCTCATTAGTGAGGTTGGCATGAGAGATGAGCGGGAAAACATTAGAGATGAGATAGGATAACATATCATTGAGATACACAATAATGTCCAGTTTTTCCCCGGCTGTGTCCAGTTATTTCCCGTCGGTTATTTTCTTCTAACAATGGTACCGCTCTGATTTAATAGAGTGTTATTGGTTATACTATTGCCTCATTAGTGAGGTTGGCATGAGAGATGAGCGGGAATACATTGGAGATGAGATATGATAACATATTTTTGAGATACACAAGAATGTCTAGTTTTTTCCCGGCTGTGTTCAGTTATTTCCCGGCGGTTATTTTCCTCTATCAATGGTACCGCTATGATTTAATAGAGTGCTATTTGTTATAATATTGCCTCATTAATAAGGTTGACATGAGGGATGAGCGGGAAAACATTGGAGATGAGATATGATAACATATTTTTTGAGATACACAATAATGTCCAGTTTTTTCCCGGCTGTGTCCAGTTATTTCCCGGCGGTTGTTTTCCTGTAACAATGGTACCGCTCTGATTTAATAGAGTGTTATTGGTTATACTATTGCCTCATTAGTGAGGTTGGCATGAGAGATGAGCGGGAATACATTGGAGATGAGATATGATAACATTTTATTGAGATATACAATAATGTCCAGTTTTTCCCCGGCTGTGTAAAGTTATTTCCCGGCGGTTATTTTCCTGTAACAATGGTGCCGCTCTGATTTAATAGAGTGTTATTGGATATACTATTGTTTCATTAGTGAGGTTGGCATGAGAGATGAGCCGGAAAACATTTGAGATGAGATATGATAGCATATTATTGAGATACACAATAATGTCCAGTTTTTTGCCGGCTGTTTCCATTTATTTCCCGGCGGTTATTTTCCTCTAACAATGTTACCGCTCTGATTTAATAGAGTGTTATTGGTTAAACTATTGCCCCATTTATGAGGTTGACATGAGGGATGAGCGGGAAAACATTAGAGTTGAGATATGATAACATAGTATTGAGATACACAATATGGTCCAGTTTTTCCCCGGCTGTGTCCAGTTATTTCCCGGCGTTATTTTCCTGTAACAATGGTACCGCTGTGATTTAATAGAGTGTTATTGGTTATACTATTGCCTCATTAGTGAGGTTGGCATGAGAGATGAGCGGGAAAACATTAGAGATGAGATAGGATAACATATCATTGAGATACACAATAATGTCCAGTTTTTCCCCGGCTGTGTCCAGTTATTTCCCGTCGGTTATTTTCTTCTAACAATGGTACCGCTCTGATTTAATAGAGTGTTATTGGTTATACTATTGCCTCATTAGTGAGGTTGGCATGAGAGATGAGCGGGAATACATTGGAGATGAGATATGATAACAAATTTTTGAGATACACAAGAATGTCTAGTTTTTTCCCGGCTGTGTTCAGTTATTTCCCGGCGGTTATTTTCCTCTATCAATGGTACCGCTCTGATTTAATAGAGTGCTATTTGTTATAATATTGCCTCATTAATGAGGTTGACATGAGGGATGAGCGGGAAAACATTGGAGATGAGATATGATAACATATTATTGAGATACACAATAATGTCCAGTTTTTTCCGGCTGTGTCCAGTTATTTCCCGGCGGTTGTTTTCCTGTAACAATGGTACCGCTCTGATTTAATAGAGTGTTATTGGTTATACTATTGCCTCATTAGTGAGGTTGGCATGAGAGATGAGCGGGAATACATTGGAGATGAGATATGATAACATTTTATTGAGATATACAATAATGTCCAGTTTTTCCCCGGCTGTGTAAAGTTATTTCCCGGCGGTTATTTTCCTGTAACAATGGTGCCGCTCTGATTTAATAGAGTGTTATTGGATATACTATTGTTTCATTAGTGAGGTTGGCATGAGAGATGAGCCGGAAAACATTTGAGATGAGATATGATAGCATATTATTGAGATACACAATAATGTCCAGTTTTTTTCCGGGTGTGTCCAGTTATTTCCCGGCGGTTATTTTCCTCTAACATGGTACCGCTCTGATTTAATAGTGTTATTGGTTATACTATTGCCTCATTAGTGAGGTTGGCATGAGAGATGAGCGGGAAAACATTGGAGATGAGATATGATAACATTTTATTGAGATACACAATAATGTTCAGTTTTTTGCCGGCTGTGTCCATTTATTTCCCGGCGGTTATTTTCCTCTAACAATGTTACCGCTCTGATTTAATAGAGTGTTATTGGTTATACTATTGCCCCATTAATGAGGTTGACATGAGGGATGAGCGGGAAACCATTTGTGATTATATATGATAACATATTATTGAGATACACAATAATGTCCAGTTATTTACCGGCGGTTATTTTCCTCTAACAATGGTACCGCTCTGATTTAATAGAGTGTTATTTGTTATAATATTGCCTCATTAATGAGGTTGACATGAGGGATGAGCGGGAAAACATTGGAGTTGAGATATGATAATATACGATTGAGATACACAATAATGTGCAGTTATTTCCAGGCGGTTATTTTCCTGTAACAATGGTTCCGCTCTGATTTAATAGAGTGTTACTGGTTATACAATTGCCTCATTAGTGAGGTTGACATGAGAGATGAGCGGGTAAACATTGGAGATGAGATATGATAATATATTATTGAGATACACAATAATGTCCAGTTTGTTCCCGGCTGTGTCCAGTTATTTCCCGGCGGTTATTTTCCTCTAACAATGGTACCGCTCTGATTTAATAGAGTGTTATTGGTTATACTATTGTCTCATTAGTGAGGTTGACATGAGGGATGAGCGGGAACACATTGGAGATGAGATATGATAACATATTATTGAGATACACAATATGGTCCAGTTTGTTCCCGGCTGTGTCCAGTTATTTCCCGGCGGTTATTTTCCTCTAACAATGGTGCCGCTCTGATTTAATAGAGTGTTATTGGTTATACTATTGTTTCATTAGTGAGGTTGGCATGAGAGATGAGCGGGAAACCATTGGAGATGATATATGATAACATATTATTGAGATACACAATAATGTCCAGTTATTTCCCGGCGGTTATTTTCCTCTAACAATGGTACCGCTCTGATTTAATAGTGTGGTATTTGTTATACTATTGCCTAATTAGTGAGGTTGGCATGAGAGATGAGCGGGAATACATTGGAGATGAGATATGATAACATATTATTGAGATACACAATAT
This sequence comes from Cyrtodaria siliqua, assembly GCA_037043455.1. Taxonomy (NCBI): domain Eukaryota; kingdom Metazoa; phylum Mollusca; class Bivalvia; order Adapedonta; family Hiatellidae; genus Cyrtodaria; species Cyrtodaria siliqua. Next base: position 59,788 of record JAWPHD010000410.1, on the reverse strand, counting down.
GGTAGAGTTTTTTCCCGGTTGTTTCCAGTTATTTCTCGGCGGTTATTTTCCTCTAACAATGGTGCCGCTCTGATTTAATAGAGTGTTATTGGTTATACTATTGTTTCATTAGTGAGGTTGGCATGAGAGATGAGCGGAAAAATATTGGAGATGAGATATGATAACATTTTATTGAGATACACAATAATGTCCAGTTTTTTCCCGGCTGTGTCCAGTTATTTCCCGGCGGTTATTTTCCTCTAACATGGTACCGCTCTGATTTAATAGTGTTATTGGTTATACTATTGCCTCATTAGTGAGGTTGGCATGATAGATGAGCGGGAAAACATAAGAGATGAGATATGATAACATTTTATTGAGATACACAATAATGTCCAGTTTTTTCCCGGCTGTGTCCAGTTATTTCCCGGCGGTTATTTTCCTGTAACAATGGTACCGCTCTGATTTAATAGAGTGTTATTGGTTATACTATTGCCTCATTAGTGAGGTTGGCATGAGAGATGAGCGGGAATACATTGGAGATGAGATATGATAACATGTTATTGAGATACACAATATGGTCCAGTTTTTTCCCGGTTGTTTACAGTTATTTCCCGGCGGTTATTTTCCTCTAACAATGGTGCCGCTCTGATTTAATAGAGTGTTATTGGTTATACTATTGTTTCATTAGTGAGGTTGGCATGAGAGATGAGCGGACAAATATTGGAGATGAGATATGATAACATATTATTGAGACACACAATAATGTCCAGTTTTTTGCCGGCTGTTTCCATTTATTTCCCGGCGGTTATTTTCCTCTAACAATGTTACCGCTCTGATTTAATAGAGTGTTATTGGTTAAACTATTGCCCCATTAATGAGGTTGACATGAGGGATGAGCGGGAAAACATTAGAGTTGAGATATGATAACATTGTATTGAGATACACAATATGGTCCAGTTTTTTCCCGGCTGTGTCCAGTTATTTCCCGGCGTTATCTTCCTGTAACAATGGTACCGCTGTGATTTAATAGAGTGTTATTGGTTATACTATTGCCTCATTAGTGAGGTTGGCATGAGAGATGAGCGGGAAAACATTAGAGATGAGATAGGATAACATATCATTGAGATACACAATAATGTCCAGTTTTTCCCCGGCTGTGTCCAGTTATTTCCCGGCGGTTATTTTCCTGTAACAATGGTACCGCTGTGATTTAATAGAGTGTTATTGGTTATACTATTGCCTCATTAGTGAGGTTGGCATGAGAGATGAGCGGGAAAACATTAGAGATGAGATAGGATAACATATCATTGAGATTCACGATAATATCCAGTTTTTCCCCGGCTGTGTCCAGTTATTTCCCGGCGGTTATTTTCTTCTAACAATGGTACCGCTCTGATTTAATAGTGTGTTATTGGTTATACTATTGCCTCATTAGTGAGGTTGGCATGAGAGATGAGCGGGAATACATTGGAGATGAGATATGATAACATATTATTGAGATACACAAGAATGTCTAGTTTTTTCCCGGCTGTGTTCAGTTATTTCCCGGCGTTATTTTCCTCTATCAATGGTACCGCTCTGATTTAATAGAGTGCTATTTGTTATAATATTGCCTCATTAATGAGGTTGACATGAGGGATTAGCGGGAAAACATTGGAGATGAGATATGATAACATATTATTGAGATACACAATAATGTCCAGTTTTTTCCCGGCTGTGTCCAGTTATTTCCCGGCGGTTGTTTTCCTGTAACAATGGTACCGCTCTGATTTAATAGAGTGTTATTGGTTATACTATTGCCTCATTAGTGAGGTTGGCATGAGAGATGAGCGGGAATACATTGGAGATGAGATATGATAACATATTTTTGAGATACACAAGAATGTCTAGTTTTTTTCCCGGCTGTGTTCAGTTATTTCCCGGCGGTTATTTTCCTCTATCAATGGTACCGCTCTGATTTAATAGTGTGCTATTTGTTATAATATTGCCTCATTAATGAGGTTGACATGAGGGATGAGCGGGAAAACATTGGAGATGAGATATGATAACATACTATTGAGATACACAATAATGTCCAGTTTTTTCCCGGCTGTGTCCAGTTATTTCCCGGCGGTTGTTTTCCTGTAACAATGGTACCGCTCTGATTTAATAGAGTGTTATTGGTTATACTATTGCCTCATTAGTGAGGTTGGCATGAGAGATGAGCGGGAATACATTGGAGATGAGATATGATAACATTTTATTGAGATATACAATAATGTCCAGTTTTTCCCCGGCTGTGTAAAGTTATTTCCCGGCGATTATTTTCCTGTAACAATGGTGCCGCTCTGATTTAATAGAGTGTTATTGGATATACTATTGTTTCATTAGTGAGGTTGGCATGAGAGATGAGCCGGAAAACATTTGAGATGAGATATGATAGCATATTATTGAGATACACAATAATGTCCAGTTTTTTCCCGGGTGTGTCCAGTTATTTCCCGGCGGTTATTTTCCTCTAACATGGTACCGCTCTGATTTAATAGTGTTATTGGTTATACTATTGCCTCATTAGTGAGGTTGGCATGAGAGATGAGCGGGAAAACATTGGAGATGAGATATGATAACATTTTATTGAGATACACAATAATGTCCAGTTTTTTGCCGGCTGTGTCCATTTATTTCCCGGCGGTTATTTTCCTCTAACAATGTTACCGCTCTGATTTAATAGAGTGTTATTGGTTATACTATTGCCCCATTAATGAGGTTGACATGAGGGATGAGCGGGAAACCATTTGTGATTATATATGATAACATATTATTGAGATACACAATAATGTCCAGTTATTTCCCGGCGGTTATTTTCCTCTAACAATGGTACCGCTCTGATTTAATAGAGTGTTATTTGTTATAATATTGCCTCATTAATGAGATTGACATGAGGGATGAGCGGGAAAACATTGGAGTTGAGCTATGATAACATATGATTGAGATACACAATAATGTGCAGTTATTTCCCGTCGGTTATTTTCCTGTAACAATGGTACCGCTCTGATTTAATAGTGTGTTACTGGTTATACAATTGCCTCATTAGTGAGGTTGACATGAGAGATGAGCGGGAAAACATTGGATATGAGATATGATAACATATTATTGAGATACACAATAATGTCCAGTTTGTTCCCGGCTGAGTCCAGTTATTTCCCGGCGGTTATTTTCCTCTAACAATGGTACCGCTCTGATTTAATAGAGTGTTATTGATTATACTATTGCCTCATTAATGAGGTTGACATGAGGGATGAGCGGGAAAACATTGGAGATGAGATATGATTACATATTTTTGAGATACACAATATGGTCCAGTTTTTCCCCGGCTGTGTCCAGTTATTTCCCGGCGGTTATTTTCCTGTAACAGTGGTACCGCTCTGATTTAATAGAGTGTTATTGGTTATACTATTGTCTCATTAGTGAGGTTGGAATGAGAGATGAGCGGGAAAACATTGGAGATGAGATATGATAACCTATTATTGAGATACACAATAATGTCAAGTTTTTTGCCGGCTGTGTCCATTTATTTCCCGGCGGTTATTTTCCTCTAACAATGGTACCGCTCTGATTTAATAGAGTGTTATTGGTTATACTATTGCCCCTTTAATGAGGTTGGCATGAGAGATGAGCGGGAACACATTGGAGATGAGATATAATAACATTTTATTGAGATACACAATAATGTCCAGTTTTTTCCCGGCTGTGTCCAGTTATTTCCCGGCGGTTATTTTCCTGTAACAATGGTACCGCTCTGATTTAATGGAGTGTTACTGATTATACTATTGCCTCATTGGTGAGGTTGGCATGAGAGATGAGCGGGAATACATTGGAGATGAGATATGATAACATATTATTGAGATACACAATAATGTCCAGTTTGTTCCCGGCTGAGTCCAGTTATTTCCCGGCGATTATTTTCCTCTATCAATGGTACCGCTCTGATTTAATAGAGTGTTATTGATTATACTATTGCCTCATTAATGAGGTTGACATGAGGGATGAGCGGGAAAACATTGGAGTTTAGATATGATAACATATTATTGAGATACACAATAATGTCCAGTTCTTCCCCGGCTGTGTCCAGTTATTTCCCGGCGGTTATTTTCCTCTAACAATGGTACCGCTCTGATTTAATAGAGTATTATTGGTTATACTATTGCCTCATTAATGAGGTTGGCATGAGAGATGAGCGGGAAACCATTGGAGATGATATATGATAACATATTATTGAGATACACAATAATGTCCAGTTATTTCCCGGCGGTTATTTTCCTCTAACAATGGTACCGCTCTGATTTAATAGTGTGGTATTTGTTATAATATTGCCTCATTAATGAGGTTGACATGAGGGATGAGCGTGAAAACATTGGAGTTGAGATATGATAATATATGATTGAGATACACAATAATGTGCAGTTATTTCCCGGCGGTTATTTTCCTGTAACAATGGTACCGCTCTGATGTAATAGAGTGTTACTGGTTATACAATTGCCTCATTAGTGAGGTTGACATGAGAGATGAGCGGGAAAACATTGGAGATGAGATATGATAACATATTATTGAGATACACAATAATGTCCAGTTTGTTCCCGGCTGTGTCCAGTTATTTCCCGGCGGTTATTTTCCTCTATCAATGGTACCTCTCTGATTTAATAGAGTGCTATTTGTTATAATATTGCCTCATTAATGAGGTTGACATGAGGGATGAGCGGGAAAACATTGGAGTTTAGATATGATAACATATTATTGAGATACACAATAATGTCCAGTTTTTTCCCGGCTGTGTCCAGTAATTTCCCGCGGTTATTTTCCTCTAACAATGGTACCGCTCTGATTTAATAGAGTGTTATTGGTTATACTATTGCCTCATTAGTGAGGTTGGCATGAGAGATGAGCGGGAAACCATTGGAGATGATATATGATAACATATTATTGAGAAACACAATAATGTCCAGTTATTTCCCGGCTGTGTCCAGGTATTTCCCGGCGGTTATTTTCCTCTAACAATGGTACCGCTCCGATTTAATAGAGTGTTATTTGTTATAATATTGCATCATTAATGAGGTTGACATGAGGGATGAGCGGGAAAACATTGGTGTTGAGCTATGATAACATATGATTGAGATACACAATAATGTGCAGTTATTTCCCGGCGGTTATTTTCCTGTAACAATGGTACCGCTCTGATTTAATAGAGTGTAACTGGTTATACAATTGCCTCATTAGTGAGGTGGACATGAGAGATGAGCTTGAAAACATTGGAGATGAGATATGATAACATATTATTGAGATACACAATAATGTCCAGTTTGTTCCCGGCTGAGTCAAGTTATTTCCCGGCGGTTATTTTCCTCTATCAATGGTACCGCTCTGATTTAATAGAGTGTTATTGATTATACTATTGCCTCATTAATGAGGTTGACATGAGGGATGAGCGGGAAAACATTGGAGATGAGATATGATAACATATTATTGAGATACACAATATGGTCCAGTTTTTTCCCGGCTGTGTCCAGTTATTTCCCGGCGTTTATTTTCCTGTAACAATGGTACCGCTCTGATTTAATAGAGTGTTATTGGTTATACTATTGTCTCATTAGTGAGGTTGGTATGAGAGATGAGCAGGAAAACATTGGAGTTGAGATATGATAACATATTATTGAGATACACAATAATGTCCAGTTTGTTCCCGGCTGTGTCCAGTTATTTCCCGGCGGTTATTTTCCTCTAACAATGGTACCGCTCTGATTTAATAGAGCGTTATTGGTTATACTATTGCCTCATTAATGAGGCTGACATGAGAATTAATTATATAATGAGTTTGTATACAACTACATTGAGGTTAACTATCCAGCTCCCCGTGTGGTTGCCGGGGTAGAATAGAACCGCTGCAACTGCAAACACATCTTCACATGTAGAGGGGTAGGACTCCCACCCCTCCCCCCATTCATATTCATTTTGTCACGTTTTTTTCGTGCTCATTAAAGGTCTTCATCGTGACCCCTGCATTGTTTCAGGTGCCATCTCGCCCACATCACTAAGAGCAGTGGCAGAAAAACAATAAACGTGGCTCCAGCGTAAATGGAGTGTCTATAATAGAATTTGCAGCAACTCTGACGTTCATGGTGAGAAGGTCCTAGGCCCATTCATCATATCTTATCTCCATGTACATGGATGATGAGCTTGGCATGTTCATGCCTATTAGGCTCCATATAACCTTTCATGTGTTGGTGCACCTTTGAGTTCATCCAGACTATTATATTAATGCAGTCATCGTACAAAATAATAAGGGAAAGTATGCGAAGTTCCCACTGGCAGCTGGTGTGTACAATTTCTAAGATTCTTCTGCATTGTGTTGTACATTTGCATTGCTATAACCTTTGAGATGCTCCCTATAGACAGTTTTATTATATTTAGCCGAAAGTAATACGCGCATGCGCAGTGTAGCTTCCGTCCAGTTTTTTCCCGTTACACCTGAATAACGAATACTTTGTTTGTATATACTTATCCTATGTTTCGGGACGATTAGATCACCATTTGAACAAGTCCTTAATTTATAAGAGGAATGAACCTTTTGAAACAAAGATGTAAGATAGTCTGGAGCAAGATTATTGACGCATTTGTAAACCTGCACTGCTTTATGAAATTGTATTCGATCTCGGACATCTAACCATTTAAGCTCTTTAAATATGGGTTTTGAAGATGCATCATATGGCTTATTAAGGATGATCAGAGCAGCTCTCTTTTGGATTTTTGGGATTCTACTAATATTGTTGCTAGAGCAATTTCCCCTATAGTGTCACCATAATCCAAAATTGGTTGTATATATGCATTGTAATACATAATTCTTATTTCATGTCTGAGAAATTTCTTGATTTTGCACAAAAGATTAATTTTGTTTGTTAAAGAAGTACAAAGATTATCAACATGGATGTCCCATGACAGGCTTTTATCAATATATACCCCTAATAATTTTTGACTCTGTACATTTGCTATTGCTATACTGTTAACATATAATTGTTTTACTTCATTATTAAGTTTAGACAACTTTTGAGATGTACATATGATCATATATTTTGTTTGCATTTCATTTATTAACATTTTTTATTTTGCTTAGCCCATTGCTCTGTTTGTTTGAGACTAAGCTGGCTATTTTCTTGTATAGTTTCAAGATTTGTGTACAGCACGTATCAGATTCCTATGACTGTTGTTGCTATTTATAGGATTTTGTATTTTCACTGTCACTGACACATTGTTTTGAAAAGCATATGAACATTACACACACGGTTTTCTGTCATCTAAGTTTAGGTCGGTGAGTGCATGAATTATTGTCCAATTGGATTCTTTTGTTATTTTCTAACCATGCGCTTGTTAGTCTGTCTATAAAACGGAATTAATTGGTCAAAACGAGGGAAATTGTCTTTTACTGTAATTAGCTCTACTGGCCAAGGGCCAGCAGAGCTTATGGGATGGTGTGTTGTCCGTCTTCCGTCGTCTGTCTTCCGTCGTCCGTCCGTCCGTTAAATTTTCTTCAAACGACTTCTCCTAAGAAACCACCTGTCTAATTTTGACCAAACTTCACCTGGATGATCCTTAGATAAATGCTTTTTAGATTTGTTAAAATTAGGTCAGCGCTACATCCAAGATGGCTGCCATTACCATATATAGTCGAAACCTTAAAAAATCTTCTTCTCCAGAACCGCTGGACAGATTTCAACAGTTTTTCTTTTAAAATGATTGCCAACGCCTAGACTATCAAGTTTGTTCAAATAAAGTTCCCGGGGTCAAAAATGGCCGTGCCCCGGGGGTCCAACATTTGTATATTGAGGTTTTGCATGTTTTTCATATAGACATATAGGATTTTTTTTTTAAAAATCTTCTTCTCTGAAACCACAAGGCACAGAGCTCTCATGTATTACATGTAGCATCAGCTTATGGTCCTCTACTAAGTTTGTTCAAATGGTGACCCTGGGGTCAAATTTGTCCCCGCCCCGGGGCTCACAGTTTTACATAGACTTATATAGGATTTTTTTTAAAAAAATGTTCTTCTCGGAAACTACAACAGGCAGAAGTTTGATATTTTGCATTTACTATACACTTATGGTCCTTTACCAAGTTTGTTCAAATGGTGACCCTCGGGTCACATTTGGCCCCGCCCCAAGGGTCACATGTTTTACATAGACATGTATAGGGAAAAACTTAAAAAATCTTGTTTTCTGAAACTGCAAGAGCCAGAGGTTTACTATTTTGCATTTGCTATAAGCTTGTGGTTCTCTACCAAGTTTGTTCAAATGGTGACCCAGGGGTCACATTTGGCCCCACCCCGGGGGTCACAGTTTTACATAGGCTTGTATAGGGAAAAACTGAAAAAAATCTTCTTCTCGGAAACTACAACAGCCAGAGGTTTGATATTTTGCATTTACTATAAGCTTATGGTCCTTTACCAAGTTTGTTCAAATGGTGACCCAGGGGTCACATTTGGCCCCACCCCGGGGGTCACAGTTTTACATAGGCTTGTATAGGGAAAAACTGAAAAAAATCTTCTTCTCTGGAACCACATGGCACAGACCTCTCATGTATAACATGTAGCATCAGCTTATGGTCCTCTACTAAGTTTGTTCAAATGGTGACCGTGGGGTCAAATTTGTCCCCGCCCCGAGGGTCACAGTTTTACATAGACTTATATAGGATTTTTTTGAAGTCTTCTTCTCGGAAACTACAAGAGCCATAGGTTTCATATTTTACATTTATTATAAGCTTATGGTCCTTTACCAAGTTTGTTCAAATGGTGACCCTGGGGTCACATTTGGCCCCGCCCCAAGGGTCACATGTTTTACATAGACATGTATAGGGAAAAACTTAAAAAATCTTTTTCTCTGAAACTGCAAGAGCCAGAGGTTTAATATTTTGCATTTGCTATAAGCTTATGGTCTTCTACCAAGTTTGTTCAAATGGTGACCCACTTTTTTTTTTTTTTTTTTAATTTTTTTATTTTTTTTTTCATTTACCGGTATTTTTATTTTGTTTGTGATATAGAAAAAAAACACTAACAGTTTACATAAAAATGGAACAGTTAAAATCGATGAAATCTCAGAAATAGTTTTATTTTATGTACACTTCACTGAGCATGCAGTACAGACAAACATGTATACTATCCCAAAGAGCTAATGCAACACCGTAATAATTGGACGGGATGGTGTGTTGTCCGTCTTCTGTCGTCCGTCCGTCCATCAACTGTTTCTCTTTAAACATCTCCTCAGAAACCACTGGTCCAATTTAATTGAAACTTCACAGGAAGCATTCTTGGGTCAGGAGAAAGCAAAGTTGTTCAAATTTTGGCATTGTGCCAAGGGATTTGGTTTCCATGGCAACCACGTTGAAAAACCTTAAAAAATCTTCTCTGAAATCGCTGGTCTGATTTTGAAAATTCTGTCGCAGAAATGTTCCTTTAGGGATTGCCTTTTATAGTTGTTCAACTTATTTGGATCGGTCAAAAAGGGGCGGGGCTTTTTCTCCTGATATGTGTATTATATAAAAAGTTGAAAAATTCTTCTTTTCTGAAACTGCTGGTTGGATTTCAAAATAATTTCACACAAATGTTCCTTGGGTGACTCTCTACCAAGATTATTCAAATTATTTGGATTCGTCAAAAAACATGGCTGCCAAAGGGCGTGATCACTTTTCCCTATATGTATTTAGAGAAAATTTTGAAATTGTTTTTGTTCAAAAGTATTTGCCAGATTTTAAAAGTTGTTTTGCAGAATTGATAACAGAGTGAACGTCCAAGCCAAGGTTCAAGCCATGTTGGTTTGTTGAAAAACATGGCCGCCAGGGGCGGGGCAAGATTTCCTGATATGTAGCCCATAGTAAAAACTTTGAAAATCTGTTTGTTAGAAACTAATTGTCTGATTTAAAAATTATTTGACAGAAATGGTCTTAAATGGGTTGATCAACTTTGGCTATGAGTATGAAATTCACACGGTTCATTACTTATTATTTTCATCGGCATCGGCATGTGAATTGAATGTATTTGATATAATACTTTGTTTGTTGTTTGTCTTCAATCGCGTCTTGTCCCTAAATCGTTTATGCTGTTGTTGCTCTGGCTTCTGCAAATTCCACCATAAGAAAAACAACCACATACCTTAATTACAATTTTTAATTTGTTGACATATATCAAACATAACTATTTATATTGAGCTTTATTTCCTGATCACAAAACCGAAAAAAGAAATAAAAAAAATCTCTTTCCACTAAAAAGTTATGATTTTTGAGTGTTTTTTGTTTTCTTGCAATAATCAAAATGACCGTCGTAGCGACCCAAAGTTTATATAGGAAAAGGCTAAATATGACATCTTCTCTGAAATCGCTTGAAGGAGTTTGATGAAACTTAATCACAATGATTTTTAGGGAAGTCCCCTTCAGATTTGTGTTTCTCGTGGCAGCCAGTTTTCCAAGATGGCCAACATGTCTAAAACTAGATAAAAATTAAAGAAACCACATTTACACACACAATTACTAGATTTGTGATGAATTGCATTATATTCACATATTGAGAGGTTATGCTGACTAAAAAAGCAAGAAATACAAAAAATCAAGGCAACTGTTAATAATATTTTACCATGTATTTTATATAAATGCTTGATACAAACTTCAAGATTAAGGTGTGTCCTTTTAGAAATGAATGTAAAAACTACAAGATTTATAAACAGAACATAAACTGCAATATGAAACCAGGGAGTAAGTATACTTACTCCCTGACGAAACGTACAATGGCCCGGGTAGGGAACGTCCAATGGCCACAGTACGAATCGCCTATTTACCTGGGTACGAACCGTCAAAGGTACGATACGTGCATAACTCGGCTTTTATCCCCAACCCATTTTTAAAACAGGACGCCATATTGTAAGTACCGTATGCGGATATAAACATTTGCCAGAGAAAAGTGCATTTACGTACATTTCACGATGGTTTTCGTTGGTTGGAACGTGTGTGAATATAATTAAACGTTCCTTTTATTAAATTATATTATTCGTTCTGATTAATTCTTGCGTGTAAGTTATAATAGCCTATACAAACATATCGTGTATTCGCCAAAATTCCGGAAGTTCGCTAACGCCACAATTTTACATTCATTACTGCGTCTTCCCACCATATTAACACTACAGTTTGCATTGAAAATTGTAATTATTATATGTTATTAAATGTTCATGAATGAAATTGTCTTTGTTTGATTTTGGTCTGAATTTATGATAAAAAAAAACAAACTTCCCCACCCACTTTGCTCCAAAGCCTGACCTTCGTGGCTATTAGAAGTGTTTTTAACAGGTTTTGATTTTCTACGATTTTTCACTGCTGTTACGCCATGATGCCATTGTTCTACATCCATGGCAAATGTGTTCGAGGTAACTTCGAACAAATAATCTTTACATTGACATGGGGGCGCTTCTCAGCTAAATGGAAAGTATAACATCCGTCACTTTTTGGACAAATATTTTATTCTATATTGGAATAAAGCTTTTAATTTCTGAGTGTTTAGTTATAATATACGGCAAGGACATAGCAGAGATAACTTCAAGATTGATGCTTTCTGGAAATTTATATCTCCACATTTGTATCAAAATATCAATGTTTTTGATCCTCCTTAAGTGACATGGTGAAAGTGCTATGTCAAAACAATCGCATGCATAGTTGCAAGTCCTGCTGAAGAAAGGTTGTGAATTTATTTCAAAAGTACAAAGTTTTGTCTCCATAAAAATGTGATTTTTATAATAATTATCGTAAGATAACATAGAATTATAAGGCTTAGAAAATTGTGTGACGGTCATTACTTGCGTCTGTCAAAAAGAGTATCAGTTCAAATGAACTTCAGTGATTTTCACAGCAACTTTTCAATCTTGCACTTTTAATTGATGGGTGAAAGAATGTTTATATTTCCTGAAAATGTAACTATATCTTGGCTTACGGCGTTTTTTTAAATACAGAAAATCATTTAATTGATACCCAGCCGTGAGTCGGTCAAATCGTTACGTCCGTGCGCGACGACGGATTTATCATCATATGCGACAGTGGCGATGTCTAATGCATATTTATATATCGAAAACGAGGTTATTGTCAACCCACGAGGTCGAATCGACCTTTCTCAAAGAAGATGGCGGGCGTTATGGTATGTATTTGGTGTCGGTCAACATGAATTTCACTGTAACTGCCGTGACAAGAACGTAATCATTGCAGTTACTGCATCCATGTATCGTGTAGACAAACTGCCAACCTTTTATAAGTTATAATGTTCAATAAATTACTAAATGAATACGAAATAACACTCGTAATATTGTACTACGCTCTTGCATGGAGTATTCATGACTAGTGATGTAACGATTGTCGCCGACAATCCAATATCTATCTCTAAAAGCCAACCGATTCTGATTATCGATTTTTGATTTTATAATCGATTGTCGCCGAGTACGAAAGTGCGAAACGGCTGGGTACGAAAGGTACTCAAACAAAATGGCTAAATCGGCAACCGAAAAAATTCTTGACGCCAACAATAACACAATAGAGACAGCCGTTGAGCGTTCAATTTATAGTTATCCAGGTGGAAGAACTAAGTCTAAAGTTTGGGATTTCTTTGGATTTTACAAAAATAAAGATGGGGCCCGTTAGCAAACATACTCTTGACATGGAGAATGCAATTTGCAGAGTTTGCAGAAAGTCGTTCGCCAACAAAGGTATTTTTTTTATTATCTATATATTTGCGATCGATCGACTGAAAATAATATTAGGTACGTTAAATATGAACAACCAACAGGATATTAATATACATTATTGGTCCAATTGGATGATGTGACTGATCAGTTATTGCGTCGGATTTTTAGTGAACGACAATGCACGTGGTTGGGTGTTTTTTTTTTTTTTAGTTTTAGACTTTTAGTATCAACTGATCAGTCTCATTGATTACAAATTTAGTATTTAACAATAAGATAAAAGGAGTATTTTAAACAGAAATGAGTTTATTAATTTGAAATAATTTCTTTAAAAAAAAAAATATATATATAAACCACTAAGTTGACTAACCACAGCTGCATAAATAAATTTAAACAAAACGTATATCCATACTTAACAAGAATCTGGAAAGATACTGGTGATTTTTGAAAGACTTGAAGGCTATTTGTATTATTTGTGACTGTGAGACAGTATAATCATGTGGGATATGTGGGATAAAAGAAAGTGAAGTTACTAGTCAAAATTTGTTAATTTTAATTTTTGTTTTTATGTTTTGTTTACAAATGACAGTTTACATTCAACAGTTGTTAATAAAACTGATAAAGTATAAATATTTTTGATTTTCTGAATCTCATATATCAATGATTGATTGAATCAAGTTTAACATCTCTTAACAACTAGTTTATACTGAGAGTCTGAGACATTATCTAAAGTCTTGAGCGGTGTTAAATTAAACTGATGGGCTGCAGTGGTGGATTAAACTCATGACCACTGGGCTGCAAGTAAAAGTGTATGTACCACTCTACCACATGCCATGCTTCATCTACTTGATTTTATACAGACAAGATACATAACTTGATTGAAAAAAAATAGAATCATTTTATTTCCGATTATAATCGATTATTAATCGATTTCATACATCCGATTATATCCGATTATCGATTTCCAAATATTTCCGATTGCCCATCACTATTCATGACACGGAAGTAACTATTTTGACTGCAAAATGAGCATACACGAACTTCAGACGTAACTGCCGAGCGCATTCTGAAATGTTTGAAGCAATAGACACTGAGAAAATCCCAATGAAATAGCGTAGATGAATACGTTCTAATCGTAATTATATTTTATTCAACAAAATCCAGAAAACAAGTGATCTTAGCAAAGAAAGTTTACATAATGATGACGTCCGTTACGTATTGACGGTGTGTGTACGGACATAACATTTGACTGATGTCTGTAAATAGACGAGAATCAAACATAACTGCCGATCACATTCTGAAATGTTTGAAGTAATCGACACTAAGACCATCTATGGGAAGCCATAACCGTCAAAATGTGGATATTTACAAACCATTCAATGACAGGCCATTTAATTCAGCATGAAGTCATTTGATGACGTGCATATTGATTCGATGCGACGTGTTAACTCGGTTCATTCGTTACAAAGTGAATTGATACGGTTCAAAGTGAAATGATACGATGTAAAATTTCAAACCACACGACGCAAAGTCATTTGATAACGAACATATTGATTCGATGCGACGTGTAAACTCGGTTCATTCGTTACAAAGTGAATTGATACGGTTCGAAGTGAAATGATACGATGTAAAATTTCAAACCATACGACGCAAAGTCATTTGATGACATACATATTGATTCGATGCGACGTGTAAACTCGGTTCATTCGTTACAAAGTGAATTGATATGGTTCAAAGTGAAATGATACGGTATAAACTCGGTTCATTCGTTACAAAGTGAATTGATACGGTTCGAAGTGAAATGATATGGTGTAAAACTTCAAACCATACGACGCAAAGTCAATTAATGACGTACATATTGATTCAATGCGATGCAAACGCAATCCGTTCGACATAAACTGATTTCATTACGTGCAAAGTGAAACGGTGCGACATCTGGCGGCGATATTTGCCACATCACTTGCATGGTTATTTCCCCTACATAACATATGATAAATCAAAGTACCAAAAGTACTGAGAATGCAAAGTTTGATAGGAAAGACTGTATGAATATTTGCACGATCAAATTTCCATAAATTTTACATAGTTTTAGCCAACTTGGCGATTTTTGGCGACCTACCAAAATCTTAGAGGGTCAATCCATTCCAAAAATATTGTGATCAATTGTCATTAAACTGTTTCAAATCTAGACTAGAATATTTTTTTATGAAATTGCTGATGGATAGACAGATTTGTATGTTATGGCCAAACTGTCACTCAAGATGACCTCCATGTCTAAAATTGTCATTTACAGATTGGCGTGTATTAAGTAGTCTTCCGGGAACAAGATGCACAAGAGGGCCTGTATCACTCTACTGGCTTGAGTAGTCTAAGGCCTACCGAAAAACAGTTTTTTTTTAAAGCAAAGGCTATAACTCTGATGTGTCTATTCTGATGCAACTGGCTTTGAACTTGTCCAAGATCAGTGACGTAACCTAGAAAACGTCTTCTGCTGCAGGGACAAATAACTTAACAAGAGGCACTACCCGTTGATTCAACTTCCCTTTGTCTGTCCCACACATTGAAAAGAAACTTTACTGTAGTATTTACTAAAAAATAAAATACAAATTTATTGGTGGAAAGAAGAATTGAAATTGACTATAAGTAAATACACGGGTAAAAGTGACCATAATTTTGATAAATAAACAACAACAAGAAGAAACAGAACAGAACCTAGCTGGATGAAGTAGGTTAAAATGCTGCAGCCATGTGCTGTTTCAAACGGTGTCCGGTTGGGGCGAGATACAATGTTGCATTGTCGTGGGCAACAATGCGACACCCGACAATGCGACATCGCGACTTTGCGATATGATAATGCAACATTGCGATATGACAACTCGACATTGAGATACGACAACGCTACATTGCAATACGACATCGCGACATAAATGTCGCGATGTCAGATTGCAATGTCGCGACAACGCAATGCAATGTCACGACAACGCGACATTGCAATACAATTATGTTGCGATGTCGTAATGCAATGTAGCGTTGACGTGACATTGCACTGCGTTGTCGCGACATTGCAATATTATGTCGCGATTTCGTGACATTGCATTGCGTTGTCGCGACATTGCAATATGTCATTGCGACAATTATGTCGCGATGTCGTATTGCAATGTAGCGTTGTGGTATCTCAACGCGATGTCGCGTTGTCGTGACATTGCATTGCGTTGTCGATACATTGCAATATGACATGACATAATTGCAATGTAGCGTTGTCGTATCTCAATGTCGAGTTGTCGTATCGCAATGTCGCATTGTCATATCGCAATGGCGCGATGTCGCATTGTCGGGCTTCGCATTGTTGCCCACGACAATGCAACATTGTATCTGGCCCCAATCGGACACCGTTTGAAACTGCACATGGCTGCAGCATTTTAACCTACTTCGTCCAGCTAGTTTCTGTTCTGTTTCTTGTTGGCCAGTAGAGCTAAAAATTATCAGCTCCAGAAAGTAGGTCAAGGTCATAGATGAAATCCATGCATCCAAAAAGATGCACTACCCAAGACACAATAGAATACTATGTCAAATAGAATATGTTTTCTTCCAGAGATTAAGCTATAAATTATGTTTAAAACATCTAGTGCATAATTATAATTCATGAGAGAGTGATGTAATTGTAACAATTAAAGTTATCTGCCCTTTGCTTGGATGGTGAAGTTCACATCCACATTTGCTTTGTCACGTTGCAATGTTCCATTCAAGATACAACTATAAGCAAAGTTTTAAAAGTGACCTAAATGCAAAAGTTGAACCTAAAAATTATTAAGTTATCTGCCCTTTGCTTGGAGGGTCAAGGTCACTTCCACATTTGCTTTGTCACGTTGCGATGTACCACCCCAGATACAACTACAAGCAAAGTTTGAAAGGTCTAGTGCATACAGTTTGTGAGAAAATGACCTAAACGCAAAACTTAAATGTTGACGCCGCCGCCGGAAAAGCAACACCTATGTCTCTTTTTTTCTTCGAAAAGGCGAGACAAAAACTGTTTTCCGGCCTTAGACTATTCAAGCCAGTAGAGTGATACAGGCCCTCTTGTGTATCTTGTTCCCGGAAGACTACTTAATACACGCCACTCTGTAAATGACATAATTTTAGACATGGAGGTCATCTTGAGTGACAGTTTGGCCATGAACACAAATCACAAATCTGTCTATCCATCAGCAATTTCATAAACAAATATTCTAGTCTAGATTTGAAACAGTTTAATGACAATTGATCGCAATATTATTGGAATGGATTGACCCTCTAAGATTTAGGTAGGTCGCCAAAGATCGCCGAGTTTGCTAAAACTATGTAAAAATTATGGAAATTTGATCGTGCAAATATTCATAGTCTTTCCTATCAAACCTTGCATTCTCAGTACTTTTGGTACTTTGATTTATCATAATATATATGGTACTTTGATTTATCATAATATATATATGTTATGTAGGGGAAATAACCCTGTAAGTGATGTGGCAAATATCGCCGCCAGATGTCGCACCGTTTCACTTTGCACGTAATGAAATCAGTTTGTGTCGAACGGATTGCGTTTGCATCGCACCGACTGTGTTTTCGCCCGATCATTTTACTTACCACCAGACTAAATGTGTTTGCGTTAAATTGATTCATAATGCATCATGCTGATTTACTTTGTTCTGTATCACTTCACATTTTTCGATGAATCGTTTAAGTTTTCATCGTACCGACTTGTATTTGATTGTATTGCATTAGTTTTTTTGTCAAATGGTTTGTCATTGCACTGAATGATTTCTATTTGCGTCGTATGGTTTGAAATTTTACACCGTATCATTTCACTTCGAACCGTATCGGTTTTCACTTTGTAACGAATGAACAGGGTATACACGTCGCACCGAATCAATATGTACGTCATCAAATGACTTTGCGTCGTATGGTTTGAAATTTTACATCGTATCATTTCACTTTGAATCGTATCAATTCACTTTGTAACGAATGAACCGAGTTTACACGTCGCATCGAATCAATATGTACGTCATCAAATGACTTTGCGTCGTATGGTTTGTAATTTTACACCGTATCATTTCACTTCGAACCGTATCAGTTCACTTTGTAACGAATGAACCGAGTTTATACCGTATCATTTCACTTCGAACCGTATCAATTCACTTTGTAACGAATGAACCGAGTTTACACGTCGCATCGAATCAATATGTACGTCATCAAATGACTTTGCGTCGTATAGTTTGAAATTTTACATCGTATCATTTCACTTTGAATCGTATCAATTCACTTTGTAACGAATGAACCGAGTTTACACGTCGCATCGAATCAATATGTACGTCATCAAATGACTTTGCGTCGTATGGTTTGAAATTTTACATCGTATCATGTCACTTTGAACCGTATCAATTCACTTTGTGATGAATGAACCGAGTTTACACGTCGCATCGAATCAATATGTACGTCAGCAAATGACTTCATGTTGAATTAAATGGCCTGTCATTGTATGGTGTGTAAATATCCACATTTTGACGGTTATGGCTTCCCATAACCATCTCAATGAAATATCGAAGCGTGTGTAAGTAACTAGTGTCACAGAATTGCACATGTTTGTCATGAATGCGAAGATTGGGGAGAGGTGTAGGTGGAATTCAACAGGCAAGCATTGGGGAAAGGTGTAGGTGGAATTCAACATGCAAGCATTAGGGAGAGGTGTAGGTGGAATTACATGTGTTCATGATCTTCATGGTCAATGAATAAAGTCACTAGTTTGTTATCATGTGTCATTATTTTCACCCTCTTGCATTAAAACAGTCTAAGTTAATTTTACCAATGAAATAAATTTACATACTGGTAAGATTAACTAAAGTATACTGTAGCATGTATCTTAGTAGATTACAGCATAATTCAGTCCAGATTTCCTAGATATTGGCCGAAAATATATAGGGTGTTTTCAACCTTGCATGATTTAAAGCAACCAATGCAATTGGTAACTATGTCATGTGTCCTAGTTACCATTTGGTCGCCATTTGCATCATGCAATTTAGTGAATAAACTCCCTATTCCATTTTATACTTGCACCAAAATCTGGCTGAATTGTCATTTTATTTTCCATTCTACCTAGATACATGCCACAGTACACGTTAGTAATCATTAAAGACTTTAGAAGGGAGATATAGTTTGAGCGCTGAAATGAGCTTGTACTGCTTTAATTCTTCATTTCAGCATTGATGACAATGCATCTGACACCTTTATACAACATCGACTAAAATTTGCTGTTTTGCTCCGACACAAATCCTGTCAATGGCTTCCATCTGGTTGCTTCGTCTAATCTCCTGTATATATTGTGCTATATTGTTTCATTTTTAAACACAAATGAAGTAATAACTCTGAATTTAGTTTATTATTTACTATGTTCAAGTCACGGAAGGTGAAGTAACGGAAGGTGAGTCGCGACATCACTTCAGCAGTCTCCGCGAAACTCGCCTGACCTACCTGACAGGTGAAAGGTGGGGGTGACCTCGTGTTGTGCATGTACACACGTTACATCGTGCACACACCTTCAATACATCGTATGGAAAATAAAGCCAAATAATTTTACTTCCTAAATCAATTTGTTTGCATGGTGATAAAATATTCATGTCAGAATAAGATATCGTCCAATTATTGTGGTGTTGCGTTAGCTCTTTGGGATAGTACACATGGTTTATAGTCTGTACTGCATGCTCAGTGATGGATTGCCGTGTCGGGTCCCATGTTCAATGCCTGGACAGTTAGGAGATTCATTCCAGGGGATGACCAGTCTTCTTGGATGGGCTGTTAAATGGAGGTCTCATGTATCGCTAATACACAAGGCACATTAAAGAACCAGGAGGCTTCTTTGGTAAGAGGAGGGTGTTGATCTGTTCTGACTATCTTCCTCTCGGCTTAGACATATAAATCTGTTCAAAAACACATGGTTAATGCATCTCATTAATACAGACAATATATAGTATTAAATTATGAACAATTCATAGACGATGTCAGGTGTAACAACCGTCACTTTTTTGTGTCAAATTGTCAAACATAACTTCCGCACTCTTTAGGGTAACCAGTTTCATCAAAGAAGCTGAATTTTATCCTGGTAACAATGTGATTAATAAATAATTGTTGCAGGTTTGTGGTAGTTGAGTTACTAGTATCATAAAAGTATTGATAACATGTCTAAAACAGAAAAAAGTGAATATGAAAAGCAGTAATGTCCGTCACTTTAAACGAGTAAGATTCTGAGACTAGGGGAACTATCTCTGTATTGCAGTTTCTTTCGGCTGAAAGGATGTGTGAAACTAATCCCAAATCAGATTTTACTTGTACAAATTATGGAAAGGGTCAAGCAAAACTATGGGGGAAACATTGTCAACATAACTCTCATTACTTTTTGTGCGCTATATTATTAAAAAAAAGAGCCAAAATTGAGACCTTGTAAATTGGAGTGTGACGGGAGTTATTCTTGCCATTTACCTGAGAAGCGCCCATGGGTACCAAGTTTGACATTGGCGTCACCAAGGGCACCATAATGCAATTTGACATTTTGTGCCACGTGGCACCTCTTGTTTTTCTATTTTCAGTTAACTAACAATGCCTAGAAGGAAGAATTGGAGACGGTCGCAGGCGAGGAAGGAAGTTATTGACAGGTGTGAGCGAGATGGGGAACAGTTGGAAGAGGTAAGTATGGCTGTCACTGAACCATCAGATGGGGGACTAGCCCACCCTTACCCTTCATCTTTGCCTGTACTAGATGAAGGGCCATCTGTGTTATTGAAAATGGGCGTCATTGAACTCTCAGATGGTGGCTTTGCCCAGCCCATGTATCCATCTGTGCCTGATACTGTTATTGATACTGTGACTGGAACTTTGATTGGGACTGAAACTATGATTGATACTGAGATTGATATTAAGACTGTGTTTGATATGCATTCTGAAATTGTGACTGAAAAGTCTGATGAAGACAATGAAGTACACAATGATCCTTCAGAGAAGTTCCTTTATACTGCGACACTCGTCAACGAACCAGCAAAGAGATTCGCAAAAAATTCTACAACTGTGGAGGAGTATGTGCCTGAACCTATGGTTGAATCTTTTACAGAAAATGTGCCTTCGTCTTATCCTTGTCCTATACAGAATAATTACTGAAATAGCAAAACAAATTTGGCTGTAAGCAACTATGAAACAAATCCATTTAGATATGTGTCATTGACATTTGGGTCTTACCATCAAGCTGACCAGATATTTTCACTTCATTCTCGTGGAAGCAAATGTACAATCAACTCCTTGTGTGCTTTGATATATTCACTGTATTGTAATTTGCAATATACAGATCTTTTAGATGATGTATTGAATGTTGGAGATCAGTTGTATAAAAGTGTTATACATAATTTGAAATTGTGTGGTAAATTTAAGCACAGGTTGTTATGCTATGATGAAATGCCTGATCAAGTGAACATATTATCAAGAGACGTATATATTGAAAAGAAAAATATCATATCAGGAATTGCTGTTGAAATGTTTGGCAGTTCAATATTACCAACTTTACACCAATCCTTACAAACAGCCTTTCGAGCAGTAAATCATGCCTTGGTGATGATGGGAGCAATTTGTTCTGGAGTGTTTGTCAAAGATGAAATGTTCTGGTTCTTTGATTCACATTCGCATGGTAAGAATGGTTTCTCTTATCCAAATGGCACATCAGTGCTAATGTCATTTAGCTGCCTAGATGATCTTGTCACTTATATGTATGCTTTGTATGACAGCATGCACATTGATTTGTCATGCCAGTATGAAATTTTACCATTGCAATTTAGATGCTTGAAAAGTGAAGACTGTATGACCTCTAAATTGTTGGCAAGATATTTCAAAGAGCAAAATAAACAGACAGAACATAAATTAAACCAGCAGTCATGCAGTCAGAATGAAAAAAACAATTTACCATTTGGAGCTAAAGCAATGCTTTATGGCTCTTTCCATCAAGGTGATGATCGTTTTTGTGAAATTTCACGGGGTAGTCAGTGTGTTGCAAATGCACTCTCTGCAATCTTGTTTTCATGTTATTCAGAAGTCAATAATTCCATAGAATTTGACACCATCCTTTCATTTGGTGATTGTCTTTATAGAAAAATTGTTCAAAATTTAATTGCTAATGAAAAATTTAGAAGCCATCTTTTGTGCTTTGATGACGTGCCAGATACGGTAGAATTTCACTCTGAAGAGATAACAGTCCAGAAAGGAAACATTGTCAGTAGAAGTCTCATAGGTTGCATTAATAGTGTAAGTTTACCTACGCTGCATGTTGCTATTCAGACTGTGTTAAATGAGAGTTCCTCCAGTTTGGTAATTGTTGGTGCAGTATGTTCAGCTGTCTTCTATAACAACGAACTTTTCTACTTTGATTCACATTCCCATGGACAAAATGCTCTGTCTGCTCCAGATGGCTCCTCTATATTAATAGGTTTTGAAATTATTGATGATTTGGTAACTTATATGTATGCCTTTTATTCTAGTCTGAATATTGATTTCTCATCACAATTTGATGTTATATCAATTGATCTGAAAAAGTCGTCATTTGCTTATGACTTGATGATGCCAACTGTATCTGCAGATCAAACAAATCTCTTAGATAATTAATTCCAAGACCAAGAAACTAAGGCCTTAAGAAAACATGCTTCTGATATTGACAGGCATTCAAGCAAAGACAAAAGCTCTTACATGAAAACCTACATGAGAAAACGAAGACAAGATCCTTTAATTAGAGCAAAAGAAAAAAATCGCGAGCTAGAGAGTAAACGGAAAACAAGGCAAGATCGTTTATTTAGAGCAAAAGAAAAGAATCACGAGCTAAAGAGTAAACGCAAAGCCAGGCAAGATCCTTTATTTAGAGGAAAAGAAAAGAATCACGAGCTAAAGAGTAAACGGAAAGCCAGAAAAGATCCTATTGTCAAGTCAGCAGAAAAAATTAAGAGACAGGAACTACGTCAAGATCCTTTAATTAGAACAAAAGAAAAGAATCAAGAGCTACAGAGTAAACGGAAAGCCAGAAAAGATCCTATTGTAAAGTCAGCAGAAAAACGAAGAGACAGGAACTACGTCAAGATCCTTTAATTAGAACAAAAGAAAAGAATCGAGAGCTACAGAGTAAGCGGAAAGCCAGAAAAGATCCGATTGTAAAGTCAGCAGAAAAAAAAAAGAGAGACAGAAACTACGTCAAGATCCTTTAATTAGAACAAAAGAAAAGAATCGAGAGCTAGAGAGTAAACGGAAAGCCAGACAAGATCCTATTGTAAAGTCAGCAGAAAAAAATAAGAGCCAGAAACTACGTCATATCCTTTAATTAGAACAAAAGAAAAGAATCAAGAGCTAGAGAGTAAACGGAAAGCCAGACAAGATCCTATTGTAAAGTCAGCAGAAAAAATGAAGAGACGAATATTGCGTGAAGATCCTCTAATAAGAAATCATGAGGCTAAACTTGAATTGAAATCGAAACAAAAGAAACGAAATAATGCATACTACAAAGCTATTGCATGCGAGAAAAAGCGTCTATCTAGGTCTTTTATATCTTTTAGGATACAGGAAAAGTCCAGAGAGAATCAGTCTTTACGAGAAAAGCGAAAAAGGCAGATTTTCAAGCGAATGAAAAGAATTTGCGAGAAGCAAGAAAATATGGTTCTGAACTAAATGAATGTATTTCGAAATTTAAACAAACCATTTCTACTGGAACTGTCTATGTCTGCACCTGTTGTCACCAGACATGGTTTAAACATTCTGTAGAATCTGCAAGCATAGTTGCTAACCATCTTGATCGTTCATTTGTACAGCAGCATTTCACAAAATACTTATCTGTGGATGGTAAAGAGTGGATATGTAAAAGCTGTTCTAACAACTTAAAGAAAAATAAAACCCCAAGTCTTTCAGTTGCCAACAAAAACACATTTCCAATTAAGCCTAAAGAACTTGAGTTACATCAGTTAGAAGAGAGGCTTGTTGCATTAAGAATTCCATTCATGCAAATTAGAGAACTTCTTAGAGAAGGGCAGCTATCTGTGAAAGGAAATGTTGTTAATGTGCCAGTTGATATCCAGCCTGTCATTGAAAGTTTACCTCGAGCTTTTGATACACAAGTAACTGTGCCAGTGAGACTAAAAAAGAAACTTTCATACAAGAAGTGTGACTTTACTGAAAATGTATGTCCATTACAAGTTGTCAGCGCTCTTCATTGGTTGATGAACCATAGTGACTTGTACAACAAATGTGGTATCCATATTGATGAAAACTGGTTGCAAAACACAACTGAAAATTGCTCAGAAACAGTGCAAGAGTTTTTTGGAAGAACTAATATGGGCGAATTCCCTCCTACAGATGATGTTACTGAAAAAACAGAAAACGTAACGAGCAAAAACGAAAATGACTATGAATCTGATCATTTTAGTGAAATTGATGAAAATGAAAAAGTTGTTGGTAATGGTGATACAATTATTGACTCGGCTGATCCAACGACTGACACTATTTACACATTTGCACCTGGCGAAGGACAAATACCCATAAGTTTATATCAAGATACTAATGCTGAGTATTTATCATTTCCATCAATATTTTGTGGTCAAAAGAGACCTGAAAATGAAGAGAGATCTGTTCCTGTTCATTATAGTGACATATGCAAAATGGAACTTCGCCATGTTGACAGAAGGGTGGCATCAAATGTTCCAAATGTTTTCTTCAAAATGAAAAAAACTGCAACTGAAACAAGTTTCAGACAAAGTGCATCTAGCTTTAAGAAGATGTAAAACAGAAGGCAAAAAACTTACGGTATCCCAGGTTTTAAGGCCAGAATGTCGGGAAAACTTAGTAAATCTTGATGAAGGCTTTTATATTTTTCGAACTTTGAGGAGTTCACCACCATACTTGGAAGCTCGGAAGAAAGATGTTTTTGCTATGATACGCCATTTAGGTTTGCCTACATGGTTTACTTCGTTGACCTCTGCAGATACACGATGGGTTGATTTGCTGAAGATGTTAGCAAAACTTAATAGTGGTGAAACTCTTAATGATGATGATGTTGCGAAAATGACTTGGGCTGACAAAACCAAGCTCGTTCAAACTGATCCAGTGACATGTGTTAGATACTTTGACCACCGTGTAAAGGAGTTCATAGGTACTGTACTTAAAAGCAATCATGAACCTTTGGGAAAAGTCAAAGATTACTTTTACCGTGTTGAATTCCAGCAGAGAGGGTCTCCACATATTCACATGCTTCTTTGGATTGAAGATGCTCTACAATATGAAACACACACATATGAAGAAGTGGTATCATTCATTGATCAGTATGTTTCGTGTTCAAACATTGATGACCCACTTGTTGACTTTCAAGTACACAAACATTCACGATCATGCAGGAAAAAGGAAAAAGCAGTTTGTAGATTTGGATTTCCAATTCCACCAATGAAAAAAACAGTTATTCTGGAACCACTTATTGCAGATCAAGCTGACACCAAAAAGTACAAAGAACTGTTTGTTTCAATCCAACAAAAGTTGAATGAAATAAAAGAATGTGATTTATCGTTTGAGCAATTCTTAAAAGAACTGAACAAAGATGACGAAGATTATCTTAAAGCTGTTCAAAGTTCATTAGATGGACCCAAAGTGTTTTTGAAAAGGAATGTTGCTGAGGTGAGAATAAATGCCTACATGAAACCCATTCTGAGAGCTTGGGGAGCCAATCATGATCTTCAGTTTGTTTTGGATCCGTATGGATGTGCTGTTTACATAGTATCATACATCAGTAAAGCCCAAAGGGGAATGAGCATCCTTATGAGTGAAGCATGTAAAGAAGCAAGAAAAGGAAACATGGATTTAAAGAAGCAAGTAAGACATATTGGTAACAAATGTTTGAATAGTGTTGAAATTAGTGCACAGGAAGCATGCTACCTTGTTTTACAACTTCCAATGACCAAAGCTACAATAGATGTAGTATTCATAAACACTTCACCACCTGACAAACGTACATTCCTCTTGAAATCAAGGGAAGCGTTGGAAAAATTGGCTGAAAATTCAACAGAAATCGAGGCAGACAATATAATTAAAAGGTATTCAAAAAGGCCAAAGCAACTTGAACATTGGTGTCTTGCTGATTATGTATCGCAACTTGAAATCATATATCCAGCATCTGATGACATGTTTCATGAAGAAAATGAGCATAATGATGATGAAAGAAATGAGCCTGAAGAAATTCATTCAGACATGTTAGTTGAGGAAGGAATACAAATCACGTTGAAAAGTGGCATCAGAATTAAATCCAGAAAAAACCTAAAGTATTACGTTATGTTCGTTATTCACTAAAAGTGGATCCAGAAAACTATTACAGAGAAAAACTGTTATTATTTCATACATAGCGTAATGAGAGTGAAGATGTTTTAGGTGCACATAGTTCTTATGAAGATCATTACTTTGCTTTGAAGAATTTCATAGACTTTAAAGTCAAAGAATATGAGAAAAATGTTGATCAGTTAAATGAAGCAATGAAAAGGGCTGCTGATGACTTGAACTTCGATGAAATAGCACCAAGCAATGAGCAAAGAGAATCAGATGATCTGCAGACGGGTTCAGTGGCAAGTGAGCAGTTTGTTTATTTTGATCCAGATCGTCCGGAAGTACAACGTCAGTATGACTTAGGAAATGATATTGGTAGTTCAGTAGCACTGGTAAATATTACTGTTAATACAAAAAGAATGTCTGATGCAAATTATAGATCTCTTGTACATTCGCTAAATAGAAAGCAACACGAGTTCTTCCAGCATGTTCTGCAAAGTGTCAAACAAAACCCGGAGGAGCCTTTGCATGTATTTCTATCTGGTGGTGCAGGTGTTGGAAAATCAGTAGTTGTTTTGGCTTTACATGAAGCATTGTTGCGACATTTGTCTACTTCGGCAGGTGACAATCCTGATGTATGCAAAGTACTTTTGTGTGCACCTACTGGAAAAGCTGCTTTTCACATAAGTGGCATGACTATCCACTCAGCATTTCGTATCCCTGCTAGTCAAGGCTACTGCATCAAACCATTAGATAGTGACACACTTGCGAACCATATACAGAGATCTCGCTGTTGTAATGATAGACGAAGTTTCAATGGTTGGACACAACATGCTGATGCTAATCAATCACAGGCTTCAACAAATTAAAGGTTCAACTTTATTTTTTGGCGGTGTTCACATGATTCTGATTGGCGACTTGTTTCAATTGAAGCCTGTTATGGATGGATGGAGTTTGAAAACTTAAAAAACAACTTCGTTCCTCTTGCAACAAATTTGTGGCAGGAATTATTTGCAATGCATGAACTTGACGAAATCATGAGACAAAAAGATGACAAGGAATTTGCAGAGATTTTGAATAGATTACGTGAAGGAAAGCATCAACAAAGCGATATAGAAGTTCTTAAAAAGCGTGAAATAAAAACAACAAATCCAAATTATCCAAAGAATGCTATTCACCTTTTCAGCACAAATGCCAGCGTGGATTCATTTAACAAGGAAGCATTCCAATTATCACCTAGTATAACAACTGTCACAACAGCTTTGGATACTGTAATAGGAGATGATACTAAATCTGTAAAAGAGCAACTGATTTCTAGGTTGCCAAATGATGCCTCAAAAACGGCTGGTTTGCAAAAGAAACTAGGTATAGCTGTTGGAATGACGTATGATCTATGTGCAAATGTTGATGTTAATGATGGATTAGCCAATGGTTCAAGTTGTTGTATTAAATTCATAGAAAGCAAACAACAAAATACAAATAGACCAAGTATTGTTTGGGTAAAATTCTATGACCAAAACGTAGGTTCTGAATGGCGTGCTAAATACAGACATTTATATCATATTGGTATTGATCCTTCTTGGACACCCATTTTTGATATCAAAAGAAACTTCGTTTACTTCAGAAAGACATTTCTGAGGATTCAATTCCCACTTCGCCAATCTGCAGCCAAATCCATACATATATCACAGGGTGACACTTTAAATGAAGTTGTTATTGACATGTCTGGTACACGAATCTTTTCTCATGCACACTACGTTGCCATTAGCAGAGCAAAAACACTACAGGGTCTCAATATTTTGAATCTAAATGAAACAAAGATATCAGTGTCTGAAAAAGTCAAACAAGAATTGACTAGGTTACGAAATGAACAAGTTCTTTCTTTGTGTTATATTCCACTATATCAAATTCAAGACACTCTGGCAAAACTTGTGTTTTTGAATACTCGATCTTTGAAAAGTCATAAAGATGACATTTTCCAGGAACCAAATGTTCAAGATGCAAACATGATTTGTGTTGAAACATGGCTTACTGCTGAAGATGAAATGCATACTTTGAATGTACCAGGATATCAGCTATTCAGAGCAGACGGTTACCAAAGTGGGAACACAAGACCTCACCGGGGTATTGCATTGTATTTTAAAGAAGGTATCCCTGTTGTTCAAAACAAAACACTCATTCAACAAGATTTTGAAATTGTTCTGACAGAACTTTTGTTTGACATGAGAAGAGTAATTGTTGTTACATTGTACAGGTCTCCTTCATGTTCAATAAGTTCCTTGAAAAAACACTTACTGGAATTTGTGTCACCAGTCACATACAATACAGAATTTGTAATTCAAGGTGACTTCAATTCTGATATCTTACAAGAACATACTGTCAGTGCCTTCATTGAAGAACAATTTCATTGCAAGCAAGTTGTTCAGAAACCGACTCATGATTCAGGATCGCTTATTGATCATGTTTACTCAAACATTGAATCCATCAAAAATGAAGTGATAGAGTGTGTTTGGTCAGATCATACCTTAGTTTATTCTGCAATAGCTCATTAAAGACTCATTCATCACAGATTGTATCTAGAAAATTGACAATAAACAGCTTATGATTTTAAAAAACAACAATATCAATTTGATGTAGTAGTACTCTATTCTTCAACCCACCTGTGTAAAATTATTCCTACTTACTGCATAATGCAGTCAGTAGGAATAAGGCGGTTTATGTCGGAAATGGGTTAACCGCAACTTTTCAGTAATTATGTAATCAAACTTGGTAAGGAGACATATTAAGAGACCTCCTAGAGCACTATATTGATCACCATTTCATTCCCCAATGTATTGTTTTAAATTACAACACTACTGTATTAAAAGACCACCTATGTTAATAATATTACTCTTCTATTGACAGATCTCTTCATAAACTTGGTCTCGGAACACAGGTTTTTACTGCACTTTAATTGCTAACTGACCATATCAATGCATTTGTTATTATGAACTTTTGTGTATTAAGAAGATTTTGTTTTAATTATTACAGTTTGTTATTCATATATTTTTTTTATGCCACCACCACCAAATGGTGAGGATGCATATAGTATTAGACATGTCCATCCATCTGTTCGTCCTGAACATTTTGTGTGTTTATCTCTTCTCACAGTTTTCAACCGATTGTTTCAAAACTTTACAGTATGCTTATCCATCAAGACGTGCATATCACTTCACCAACAAAATCAACCTTGTGTTAGCAAAGTTAAGGCCCCTTTTTCTTAAGATTTGTGCGGATTGTATTTAATGGGGGCATTTACGTCCCATGGACACATTCCACTTTAAACTGTATCCTGCATAATTGGATGTTTCTGATGCTAGAAATGAAGGTTATTGTTATAAAGATCATCAGTGTATTATACTTTTTTTTAACTGTACAACAAAAGGTAAAAATATGACTTCCCATTTTTTTTTTACATATTGTGCCATAAGATTAAATCTGTCATTTCCACTATATCATCAATAATCATTAATATGCTCCCCGTGTGGTTGCCGGAGTATAATACAACCACAGCAAATCCCGCTAGAGGCAAAGGGGTAGAACCTCACCTTCATGTTCATTTTGTCATTTTTTATCATGCTCATTCAAAGTTTTCTTCATGACACCACATATGCAAATGCGGAAACGTGGCTCCAGCGTAAATGGAGTGCCTACAATAGAATTCGGAGCAAGTCTGCAGTTTAGAAGGTTCTAGGCCCATTATGAATGTAAATGGAAGATGAGCCTGGCATGTTCATCCCTGTTTGGCGACATCTAACCTTTCTTGTGTTGGTGCGCCGTTAAAACCCAATTCAATTCAATTTATTACAAATTTTAAATAAACCCCAGTCCAATATTAGTCAAGATTTTAACTTAAAATTTGTATGCATATATTTAAATAAGATGTAAAAAAAAGAAGGCAGAATTTAATTATACTCCGCTTTCACAAAGTTAAGTGGGGGCTATATTGAATCATATTATCTGTAAAGTCGCTTCATGTAACACATTTTTGTCATGTCCTTCATTATAGCCCTGCTTTCATAAAGTGAAATGGGGGATATATTGTAATCACGTTGTCCATAACGTCGCATCACGTAACACATTTTTGTCGTGTGCGTCCTTTCATGTCGCATCCCATAACTACCATTTCTCAAACAGTTTTGAATCGGTTGTTCCCAAACTTCATATACACACAACAACTGATGACCTTATGGCCCTCTATATCACCCTTTGTTAATTAACAAATTATGGCCCTTTGACTTTGTTTAAGCGAGGGTATTCATCACCTTCAGTGATAGTTCTAGTTTTATCTTAGATATTCTACTGTAGCCTAGGGTTAAATTATATATTATCGGAGCAATATCATCAGCAATTAATAATATGCCAAATAAGATTGTTTTGAACTTTTCTATTAATACGTGGTCACGATTCGTAAATATGGAAGTTATGTAGAACAGTTTAAATAAATCTGTGACTTTAAAAAAAAAGAGCAGTGGCAAAAAAACAATAACGTGGCTCCAGCATAAATGGAATTTCTACGATAGAATTTGCAGCAACTCTGCAGTTCACGGTGAGAAAGTTCTAGGCCCATTTTCCATATTTTATCTCGATGTACATGGAAGATGAGCCTGGCATGTTCATGCCTTTTAGGCGCCATATAACCTTTTCATGTGTTGGTGCGCCTTAAAACCCCAATTCAATTCAATTAAACACAAGTCAAGATTATCTTGTGTCACTTTAAATACATCAGCTGTTATCAAAGTTTTATGATTAATATAACGATAAAACATGATTAATTACATCAATAACATACTTTGTATACTAGGTAATATTATTAGTATTATTTGTTAACTTGTTCAGATGTTAGCACTTGTATTATCATTTTCCTGTATAATGACACCAAGTCTGGCGAAGATGACGTGAAAGACTGTAATATGAAGATAGCGATATGGTCAGATTTCAAGCACCTGGTCTGTGAACACTTGATTACAATGCCATGCACTTTTAATAGAAAAGAATTCTTCACATTATCAAACATTAAAGCAATGGTAATATTATATCATTTTAGATGGTAACGACAGTCAAAAAAGAACATATTTTTACAACATCTTTGTCACTTAAGCTTTCTTTGAGAGAACAGCTTTGCCATTAAATGAAAACGAGAAAAAATGTCCTATAGAAACCACAGCACCCAAACACAATGACATCGTACACTCGCACTGTACTACAAAGAGCAAATTAAATATACAGTGAAAAGGACAGTGCGCAACACAAATAGTGGTGAAGACGGTTATCGACTTGAAACGGTCAGCAGCCAGATAACAGATAACAGTTTCGACATAACAGCTTTGACGTTACATTACATTTCTCAGCATAAAAGCTTGGAAATAACAGCTTTGGTTTTACATGACATTTCTCAACATGAACAGCTTTGCCAAAGTCAACATTGGTTCTTGATGAACATATAATGATCACACATATCGTCAACTGCAGCAGGCAATATCACGATGTAAACATTTAAGAAGTCTATCCACAAACAGAATACATTGATTTCAGTCAGTTTCAGAACTGTGGTAATTGTTTACACATGAAGATAGAATATACTCAAAGCTATGCAAGGACATATTAATGTTTTGTTCCAGAATTACTGAAGCATCATCGGTAGTGCATACAACTTCAAGCGTGATAATTAAGCTTCCAAAGTTGCACAAGAACAATTATGCTGTTATACCTATTGCTTTCATGTATTGTTCAACAAGATTTATACAAAATAATTTATTCCAAATTGCAACAGACTATCCACCAGCATTTCCATATTAAAAAAGTCATTCTGCAAACACAACTGAATTCATATCGTTGAAGACCATATATAACCCAACCTCGTCATGGAAGGAAACATCTAGTGTTGTGTTCCAGTATAAGTGAAGAAGTGTCATAATTGAAAGTGCATATATATTCCAAGTGTGACCATTCCAGGATCGCAAAACTTATTCTGTGCCATAAACGCTTACAGAAATAACCTCAACCAAAGCTATAGAGAACTGGACATGATTACTGGACATCCAACAAATGAGAAGGAACTTTTAACCACTTCTACAAAGATGATCTGAAACGTATAGAAATAGAAACATATATATACATGCAATTACAGTTTTTACCACCAATCAAATGTTTGTGATATAGAAAAAAAACACTAACAGTTTACATAAAAATGGAACAGTTAAAATCGATGAAATCTCAGAAATAGTTTTATTTTATGTACACTTCAATAATCCCCGGGTGTGGTTGCCCACCCCATTCATTTTTTTTATCTTGCTCATTCAACGTCTTTATCATGACAGCGCTTATGATGACACCGCGTATGCAAATGTGAAAATGTGGGTCCATCATAAATGGAGTATGTACTATAGAATTTGCAGCAACTCTGCAGTTCTGAAGGTAATAAAGTTCTAGGCCCATCTACATATTTTACCTTGATGGAAATTGAGAATGAGCCTGACACGTTCATTCATATTAGACGCCATATAACCTTTCATGTATTGGTGCACCTCAAAACCCAATTCAGTTCAATTCAGTTCAATCCATGAATAAAAACATGGTCATCGTGTCATTTATAATACTGACTGGTTATTCGTTTATTTTTGTTTCATCATATTTATTTTTTCAAATTGAAGTTGTGCATGTCTAAAGCAATATACATGCCTGTGTTATTTTTCATACTGATTCCCAAATTTGTTTGCAGTTTGTTTTGCCAAAGCACAGAACATAATGGATAGCACAATTTTTAATATTATTTACCATCTGAATCCATAATGTTTCTTGCATTTTTTTTTGGCAAAACACAGAAGAAAACTACAACTGCATGTCCTTAATAATATATTTGCATTCTTTTGGGTATATTTCGAAGAGCCACAAAAACATCAACTCAGTGTTTCACTTGTGCCTTTTTATATGAACAGCTTTGTCATATAGAAAACTGTTGCGCATCATGAAAAAATATGTCTGAAAATTCATCATTTCCTTCATCATGATCCATGCATTGTTTCAGGTGCCATTTCCTTCATCTTGATCCCTGCATTGTTTCAGGTGCCATCTCGCTCACATCAAAAGAGCAGTGGCAGAAAAATAAACATGGCTCCAGCATAAATACAGTTTCTACGATAGAATTTGCAGCAACTCTACAGTTCAGGGTGAGAAGATTCTAGGCCCATTTTCTATATTTTATCTCCATGAACATGGAGGATGACCCTGGCATGTTCATGCCTGTTAGGCGCCATATAACCTTTCATGTATTTTGTGCATCTTAAAACCCAATTCAATTCAATTCATCATTTCCTCATGAAAAGTGTAAAACAGGAGGACTGCAAATCCCGCTAAGGCAGAGGGCTAGAAGCTCACTTTATGTTCATTGTCTTTTTTGTCATGCTCATTAAAGGTTTTCATCATGACCCTGCATGCGAACATGGCTGCATCGTAAATGGATCCTCTAGAATTTTCAGCAAGTCTGCAGTTGTACTGGTTAGGTGATTCCAGGCCGATTCTCCATATTTTATTTCGATGTAAATGGAGGATGAGCATGGCATGTTCATGTCTGTTTTTGTCATATAACCTTTCTTGTGATCACAATTCAGTTCAATTTAACTAATGAGTGATAGGAGAAAAACATCCTTCTAACATCAATGTAGTATTTACAACAAAATTATAAATTTCAATATATGAAGGGTAGATTTGTCATTTTCTGTCAATGCAATTTATATCACATTTTTTGATGGTATACTGTAAAACCCATTTCTACTTGATTAATTACCATGTAGTCATGTACCATTAATTCTGATACTGTTAACTGATATTATGTTACAGATGTTCATTTTTGTTTATCTTTAGATAAGTGTTAAAATAAATTAATATACTTAGCATTGTGTGTACTGTTCTTTGTTAAACCCAATATATTATACTGTTTTTTTTCTTATTTGTCTTTATGTAAAATGTACGTACATTACATACTAAAATTTACAGCAAAATTAATTCCAAAGTGAATAATTCCATAAAAAATTTAAGAAAGCCATAAACTGTAGTACGACTTGATTCATCAATGGTATAACAGCCAGTAGAGCGTTCACAGGCCATCTTGGGCCGCTTGTTTTTATATGTTTTAGCACAATTTACCTTATTCCGAGAAACATGAACAGTGAAGTTACACTGTTAATTATATTTTCAAATAACAAATGTTTCAGAAGAGATTTATTATTTGAATAAATTGCCAAAATGGTAAAATATCATTGCATTGAATAATCTGGATGCATATCAGATTCTGCAGGCGTACAAGTTTTATGTTACAGATTCTTCCGTACAGTATTCTAGATGGATTCTCTCTTTCAGCTTATCGAATATCACCATTTTCATAAGTCTGTCTAGTGTTATTTGACGACGGACTCTTACATATCTCATTTCCTTTGTACATTCTGTTGTAATAGACATTGTATGGAGTATTTGATTCTTCAGATACGTTTGGCTTTCGTGTGATAAATCAGAAATACTTTCAACATCTCGTTCAATCCATTTGTTGATCTCAATCGACGTGTTTTGTATAGTTTGGATCTCTACTTCTAACCTTTTCTCCTTCTGCGAAAGTGTTGGTTGCGCTCTTCGTGTCCAAAGAGGTCGAGCTCGCCTGCAGTCTTTCCGAATCCTGCTGTAATTCTCTTTTCAATCAAGACATATATGGTAAGCTTTCTGGTTTGCCGACAATGCCACAACAGTGTCAATATTAGATGCAATAACACCAGGTTTAGCACACTTTAATTAATACGTCTTCTTCTGTGCGTTTAATGTTTTCGACACGTCAGTTTTACTTTTCGCAACATTCATCTCGTTTCCTCCATGTACTGTCATTGTTTTATACCCGCCCATAAACCTGATAAGCTTAGAGCGAAATAAGATTGCCAGACGACCCAGAACTGTTTCACGTCTTGAGAAAATCGCATTAATCGTGCATCACCGACAGTTGAAAATTGGATTACATCGAAAAACAGTTGCGCTGCAATATGATCGACACTGAAATCACCATTATCTTCCACGTCAAAGAATGCTATCACTCTGTTAGTCGACCATGCTCCGCTAAATGCGATGTTACAGATGGAAGTCAATCACGTAGGCGTGAGGCTGTGGTTTGTATGAAATCCGCATCCGCCAAAATGTCTTTCTCTCCAATTTCTTCAGTTTCGACCGGGATATCCTCACTAATTTCAGCGAAACCTTCACTTTCTCACAATACTTCACTACATGGATCACCTTGAGTTTCATTGAGTCCTATATTTGACAAATGCATATCACAAGTTTGGATGTCAGTAAATAGCTGTTTATGAACTGATTCAGTGGGGGTGTTAATTTTACATATTTTTCTAAGCGGGCTATCTGTTGTTGTTTTTGTTGGTATCTGTAATTTACCGATTAAATCGTCTACTGACAAGTGACGTGGGTCACATTAAATGTCTTTGCCTAACAGCTGAAAATTCCGTATCTTAAATTT
This sequence comes from Cyrtodaria siliqua, assembly GCA_037043455.1. NCBI lineage: Eukaryota > Metazoa > Mollusca > Bivalvia > Adapedonta > Hiatellidae > Cyrtodaria > Cyrtodaria siliqua. The sequence goes on along the minus strand of JAWPHD010000410.1, from coordinate 24,187 downwards.
GGTTCCTGTTGATGTCTGACATTTAAGTATGACAGATATTTTGTCATTCTGATGTTGTAGAACACAATGTTGGACAGCTTCGTGGCTGCTTTCAAACCATATAATGCGCAATATGCGCACTGTGTAGTCAACATTTTCACCTGAAACAGAGAGTATATGAGTTTAGAATCTGATACATTTCTGTACGCGAGAATCTGATGCAAATAAACTGACTGTACATCGGAATCTGTAACAACTTCCCTCGGACACCGTAACAAGTAGTATAAAAAATCGATGATTAATGATAATTTATAAAAAATATATGTTTATTTCAGATTGAAATACATGAAAAATCTACGCCAGATGATTCTTTATGATCTGGGCTCATATTTAGAGTCTTTTTTCGCAAAAATCAAATATTGGATAATTCAGGCATATATTGGTTAAATACTGAATGTTGACTTTGTCTATTACAATAATGGGATTTGTTCTACTAGGGAACAAATACTAATTGTTTCAGGGGGTGGAAATCAGAGGTTATTATCGATCTGTTTTTGTGTTCTAAAAATCGGTATTTAATTGTTATCTCCAAACTTTTTGTTGATAATACGCATAAAATATTAGTGTTGAATGCTTGTTACATGTCGGTATACCCTGCTTATGTTCGCAACGGCCGTATTGTGCTACGATGTTGACAGATAGGAATTCTCAATCGGAGAATGCAAAAGGAACGACAACTCTGGTTATTGATTGGAATTTGGAGTCGTGCAGGATGGGAGATGACGTTTATCAAGGCTGTGAACTTATTTAGACATAGAAAATTATAAGTATGCGTAACATTATGTTTAAATAATATCCGACAGGTTTTAAGTGTATAATAATAGTTTTGAAACGGAAGTGTTTATTTCGATTCTTCTGTCATAGCCTAACATAAGTATGACACTGTATGTGCTATTGCTTTTAAATGAAAGTTGATTCCAGTTTATTATTTTGTCATTTCTGTATCACACAATTCGACAATATTGTCGACAATATTACAATATTGTATTAAAGGAAAGTGTGGATGTCAATTGTTGGGTCATAGCCTAACATAATTCTTTCCAAGTTAGCGGTACAGTGAATCTCGGTATTTAAATGCTGTCTCGAAACAATGTTAATACGCATCAAGTGTTATTGAATGTGTGTGTCGATGGGCACATCGATTTCCTTTACATCATTCATCCAGGATGTTTTGCTCTTGTCGTATATACATATTTAGATGACTAATATAATTATTTGAATAAAAAGTAAATAAAATAACGTTGTATATGCATTTGTAGACTACTAAATGTGTTTGTTTTATCGTTGATAAAGCGGCCGGGACATGATGGATGGAGGATGACCTTGCCAAGGCGGCGATATAACTTAGCTTCAGTCCTAGAAAAATATTATAGTAACACATGTTTAAATAATGTACGACAGGTAGGTATAATATTTAAGTAAGAACTTGAGGTGTTTATTTCCATTTGTCTGGAATAGCCTAACATAAGTATGGCATTATATAGGGTGGCATTGCAAGCGCAAGGCTATCGCGTCAGAATGTTGCAATAGTGTCAAACGAAAGTGTTAATGTCGATTTCTCGGACATAGCCTAACATTATTCTAAAAAAACACAAAAAAACATATATATATATATATAATGTTCTGTTATTGCATATTAAATTTGGTAAATTTATTGAAGCTCACGACAGTATTAAGGATTCATAGGGAAAAAAAAAATAAAAAAATAATAATAGAAATAATAATAATAAAAAAAAAATATATATATATATCTATATATATAATAAATAAACAATAAAAAAAATAAAAAAAAATGAAAAAAAATAACAATATATAAACGTTATCAAATATATAAACCTTATCCTGTCTTACTGATAATATAAACCTTATCTTGTCTTACTGGAGTAGCATCATTAAACCATTTGCCACTGGTTTCAGATCATGCCAAAAAGGGTATCGAAAGGTCCATATGCTCGGGGGAGAGGGACAAAAGAAATGCAAACTAGAGTGGATCTGAAGATAATGGTTCTAACGGCACTCTAGCACTTTTGACTAAGTAACATTGGTCTCGTGGCATTACTGTGAACAATGGACATAACATCTGCATTTAAACGGTTGCAAATCAATTTAATAGCTTTTGAGTTGTTGAGTTATAAAATATTTTATAGTTATAATCAATATCATAGTGAGCAAATATGCTTTTTTATATTGTGCTTTAATTTCTGTATTTGCTTTACCTTCACAAGGATAAATTACAGGGTCAAACATGTTTTTGTTTAGATAAATTTGTCAGGTGTTTTTTTATTTTAGCAATCTATTTCAGTAAACAGTTTTGCCGAAACTACAGTCTAAGATCCCATGATTTATGTAAAGCCACTCGGTTTACAGCGGGATTTCGTGGTATCTCAAGAGTTTGTGGGAAAATTAATCGTGTGATGCTGATCATGGGAAGTCAACCAGGATCAGAATGTGTAAGACGAAGACGCAGACTGCGAGTGTAGTAGCCAACTGGGATTGCAAATTTGTGGCTAAATGAACAGATGTCACATTGCTAAGGGAACAGGGCTCATTTTTGAACACTTCATTATGGCTTTTAATTCAATTAAAAACTACAGCAACAACAACAGATAACAAAAACAAAGAACATACATTATTTCTATTCACTTTAGAGAAATATGCACTTTCTACAGTGGGTGTTGGCAACTGGCCTAGAATTAAAGTGAATTGAATTGAATTGGTTTTAAGGCGCACCAACACATGAAAGGTTATATGGCGCCTAACAGGAATGAATTAAGTGAACCATATTCTTAGTGTGTGTAAAGTGGTTAATGAATATACTTACTTTACACCAGGAGTCTGAAAATGGCTGAAAACGGTATATACTTCCCGTTATGTTATTTTACACAAAGAGTGTGAGAATGTCGATGAGCATGTAATTAACATGTCGCCAGGACTTAGATGTCTCCGCCCTAGTGTTTTTGTCAAAGTATATTGACAATAGGTTATAATACAACTGCATGTGCTTTATTATTGACAACTGGCGGCGTGTTGATTGCAGGTCTATGCTATTGTTCTTTTGTCAAATTGATGATAGATATATGTCACAGTTTGTTTTGCTTATTACAGATATTTTTTACTTACTGCTGTGTCTGCTGCTGTTATAACAGTATAAATGTCCTAAATCTTTTCATCTAGCGGTCAGCTTTACACATTTATTCTGTTTGCGTACAATGATCTTTTCATTCAGTAGCTGTTGCTTTTATACAGACCGGTGACTGATGCTGTTTTCTGATCTCTGTGTTATAGGTTATTTTACGCCATACCTTGCACTTCAGTTTGTTTCACCATCACGATGTCGAAAGGCCAATCAACAATGTTCCTATGTCGAATAACTGGGTATCGGACATGCGGTTGCGAGACGTACCATAGAGACCTTCAGTAGATGGTATCATATGTTAAGCTCTCCGTTTACAATTTGCTAGTATAAATGATAGCCAGGAACAAACATTTAGACCTGGTTTACGAACTAAGTTAATTGCAGACCAGACTCGTACTATGAAAGCCAAAGTGAATATGTCGCACGGAACTGTATACAATTGGGCTCCTGCTGTTTTTGATCGAAGAGTTTATGGACATTTAGTTTTCTATTGTGAATGTCAAAGTAGGCCTATAACACTTATTTTGTGTTGAATTTGTAAATATATGTTGAACATATATATTGAACTGCTTAATTTCTTGCCAATGAATGTATATAGTGGCATTTCATTGTTCAGGGACAAGGAAGTAGATGATGCTTTGTTGCCTGGTAATTTGTATTTCTATTAAGAATGATAAATAGTGGGGCATGCCCAAACATTATTTTAACTTGGGACTTTTAAATTAATCCTAACGAAGCAAAAGTCAATGTTTTTTACGTTAAATATTGAAATCTTATAAAAGTTCATTTGTTTGTTGTTTTTAAGACAATGCTGTATTGGGATGATGTACACTTATTTTATCAAGGCAAGCCCTGTTTGTGAATGGTTTACAACAAGGAATTCAATGTTTTCTAAGTTAAATTGAAGAAATTATACATTCAACCTTTAAGCTTGGCTGTGGCTTGGCAATGGTATAGATCATTTTTATATTTACCCTATTTGGGTTATATTAGCTCTCCGTAGCTATTTTATCGCAACAAACTGTTGTTGAGCCTTTTTGTAACTTATAAATTATTTATAAATTATGACATGACACAATCACTTCATTGGTTGAAGTATGTCTGTTATACCTCTTTGAAGGTTTTTGTTTGTGCTTTTTGTAGCTTTTTGTATATGACATGACACAATCGCTTCTTTGGTTGAAGTATGTCTGTTATACCTCTTTGGACGTTTTTATTATCTAAACTGTGTTCCGCGGCGTGTGGCATGACACAATCGTTTCATTGGTTGACGTATGTCTGTTATACCTCTTTGGAGTTTTTTTGATTTTGTTTATGTGACATGACATAATCGCTTCATTGGTTGAAGTACGTCTGTCATACCTCTTTGAGGTTTATTATCTAAGCCGTGGTCCGCTTCCCCAATGTTTGGCGGTGCCACGCGGTATGTACATATGCCGCGAGGCATGTGGCGGTATTTCGCGGACACAGCATAGTGTAGTTAAAATATTCTAAGAACTTTGTTATTTTCTATGCAAGAAGTTTTTAATTTTAAGACTTGTCTTTGTGAACATCTGTTCCCAGGGGTCACTTAGTTTGGACTATTTACCCGAAATGTTCCAATTTGATTAACTACACATTTTAGTGTACACTATATATTGTTGAAGCCATGGCCAGCTTATTCCAATAAATATAAACTAGTAACATTTTGTTTTATTTGTAACCCATCTTAAATAATGGGATTTGTTCTACTAGGGAACAAATACTAATTATTTCAGGGGGTGGAAATCAGAGGTTATTATGAACGTGTAATTCAAACGTATACACCTCTTTGCAGTGACCACCAATTAGTCAGTATCGATCTGTTTTTGTGTTCTAAAACTCGGTATTTAACTGTTATATCCAAACTAACCCACCAACCCTCCCCTGTGTTTGTTGCTTATATTGTATTTGGTACCAGTGTCTTTGGCTTGTGTATATATTTCAGTGAAAAGCATGAGGAGATGAGATGCCTAGTGGTCTGTCGTCGTCGTCATGGCTCCATCCGAATCTCGTTTGCGGTGGTATAAATTGGTGCAATCTTTGGGGATACAGCTACAAGAAGTTTTCAAATACTACTATTGACGGTGCAAGACGTTGTGGTATCGATGCATGAGGAGATGAGATGCCTAATGGTCTGTCGTCCTCGTCATGGCTTCATCCGGATCTCGTTTGCGGTGGTCCACATTGGTGCAATCTTTGGGGATACACCTACAAGAAGTTTTCAAATACTACTATTGACGGTTCAAGACGTTGTGGTATCGGAACGCGAAGAACTTTAAAATCGTCTATGAACTTTGTGTCGGCGGTTTGTTTTATTTGTAACCCATCTTATATAATTGAATAAAAGGCAACTTACAATAAATTCCAGAATGAGTTCAAACTGTCGTTATCACTCATTTTAACAACACTTAGACTCGCCACATGGTGAGAATCCACAACAATGTGTACAAAAAAAACAAAACAAGGTACTGCAAAATCTGATACGTGCTGTACGTAGGAACCAAACATTGTGTAACGTCGTTTCGACCCAGTGAGCTCGGTGTGCCTCGGAATTGCCTCGTCGATATCAAACTCCCCGCAGTGGTTACTTATCCTTCACTGCGCGGAGGTTGCGTCGATATCGGTAACGTTAACGGTAACGTTTAACGTTACCGAATTACGAAAATTGACGAGGTAGTTCGGTGTACGGAAAAGACCGACATACGAGGTCATCATGCGGCAACGTAATCTACCGTAAATACATGTTCTTTATAGAATCTCACATTCGTGCCTATGTTTTATTTAATTTATTAAACTCGTTGGATAAAATTGATATGAAGGTCGTTTTATTTTTCTCAGACTGATTCTAGGTCTTCTCCTGCTCCAAAGGGATATATCGATCCCCACGGGAGCTGTATGCGTAAGTGTACGTGCTACTCTTATGGTAGTATGTACATATCATAGATCCATGAATCATTGACTTAGAAGGATAAGTAGAACTCTGTAATGACCCATATACGCACTTTTCCGGCGAGATTTCTGAAGACATCACGCAATCCCTCAAAAACAACCACCGTTTTTGGAAACTTAACTCCGCCCAAATCACACACGTGACTATTTCCGGTTATCGTGTATGGCGGTTTTGTGTGTGTTGCAATTGTGTTCATGAGCTGTGCGGGGTTAAGTTTCCAAACACGAAACGAGCTCACACGAGAGCGGCGATGTAAATACCAACAATGTCTGAAATTATACAGTGGGCAAAAGCATATTCGATCGGCGTGATATTTTCTCTTTGGTGAGTTTATGCCTGCATGTCTGGTATTAAAGGGTGGGGGGGGGGGGGGGGGGGGGTCTTTTGGTACACTGTTGTTTATGCAGGCATTGCGTGATGTCTTCAGAAACGTCGCCGGGAAAGTGCGTATTCCAACCTATCATCCTAGCAAAGGATGCATGGCTCTATGGTAGGTACATACTACCTAAACTGGATATGTCCTTACGTTTGTGCATGCTGTAATATTAGAGACAACTCAATTGAGGAAGAGCTTGAAAGCCTCCTACTCCAAATAAGGGCATATGGACATTCTGAATGCAGTATAATTATCTCTGGATTGCCACCACGACGAGACACATATGTCAACAACTTGCTGGTCGATATTTGTGTTAACTATAATGTTCATTATGTTCCACAGTATACAACATTCTTCAATTCTCCGTCTTCTTCCGTGATCAACACACGGTTTTATAGGATGGACGATATTCACATGAGTGCACAAGGGGCAAGTCTCCTCCTTCAAAATATCAATGCAATTAAGCCCATTTTTAAACCGAAAATGGATGACTCATAATTGTGGAGAACAAAACCACAATACGGACCACTGTTCCCATGGCAAACCAATAAGATGTCATGGGTGTCATGGATATGGACATAAGCAAAGGAAGTGTCCACATGCTATAAGTTAGGAAAGCGGCAAAGAAGAAGATGCCATTCACCATGTAAATACTCATGGACAAACACTTTATTATTATTATGTATATAATGCATTAACTAGTATTTGTTCGGAATGTCATTCTTATCTATGTACAAATTGAATGCCAACTGATATTCCTTTAGAAGCCACTACTACTTCATATCTTAGTGATGCAGCTAGTAATACTGTTTATACTTCCACTAGCAAAGCAAATGTTTTTTGAGTAACTTTGAAACAAATCGAAGCATAATGAATGTGTGAGTTTGGGGTTAACAAAAAAGGGACTCAAAATTGCAAATGTTAATATTGGGCAACTTCTTGTTGATAAACCTAAATTTGAAGACCTTTATTTATTAATAACTCTAAAAGAATATGTAAATGTATTTGGTATATGTGAAACATGGCTACATAAGGAAGAAGATAGTAAATTAAACTTAGATGGTTTTAAATTTGAAAGAATGGATAGAAGTCAAGGGCATAAAGGAAAGGGTGGTGGGATTTTAGTGTATAAAAAAGAAAGAAATACATTGTAAACGTAGACAAGATATCGAACTTGGGAGGAAAGAAAGCATGTGGTTGGAAATAATACTGCCGAAGTATAAACCAATTATTATTTGCTCTGCATACAGACCTCCTAGCTCATTTATACAATGGGTTGATGATTTTGAGCAGGAAATTCAAAAAGCTTTAGGCCATGATGAAAACGAAATCATCATTATGGATGATGCAAATTATGAAAATTCACCTAAAAGATGGTTATATTAGATTGTCTTGATACATACAATTTTACTTAATTAATACAATTTCCAACTAGGGTTAATGCAAACTCTTCTACCCTTATAGACCATATTTACTCAAATAAACCACATAATATATGTGAAACAAATGTTCCAATATCTAGTGCAAGTGACCACTCCCCTGTCTGTGCAAAAGAGATGGACCCTTTATTAAATCAGGTAATACTCATACAGAAATAACTTACAGAGATTTTAAGAAATTTGATACAATGCATTTCATTAATAGTTTAAATGAAACGTTTGATCTTATCAATACAGAAAGTCCGACAGATGTAAACTCTGCCATACGCTCGTGGAATGATGCTATTCTTAATGTAATAGGTAAACATGCACTTATAAAATCTAAAAGAATAAAAAGCAACACACTGCCAAGTTGGTTGACTCTGAAATAAAAGATTCAAGGAATAAAAGAGATTTCTATCATAAGACAAAGGATTTTGTCCAGTATAAACATTGAGAAATAAAAACAAATATTCTCATTGAATCAAGCTAAAAAGGGTTACTATACCAAAGCCATAGAAGATAACAAAAACTCTGTGATCATGTTGAGGTATATAAATGAACTTAAATCAGGGAAAACTAAGTAAAAAAACCCGGAAAACTAAGTAAAAAAACCCAAGCAAAATAAAAATTGGTAATAGGTATGTCACATCTAAGAAAGATACTGCTGATGAATTTAATGATTTTTTCACAAATCTTTCAAATAATATGATATGTGTATTCCCCAGAAAAATTAAAAAATGCAACAGTAGTTCCTATATATAAATCAAGTGATGCTGATGATCCCGGAAATTACAGACCAATTTCTATTTTACCACATTATCAAAAATACTAGAAGACATATATCCAGCCAGTGTATTGACTATCTGGAAATGTATGGTCTCATTTATAGGGGACAGTCAGGCTTTAGAAAATCTCATTCCTGCCATACAGCATTAACAAAGCTAACACAGATGTTACTTCAAGAATTGAATAATGGACATGTCACTGAACTTGTTTTTATTAATTTCAAAAAAGGCATTTGATCTAGTTAGCCATGAACTTGTGTTGGCAAAACTTGAAAGTTATAATTTTGATAAAAGCACTTCAAAATGGTTCAACTTGTACCTTGCAAATCGATACCAGAATATACAAATGTCGACAGAGCTTTCAAAGCTTAATCTGATAAAAAACAGGGGTACCCCACAAGGGGCAATACTTGAACCACTTCTATTTATCATGTTTGTAAATGATTTACCACTTTATGTAGAAAATGCAAACACAGACATATTTGCTGATGATGTAACATTTTCTTCGTCTGGCCCTGGTACCAATCATCATGTAACATCGTTTTTGATAATTTTACTGTGATATTTTGGAATATGTTTATAAAATAAACATTTTACATCAGTTATCAATTTTCTGTACTTATTTTGACTTCATATACATTGAATTACCACAGGAATAATATTTCAAGCTTATTTTGACAGGAAAGGCTCTTTTTTGATAATTTAACTGGGAATGTATGGAATATTTTATAAAACTATATAGTCCACATTAATTATGCATAGTCTTTTTACATAATGACTGAACCTGTTTCATACTTACATAGGAATTAAGTGCCTCTTTTTGTTCATATGTATGCTGTATTCATACGAGTCCATCATGCTGCTTGAAAGCACACATTGCTGTGATTTTTTAATTGGATAATTGTAGTTGAGCCATCTTCAGCGAAGGATCCTACAATGTTTTTTCTTTTTGTTTGCAAGAAATAGTTCAGTATAGCTAGTTGCAGGTATAGGGCTTAAATACATCATGATTGGCTAAAGACTATTGTCACCACGTGTTCATTCCATTTTCACTGTCACTCGTAGCTGTGGTTATAGGCACAGTCACCGTGTTTCCAATATTGATAGTGCACCAGTTCCGTAACAAGTGAAAATAAAGGCTAACTTACTTATTGGGCTATGATCACCGAGTGATAAGCTCATTGTGGAGCCAACAGCAGAGCCAAAACCGTTGCTTTGATTGTTCGAGGCAGATCTTGTACCGTTTTGATCTGTGAAATTGATTTTTCAAGTAATAGACAATAAGGAAATTGTTGCAGCTGATGACCTCACAGACCAATTTGAAACACGGTCATCACTAAGTACAAGTGATTTCAATTTTCTGCGAATATCAAATGAGGAAGCTGATAAGCTTATGAAAATGTATGCTCTTCAACGCCAGTACAGTACTTTTTCCTGTTACTAGTATATCATTTCCCGCATGTAAAGCGTCAACAAGGGCGGCTTATAAAAGGCAAGTCGAAGAAAAGGGCGCTATATTCCAACTAAAGCCGTGTTCAACAACCTACCAATGGGATCAGAGATGGCCTTTTACCATTACAACACCACTTCCTTTGCAGGTGCCATGGAAAGTATTTCAAGAGCATCATAACCTACTTAGGAAGGGAGACCTTACAGAAAAGACAATCAAGACGGGCAGAGAATTTAAACAGACTGACTGTGCTAAACCAGAGCTACCCAGTGCCAGTGCCAGCGAACATAGCATGGGCACGTAGTGGCAATGTCTGCAAAAAACATTGATGTCGTTAAGCTCTTTATCTTTATCACTTGTAGGATCCCTCGCTGAAAATTCCGCTAATCCATTTAAAAATGCACAGAAATGTGTGCATGCAAGCATGATGGACTGTGTATAAATACAGTTTAGAAACATGAAACATGTTAGGACGTTAGGTACATCTGTAGAAAGAGTTTCATTGAATGGTGTTTCACGTTATTTTCAGCAAATTTTAGGCTATGTTATTTTTATTTTTTTTAAAAATCGTGGTGGAGAGCAGACAACCCATTTTCTCCTGGCTAGAACCAAAAACTATATAGCTCCCGCTATCCATACGAATCGGCACTTTCAAATGGAATATTAAATGATAAACAATAGGAACCATATTGTTTAAGTAAGCATTCCAATTTATTTGGAGTCAAAATATGTAGAGAAAACTGATAATTGATGTAAACAACAAAAATTGTTTAATATATAAAAACAATCCTCAGTAAGAATCATCAAAAAAAAATGATATGTCCAAAAAGTTGCCTTTTCTGTCAACATTCAACTTGAAATAGTATTTCTATAACAAACCAATATATATGGAGTCAAATATGTAGAGACAATTAGTAATTAATGTAAAATGTGTATTTAATAAACGTATTCCAAAAATTCCCAATAAAATTATTAAAATCAATGATATGTCAACATTTGGCTTGGAATATTTTTCATATGAAAAGTCAATTCATATGAAGTCAAACTATGTGGAGAAAATTAATAACTGATGTAAGATGTTTTTTTTATTCAAAAACATTTAAAAAATTCTCAAATGTCCCCAAAATTGCATTTCCTGTCAAAATTCAGGTAGAAATATTTTTCCTATTGTAAGTCAATGTATATGAACTCAAAATACGTGGAGAACATTGATAACTGGTGTAAAATGTTTATTTTAAAAAATTATTCCAAACATTCCCAGTAAAAATATCAAAAGATGATAAAATGTCTCAAAAATTGCATTTCACGTTAAAATTCAGCTTGAAATATTATTTCTATTATAATTCAATGTCTATGAAGTCAAAACATGTAGAGAAAATTGATAACTGATTTAAAATGTTTGTTTTAAAAAAATATTACAAATATTCTCAGTAAAAGTATAAAAAAAACAATGAAATGTCCCAAAAGATTGCCTTTCCTCTCAAAATTTAGCCTGGCATCCACCATAATCGAACTCAGCATACCCAAATTAACACCAAGATACCACTTTTACTAAAAAATGCCGATAACCTTTAAATGAGAGCTCTTCTATAGAAACAGGTCTATTTAGTTGACGATAAGCATGCATTACAACTTCAATTCCTAGTGAATTCCAATCTCTACCCAGAGTTACTGACTCTGTCAACTTCAAAGAAAGTAGGGCGAACGGTTGGGTCACGTGATTATTCAAAAAAAGTTATGACGATTTTTATAATAAATCCTTTTGCGTGATCCGCAAAGATAAAATATAGACCTATATATATTCAATATTTTCAAATTCTTTATCTTCGAGTTATTGGGATTCAAATGTTTACATATGCGTATCGATTGAGGAGACCTAGATATTCTGAAAATTATATTTACACAAGAAATAAATATGTTTCAGGCAAAAATATTCCAATCTAACAGGTTTTACCAAAATCTTGTAATTCAGTAGTTAGCAGATGTATATGTGAGTGCAAGAAACGATATCTCTGCGTCGAGATTGAGTGAACTCGTCTAAAAAACTTGAATGGTATAAACACATATTTTGCAATATTCAAAGGTTACCGTTTTACTTGCTAAAATGACGTTTTCGTAGATCAGCCTACAGATGTGTAGCATGTAGTAAGTATTATATGTATATTAGCGACAAAACGATCATTACCCTCTGTAGCACAGTTGATTGAGGTGTCGTGCTAGTGCCGGGGAAGTGAGGGTTCAAGCCTGCTAATTTACTTCGCCCTTTGTCTTTTTTTTATATTTTTTTCATTATTATGGTTTTCATTATTGCAAATGGTAAGGTAGCAAAGTTCTTTTCACTTTGATAACGCAATCTTATAATTAGTGTAGTAGTGAACAGTTTATATGTGTTGTATGTGTTGTAATGCACGCGCTAACGCACACGTATCCCTTACATGTGAACAATTGTGTTTCTGTGCTGAAGTGTACTTCTAGCACGTCGTGTTACAAGGGTGAATTGTAATCAATATGTAAGGCATGTGATATGATGGCAAGGTATTTGAACAGAAAGAAGCGAGGTCAACCGCATTGATTCAAAATGTTTGGTAGGAAGAACAGATGGTAAAAATCGGGAAGAATGTGTCTGGTAAGAAAAAAACGGTCGTGGCGTGTTTATGTCTCCGTGACAATTTTCTTTTTCAATATTGTTTAAAACACCCGTAACTTGATCTTAAATTTTTGTTTCTCGGCAGCTATTTTACGCTTGCGTATAACCTCGCTTGTTTTCATATTCATGTCACTAGTGTAATATGATAAATATATATCATGACTTTACCACAAGTTATGTGATAAATGCATTAAAAGAATAGCACTTACATTTTAAAAGGAAATATGTAATGTATACAGTCTTTTTTTTTTGTATAAATACGACAATAAAACCCTAGTAATTTTAGAGAACAAGCATACATTTAGGGACCGACCATTTGTTAATACTGGTAGACACATGTTCCATAACTCTGTATTGCATTTAAGCAAAAGCATGGACATTTTCTTACTTTGAATTTCTGGTTAAAGTTCTTTTTTGACAAGTCCACGAATTTTAACAACGGAGAGTAGTACATCAACAAAACTTCAGTAAAGCTTGGAATATCAAGGGCACTAGTAGAACTAGTAGTTCCATATTAACTCTGTATTGCATTTAAGACAGAAGTGTCAGTGACCTTGTTTACAATTGTTAGCATGATATTCGATATTCGACATTCGATGTTCAAAGTGAATATCGAAAAACAAAAAAATGGAGATTCGTTATTCAAGAAATAAATTCTGAATATCGAAAAACAAAAAACTCGAGAATCGTTATTCAACAAATAAATTTTGAATATCGAAAAACAAAAAACTCGAGACTCGTTATTCAACAAATAAATTCTGAATATCGAAAATAAACAACACTCGAGATTCGTTATTCAACAAATAAGTTTTGACCACACTTTGTATGAAACCCATCAGTATGATGTCTAAATATTCATGTCAGATTTTGCAGTCAGTAGGTCAAAGGTCAAGGTTACCATGACCCGATAATGGATAAAACTTGTCTGTACTGTTACTCTACTTCCCGTGATGCAAATGCCATTAAACATTGTGGGCTGACGTGTGTGTGTGTGTGTGTAGTTCTAAGGTTTATAGTCCGTCCGCCAACGAACACGTCAAGGTATACCTGACGCGATGGGCACAATAGAGTCTGGACTTTTAAAGGTGTAATTTTGAATTTTGAAGCTTATATAGACCTTGCCAACAGGTCTGTTTAATGCCTAAATATGTGTAAAAAGCGGTGTCAACAACAGCGGTTAATTCAACCTAATTTCGTGTATTGACACCTTCCGGTCCTAGTTTTGTTTGGCGTTGTGTTATATGTGGTGCGTGCTTGTTTTGTAGTGTTATGATTATGTTTTGATCATATCATATTTGCTGGGGTTTGTTGAGGGGTATGCCTGTACCACGCCATCTTGGGGTTGATTAGCGTGTCCATTTGCAGCATACTAATACTTATGGTCATCGAACTGGGGCCTGTTCGGTTATTACGGTGTTGTATGTTTGTACGTGTTGGGGCATTTTGTTGGTGTACAGTTTGATGGTTGCTATGCATGGGGCATAGCGTGTGCGTCTGGTCTGAGGTACTGTGGCAGCAATTCCACATCTTGTTCGCGCAAGGGGATTGCTACCACGGGGAGGGAAAGGCCAATTATGGTCGATAACGGTTTCCAGTCAAGACTGCCCCTGTGGGTTGTGGCCCACAGGTTGGTGATGAAAGGGACCGTAAGGAGGCGCTCCTTAGTCCTAAATGGGTATGTGCCGTGTTTACTGGTTTTATAATTAATATTACATTTGTACTTAATTATGAGATATTACACTATTATTACTGTATTTGTTGGATTTTAAGACGGTCACATCCCTAGTGGTATAATGCACAATAAAATTTTAAAGTTTTTGTATGGCTTCTACTGGTATAATTATTTGCTTACTTATTTGTTTTTTTCTATAATTGTTATAATACAAAAATCGAATGCCTAAAAGTGGCCTAACATGTGCTATTCCCACTATAACACCGCTCGATATTTCCGTGGGACGCGTTTATTGTTATTACTTATTCGACCGACGCGAGTGCCAAAGGTTGCTTAACCCTTTCGCTTGTTTGTAGTTTCGTTACCGGTTTGTTGGATCTTCGTGTCCATGCTTTAGAACAAAACTATTACTTTTGGTGTGCGACGCGGTTGTGGTATCGAACCTTTTGTTAACAGTTATTACTTATATAGACAATTTTAAGATTTCATCCCTACACATAAACGTACATTCATGCACAAAGTATACATATATATATACGAATATTGGATGATAACACATAGTAGGTAATTATAGAATGATGTTAAGTGTGTGTATGTGTAGTTCTAAGGTTTATAGTCCGTCCGCCAACGAACACGTCAAGGTATACCTGACGCGATGGGCACAATAGAGTCTGGACTTTTAAAGGTGTAATTTTGAATTTTGAAGCTTATATAGACCTTGCCAACAGGTCTGTTTAATGCCTAAATATGTGTAAAAAGCGGTGTCAACAACAGCGGTTAATTCAACCTAATTTCGTGTATTGACACCTTCCGGTCCTAGCTTTGTTTGGCGTTGTGTTATATGTGGTGCGTGCTTGTTTTGTAGTGTTATGATTATGTTTTGATCATATCATATTTGCTGGGGTTTGTTGAGGGGTATGCCTGTACCACGCCATCTTGGGGATGATTAGCGTGTCCATTTGCAGCATACTAATACTTATGGTCATCGAACTGGGGCCTGTTCGGTTATTACTGTGTTGTATGTTTGTACGTGTTGGGACATTTTGTTGGTGTACAGTTTGATGGTTGCTGTGCCTGGGGCATAGCGTGTGCGTCTGGTCTGAGGTACTGTGGCAGCAATTCCACATCTTCTTCGCGCAAGGGGATTGCTACCACGGGGAGGGAAAGGCCAATTATGGTCGATAACGGTTTCCAGTCAAGACTGCCCCTGTGGGTTGTGGCCCACAGGTTGGTGATGAAAGGGACCGTAAGGAGGCGCTCCTTAGTCCTAAATGGGTATGTGCCGTGTTTACTGGTTTTATAATTAACATTACTTTTGTACTTAATTATGAAATATTACACTATTATTACTGTATTTGTTGGATTTTAAGACGGTCACATCCCTTGTGGTATAATGCACAATAAAAATTTAAAGTTTTTGTATGGCTTCTACTGGTATACTTATTTGCTTACTTAATTGGTTTTTTCTATAATTGTTATAATACAAAAATAGAATGCCTAAAAGTGGCCTAACATGTGCTATTCCCACTATAACACCGCTCGATATTTCCGTGGGACGCGTTTATTGTTATTACTTATTCGACCGACGCGAGTGCCAAAGGTTGCTTAACCCTTTCGCTTGTTTGTAGTTTCGTTACCGGTTTGTTGGATCTTCGTGTCCATGCTTTAGAACAAAGCTATTACTTTTGGTGTGCGACGCGGTTGTGGTATCGAACCTTTTGTTAACAGTAATTACCTATATAGACAATTTAAAGATTTCATCCCTACACATAATCGTACATTTATGCACAAAGTATACATATATATATACGAATATTGGATGATAACACATAGTAGGTAAATATTTATAAGGGTAATTGTAAGATTTCATACATACGCATAGACCTCCATACATACACATAGTAGATATATGCAGAATATACCATTACAGATAGTTATTATATTTCATACACACACATACACATAAACACTTCACATATTTACTAGATGTTTCATCTTGAATGCATCGACCTTAACCTTTCGTGTTCTACTGGGGGGTTAAGGTCGATGCATTCAAGATGAAACATCTAGTAAATATGTGAAATGTTTATGTGTATGTGTATTGTGGGCTGACTGCCCATCGTGAGAGGATAACCCCTATTGATTTTGAGGTTAGTAGGTCAAGGTCACAATAACTCCTTAAGCAAATCTCATCAAACTATTGGTTGGCTGCCTGTGTTAAGAGGATGACCTATATTGATTTTTAGGTCAGTAGGTCAAAGCTCAAGTTCACCATGACTTCAGCATGAAAAACCTTGTCTGCACTGAAACTCTTCTTTCCTTAAAGCTAGTCTCATAAAATGTCATGGTTTGACTGCCTGTGGTGAGATGATGATCTGTTGATTTTAAATTAAAAATCAAATTAAAAATATTGTCCAAACAATCAAATTAAAAATATTGTCCAAACCATAATTCTTCTTCCCCTGAAGTAAAACGAGGATGACCCTTTTAATTTTGTTTAAAGGTCAAGGTCCCTTCTGACAATCCATTATCAAACATACGTGTAACAAGGTTATGCAGTGGGTAGGTTGGGTGGAGAGACATTTGTTTTCTCAAAATGAAATCTCACGCCAGGGTTAGGGTTAATATGAGTATTTACCCCGATTTTATTAAACAATTTAGATTTCGTGTGGTGAATTGGAACTTGATATAAAATGTTACATTCTGATGAAATTTCGCTGTTTAAGTACTCCCAGAATCCATTACTGATCAGTATGGTCACTACTATCTTTACATGCTAAATAAAAATACTCGTTGTATTATTCTAATAGTATTTATGCCTGTGATCTGATAATAAAAGTACTACATAATTATATAAGACTTTTATAATTTTAGATATACTATATATTTTTATAACATTCCACTTGCTTAATCAGTTTTAGGGCCACTGCAGATCCCGTTGGAGGGGTAGGCAGAGGGGTAAAAAATCCTCAAATTCATGTTCATTTTATAATTTTTTGTTCATGCTCATTAAAGGTCTTCATCATGACCCCTACATTGTTTCATGTGCCATCTCGCTCACATCACTAGCAGAAAACAATAAACGTGGCTCCAGCGTAAATGGAGAGTCTACAGTAGAATTGTCAGCAACTCTGCAGTTCTGCAGGTGAGAAGATTCTAGGTCCATTCTCCATATTTTATCTCGATGTACATGGAGGATGAGTCTGGCATGTTCATTCCTGTTAGGCGCCATATAACCTTTCATGTGTTGGTGCGCCTTAAAACCCCAATTCAATTCAATTCAATCAGATTTTGCGTTGCCTGTGTAGACACTTAGGGATCACTTGTCCGTCGTCTGTCGTCCGTCCGTCAAACTTTAACCTGCAACCTAACCTTGGCCATAACTTGAAAAGTATTTGTCTTAAATTCACGCACTTATGCATATTACCTGAATGAATGTCGCTAAACATGTCCAAATTGTTTTCAAGTACAAGTTAAGATGATAGGGCCTTCATTTTTGTCTCGCCTTTTGAAAAAATGCGAGACATAGGCGCCGCTAATGTTGGCAGGCTCGACGGCGTCAACATATTGTATAGTAACTTTCTTGTCCTTGGCAGTAGAATGTTCAAATGTCATATATAACCTTCTGGTCATTGTCTTTCCTAATGCTAATAACTTCCAGCCCTCCAACGGACCATGGGACGGAGTCAGTGTCGCTTAAATACACGTACCGTCAATATTTTCCGTTATAATTTGCGTGACGGTACATGTATTTAAGTAGCATTGACTCTGACCCATGTTCAGTTGGAGAGTTGGAAGTTATTGGCATTAAGAATGAAAATGACAAGGATGTTAAATTTGAACATTCTACTCCAAAGGACAAGAAAGTTATAATACAATATGTACCGTTGTTTAGGTTTGCGTTAAGGTTTTGGTTAGGTTTGTGTTAAGGTTTTGGTTAAGGTTTGCGTTAAATTCTTATAACCTTTTTGTTCTTTGAAGTAGAGTGTTCAAATTCCATATATACCTCAATGGTCATTGTTCTTCTTATTCCAGTAATTTTCAGCCTCCAACTGACCCTGTATCAAGGTCAGTGGTCTCTTAAATGCAGGTACCGTACAAATAATTTTGATGTTTAGCAATAAAAAATGTTGGGGTACTAGATTTCATATCTAAACTCACTGCCACTGACATTGTTCATACTATAATTCGTTTCTGTTTTAAATGCATACACGTTTGCACATTTCAATGGATAATTTGATACTCCAGTACAAGTGTATCACAGCCATGGTGATTAAACTGTCAAATATAATTACCATTGTATTGTGTTATAGTACAGACCACCAAATCCATTTGCAACATCTCTTTTCATTTTAGTTTAAACTTATGTATTTTACATCGATTGTAAGAGAAGCTCTCTGAACGTATTTTAATCACTCACAATTTCTTCCTGGGTAGAACCAGTACTAAGCAATGCAGATAAAGTGTCTTACTCAGGGACACAACACTTTCTTTTTATATTAGTATGTGTTCGAGATGTAAATGAGTGTCTGTGCCTAAAACTTTAACATGTTGATACATTTTCTGGTTCCCTGCATACGGCCAAATCCAAAAAAAAATCACTTTTTATTTGGAGCACCTCCCAAAAGTCAACTTTCTTGCTATGGGCTATTTTTAGAAATTCGACATGTTTTCCAACGAACTTTTTGATGTTGATTTTAAATTATTTTTTTTTCTAAATTTAGACCACTTGTTTTTGATTTAGAGCCACATCAAAAATCTACTTTTTCCCTCTGGGGTTCCCAGGGTAGAATTATATGTTTTCTGACATAATTTTGAACGAAGACTCCAAATCTATTATCGTTTATTCCCTATGACTTTTTTATTTAGGCACTTCAATGTTTTATACTTTCCCCTTTGAGGTAGCCCAATATGAAGTATATGTTTTCTGAGGTATTTTTTGAAGCTGATCGGTTTTGTTATAGCCAGTGTTAATTGCTATCGAATGCCAGCAGCAACATCACATTAATTTCGGCTGACATTTGATACCCTTAGATTAAAATGTCATTTTGTGAAACAATACAAGTTGACAAGCTGGATAATTGCAGCAATTATACAGCAAGTCAAAAGACAGCCAAATTCAATTTCAAGTGTTTTTTTTATTTAAAGGGACGCAGCAACTTTGAGCTTATAAAGCAGAAAATACGAGGGACGTTCAAAATGTAATGTTATTCGTCTCATAACTATTTAACTTTGTGAAGTTTCACGGGTTCGTAAATCTATTTGTTCTAAATCCAATGATACCGACGAAACGTGTGTGCGAGTTTTATAAATAAATATATATTTTCAGTTCGTGTAAACACTCAGTCATATACACTGTAGTAAAATATGGTTGGAAAGAGAGCTGAAAATAGTATTTAATACGAGGGTACATTAAGGCACGTTGCAAAATTGGATTACGTGCAAATAAAGAAGTATCGTATATGACTGTTACCAGATGGATTCGGAAATTGACGAAAATCATTTTAATTTGTAATTAAACATAGCTGCCAGCGGCCATTTTTCTTTACATAGAGTTATATAGTACAAAACTTGTAGCGACTACTCCTCTGAAAGTACTCCACAGATTTTCATGAAACTTCACAGAAATGTTGCTCTTGATGTCTAGCTGATCCAAGAAAATATTCAGGTCAGCCAAAAATGCAAGATGGCAGCCACGGCTAAAAATAGATTTAAAAAAAGCAAGTTTGTAGCTACTACTGTTTGAAAACTATAAGGGATATTGATATGGGACTTTTTCTAATATGATCAGCATGATATGATGTTGGTCCTTGTCGAAAATCATTCTGATTCAACATTAAACATGGCTGCCAGCGGCCATATTTGTTTACATAGAGTTATATAGTAAAAACTTGTAGCGACTACTCCTCTGAAAGTACTAGACGGATTTTCATGACACTTCACAGGAATGTTGCTCTTGATATCTAGTTGATCATAGCAAAATTTCATGTCGGCCGGAAATTCAAGATGGCCGCTTCGGCTAAAAATATATTTTTAAAAAACAAGTTTGGTTGCGACTACTTCTTGAAAACTGTAAGTGATATTGATATGGGACTTTTTCTAAAATGATCAGCATGACAAGATGTTGGTCCTTGTTGAAAATCATTTTGATTTGACATTAAACATGGCTGCCAGTGGCCATCTTTGTATACAGAGTTATATAGTAAACACTTGTTTCGACTACTCCTCTGCAACTACTTGACAGATTTTCATGAAACTTCACAGGAATGCTGATCTAGCTATCAACTTTTTGAACGTTCCTCGTAATTATGATAATGACATTACAGAACTACAATACTGAATATTCAATAAAAATAGGATTGTATAAATGTCTGTTCTGTCATTCAATATTTGCATTTAGCTCCATTTATGGAAAACTATGAATGTTAACCTACTGAATGCTGACAACAGTGTTTGACCGCGTTAACCGTTACTATAAACCCCCGATTTTGCGAAGATGAAGATTGCTTGAAACATGTATGATGGACATGTCACTTTAGGCGAGACACCATGTTGCGCGCAACTCTTGTTCATCTGATGTTTACCAAACTTGGCCAGATTGTTGTCAACAAAGCTCGAACAAGTTTGAAGACAAGTCAGAACGGACCATGAGTTAATTCGGAGTTATGGCCTTTATTTTCTTAAATATGCTTTTTTATGGGATGCCGAGTTGTCCGTCGTCCGTCGTTAACTTTTGTCTCGTTAAGACGATAGTGCCTTCATTTTTCATCCAATCATTACCAAACTTTAACAGGTTGTTAATATCAATGAAAGCTCGGACAAGTTCGAAAACCAGCTAGATCGGACCAGTGGCAGCGGAATAATGATCCTTGATTTAGTTAAAAATGGTATATTGCTATATTTTGCCTCGTTAAGACGATAGGGCCTTCATTTTTCATCCTATCTTGTAGCAAGTAGAGCGATACAGGCCCAGCTGAGCCTCTTGTTAATAATCCGCGCGGATCATCCCACACTTCCATGACATTTGGTGCAACATTTAGGTAATCAATCATTAATAAATCTTGAAAGGCGAGTTCAAGTAATCTCATCCATTTGTGGACGCTTTATGGATGTGAAGTTAAGTACTTTGATGTGGCGGACACTTCATGCGAGTGCCGTTTTGGGTTGACAACTCACTAGCGATTAAAACCCGGTATATTCATGGACATTGTTTGAGAAGAGGAACGTGGTCTAGGGTTAGAGTGTCAGACTAAAAGTCGCAGGTTCGAGTCCCACCAGGTATTTTTGAAAACTAATATAACAATAATTTCTATTTTAATTTCAACTAAAAGAATACAGCTTTCAGATTGGAAAAAATATAGTGTGTTAGAACGGTTCATTGCGCTTCGGTTAAACACGTTTAACTCTGTTTGTGATGGTTTAAAGGGACAAACGGCAATCTTGATTTGTTTCAGAACTCGTGGCGTCCTGTCAGTTTTTCAATATAACTTGCATATTTGGAATCATTAATATTGACTAGTTCAAATCAAGTCAAAATAAGGTAGGACAAATAAATAGAACTACACACAATTTCAAATGTTTTTAAATAAAACTCAAGATTGTCGTGTGTCCCTTTAAGATAAAATGAACCGAATAGATGTAACGCGAGAAAAAAATGTATATATCTCTTCCAGATGATGGCGCAATCAATATTTGGACAAGATTGAAATAAGCTCAAATCACTACCAAGGGAGATGACTGCGCTGTGAGAAGTAGTGTGGTTGACATCCAGATGCTCTCCCTTTCAAAGTGATATTATTTTGGCCACGGGATCGCAAGAACCCGTACGTGTACCCTACGAGTTCCGTAAGGTGCACGTGCGGGCACCGTACGGGCCCGTGCGAATGCCGGGCTTGAGAACACTCGTACGATCAGTCGCCACAAACCGGCCGTAACCAGTCGTGACTGCCCGTGCGGGATCCGTAAGGGTTTGGAAGCCCCGTACGGAGCGCGATCGGGGCACGCAAGGGGCCTGTTCGACTTTTTTAAAGGTCGTACGGGGCCCGTGAGAGCCTGTACGGGGCCGATAGGACCCAACAGACATGTGGGCCCGTACGGGCATCGGTATGGCCCCACACGGCCCCGCACGACTGTCTACGGGCCTTCTACGGGCCCAGAATCGTAGAAAGCCCGTGTCTGAAAGTTGTGCATGCTCAACTTTCAGCCACGGGCTATACGGCGCCCCTACGAGTCCAAAAATCTTCGAAAAATCGTGCGGGTCCGCACGGCATGTCGTGCGATTACCCACGAGTTCTCAGGGTTTTGGCCCTTACGGGGCCCGTAAACTGCCCGGGGGCTTCATGTGACCGGGGCGTTAAGTTGAAGAGAATCCAGTGTACGGATCCCTTGGCAATCGAATATTGAAATACACTGCTGTAAACATAACTATTGTACAGTATCATCCTTCTATTTATAAAAATAACAATACTAAAGAAACATGTATAATGATACGTTTATTATATACAAGCACATGGTTTAATATTAGATGACACACTTGTGTCTAAGAATTTGTGAAAGTGTTTCGAATAATTCAAAATATATGCAGTATAAGCAATATTAGTACATACTTATTGCATGGCGAAAACTGAAACAAATATAAGTTTTCCAATGCCTGTTAAGCAGTAAATTAATAAGTACAGCACAACACATAAGGTTTACAACAATGGGCAATGTAATATAATTATATGATTATAATACAAAAAAATAAGTCGATATTACATGGATTAATACCGAAAACACACTTTACAATTCAAAATCCTGGTTATATGTATAAGACTGATTTCATCCACTCAAACCCGGTCATATGCAACTATGGTAATCTAGATGTTCATAATATAATGGTCCCGTCCCAGTGGCAAAGACGAGTTTCTTCCTACGTAAAGAAAATAAATCCCAATCCAGCATTTATATATATATATATATATTTTTATTTTTTTTATAGACATTTTCTATAGTGTTGGTGTCACTTCACACATTCATTTCAATACTTGATTGTTGTTACCACTCTAACAGGTTCAAATCAATATTTAAATGATAATTGTTCATAATGTACTAATTTCCCAATGTTGGTATGTTGTCGATACAAAAATCCCAATTCGATCTAAGGGCATCCCCAAAATAGCCCTCTATATTTTCAAGTTTTTAACTAGCAGATTGATATGGTTTTATTGGTTAAATGTTTGACTAGAACTCGTCTGATTTCATAATAGCACGAAAACAACGCAACAATCTGTATATTATTGTAACAACTCTCTTGCATCTAAGTTCATAACATTTTCGCATGACCGAACATTTGTTCAGTCTCTGGTAAAACGAGATATTCGATTTTAAATTTTTCATCCCAGATGTTTTCGAGAACGATATCCGGCAGATCAGAACCACTTCCGGCTGTATAACTAACATGAGATATGTATGGATGTGTACACAAATCTTTCAACAACATTCCACTAGATGGTTCATCTGAGTTATCGTGAAGCACTGGTTTCCAGCAATCGTATGTTGCCCGTTGTCCTCCCATTTCTGCTCTGGTTCCAATTATAAGCCAACCAACTGGACCCGCGCTAACACCGGCAGTGATTAAACCAGTCCCACCTAATGTAGTGCCACCAACACCAGCAGCAGCAGTTGCACCGGCAGCCGCTCCTGTTCCGG